>JAESUZ010001296.1:0-209400 GCA_017311185.1 Proteles cristata cristata
AGGAGTGTGAGATGGTGTGTGAGAGGCTTGTGAGGAGTGTGCGATGACGTGTGAGAGGTGTGTGAGGAGCGTGTGAGGCGTGTGAGGTGGGTGTGAGGCGGGTGTGAGGTATGTGTGAGGAGCCTGTGGGGAGGGTGTGAGGGGTGTGAGAGGAGTGTGCGATGGCGTGTGAGGAGTGTGCGAGGAGGGCGTGCTTACCCTCTAGCTCCACCCCCTGCGCTGTCTGCAAGGCTGTTACGTGACACTTGGTGCCGGGCCGTGAGCCCCGGAGCCCCGGCCTCGCTCGGGGGGGTCCCGTGTGCCTCCGAAGGTCTGGGGGAGGGGCACCCGGCGAATGAACTCTTAGGGACAAGGACCCCCCTTGCGACGGCTGTAGTCCCTTCCGTGCTGCGGCGCCAAGCCCAGCGGGACACGCATTTGCGTCTGTGTGAGGAGCGGTGTGCCAGGCTTACCGGGGGAGGCTGGGTCCTTTGGGCGAGCGGGGTGGGGGGGCTGCGGGGGGGAGGACAGTGCCTCCTGGGGCGCTGGGTGAGGCGGCCCGGGCTGCGGGGCCCCGCGTGCTCCCGTCTGCGGCACAGGAGACAGCTGCTCGCCAGCGCTGATGTGAGCGTGTAACGGGGTCCGTCCGGGGACCGGCCTTGTCCCGGGGCCGAGTGCGACCCAAGCTCTCTGGCAGCGTCCTGTCCCTGAGGTCCTTCCGGAAGCTTCCGCAGGCTGTCTGGGGATAGGTTTCACCCCTTGCGTGCTCTGCACTTGATGCAAACTAGGAAGAACGAGGCACCGTTAACCCCACTGCCTGATAGCAAATAGCGGCAGGTTTCCTGGGTTTCCCTGGAGACTTTCTTCATGTACAAATGCATTAGTCGCCGGCAGACAGAGGTGACAAACCGCCGTAGTTCTGCGTCCCCACAGGCGTCTTGAGGCCGCCAGAACAAGACGTGGCGCTGCTTAGAGGTCGCCCGTTGAGTCGCGGTGTGTGCTACTTGTCACCGGATGGGCTTTCCCGCACATGTGTCGTGTGCGTGCATGATGGTCCCATGCGAGGCGGCGGCGCCATTGAACTCCTTGGCCATCATCCCCTCGGGATGGAAGCGACGGGGGCGCCTCTGTTGGAGTTGGGGCACTCTTCCTCACCCCGTTCTTCTCCGCTGCGGAACAGAGAGGGCATGGGCACATGGAGTGGGGGAGGGGAGGGGCAGAGAGAGAGGGAGAGAGAATCCCAGTCCCAAGCAGGTCCATGCTGTCGGGGCAGAGCCCGACGTGGGGCTTGAACCCACAAAACCGTGAGATCATGACCTGAGCAGGGATCAGGAGTCAGCCGCTTAACCGACCAAGCCCCGCCCAGGCGCCCCTTCTCTTTCAGCGTGGGGGACCTCGGACACAAGTAGCCGCGTTAGCCATGGGACACAGGGGTCCCCGCGCCCTGCTCGCACAAGCTGCGGGCCGGGACCAGAGGCCGCCACACCTGCGCGCCCCCCTGTGGCAGAGGCACCTCTCCTTGGCCTTTTTGGGTGGTTTTGATGTATGTGGCCAAAGGCTGGACAGTTGTCCTGAAGGGAGCAGGTGTTCCCGGAGGGCCCTGGGCACCCCCACCCCCTGCTAATCTGTCCTTCTCCATCCGCCTCCGCCGACTCAGGCGGCCCCTGCCGTGCCGCGAGCCGGGCCGTTCCTCTTCTGGGCTGGGACGAGGCGGGTGCCGCCTGTGTGGGTCACACACGCTGCTCGGCCCAAACGCGGGAGAGCAGGTGCAGACCGATGCTGTCCAGCGCTCGCTCCCCTCCCACCCTGCGTCTCTGTCTGCGCCCCACCCCGCCCCCGCCCCCAGTGCTGCTCTCTGTGGACGCGCAGCTCATTCCTGCTGTTGGGGGCACTGGTGCCTCTGGGAATGACGGTCCAGCAGCACCGTGTGGCTGGGGAGGGAGAGCTCCCCGGCCTATTTAATGAGGTGTTTTAATGTTGGCAGCAAGGTTTAATTTTCCATAATACATCAGATTATTCAGAGTTTAAAAAAATAATGTTTTCCCTCAGGTCTTAAAGATATTTTCACTAATGTTTACTAATTCACTTTGAAAAATAAGATGAAGGTTTTAAAATATAAAACAAATTAGTCTTTTTAAGAAAATGTTTACTTCTGAGAGAGAGAGAGAAAGAGTCAGTCCCAAGCAAGGCTCCACCCTATCAGCACAGAGCCCGACGTGGGGTCAAACCCACGAACCGTGAGATCATGACCTGAGCCGAAACCAAGAATTGGATGCTTAACCCAGGCGCCCCCAAAGTAGTCTCTTTTAAAGCCAGCTTTTTTGAGGTGTAGTTGACACAAACCACTGCACGTACTTTAAAGTGTGAGGTTCAGTAAGTTTTGAGAGACTGGCGAGACCACTGTCACAGTGAAGACCGTGAGCGTGCCCACGGCCTCTGAGGGTCACCTGTGCTCCCGGGACCCTCTCCCCACCCCCGGCCGCCACGCCTCCACTTTCTGTCACTAGAGATCCCTTTGTATTTTCTAGAGCTTTCCGTCACTGGGGCCAGGCGGTAGTACTCCTTCGGTCTGGTTTCTGTCACTGCACATCCTCACTTAGAGATTGTCGCGTTGCATCCATCACAGTCTTTTCTAAAGTGGTCTTTCCTCGTACTTGCCAGGGACGTGGAGTGTATTTAATTCGGTAAGTGGAAGAAATGACAAAGTCCATTTTGGTTGATCTGTTAAGACCAAAATGTTGGGGAACAGAAAGAAGGGCAGAAGGGGGCTAAGGCGGTCTAAGTGGCGGTACTGGGGTCCCGTGGGAGCAGCACCTTGGCCTTGGGTCTTGCAGACTGAGGCGGGTCGCACGGTCTGCGCCTGGGCTACCGTCCCTCGTGCTCTCGCTGGACCCGCCGCTGCCCCGGCTCTCCTGTACCACAGAACAGAATGTGCTGTGCAGACCGCTTCCTAAATCGAATTTAAATAACATAAAAATTTTTAAATTAAACCAGGACCCCTGGTTAGATTGTTATTTCCTCCTGCATTTCTTTTCCTTCACAGAAGCAGCAAGTGAGATGGAGGCTTGCGCCCTCCTCCCCTGCCTTTATTAAGCGCCGACTTCCCGAAGGCGCCTTCTTGGCCAGTTCCCTGCTCTTGGGATTTACAGTCTAATATTTGAAAGTTCTCACGTGGTAAGCGTTCATATTATGTTACCACATAAACCTCTCCCTGTAGCGCTAAACTAGGGTCGACTTTACCCCTCTGGACCCTCGGGTGGCCAGGGAAGGCTTGGTCATTGTGGCAGCTGACATACCGACGGCTGTAGTTAATCTACTTTGAAGGTTTTTATAGCTCAGGACAATTGAAAAACACCTGTCTTCTAAAATTTTCCCTTTTCTTTTGATTTTCTCATGTTGGTTATTGAGACATCTGTCTACCCCTTTGACAGAGTCAGGACCCTTGGAGTCCCCACCGGGGGTGCTCCCTCGGTCCCTGGCTGCGCCCCCAGCCTCGGGTCTCAGCCCCGCAGCCCTTGCCCACAGAGCCAGTAGAACTGTCTTTCTGAAAACACAGCAGCTCGCCGTTTCTTACCCAAGCGCGTGTTCGGTGCATCCTGCCGAGAGGCGTCCCGGCCTCCTGCTCACCGGAAGCCTCTCGCCGGGCCCTCCTTTGTGCTCACCTCACTAAGGGGCATTGCAGTGTCCTTCCGGAGCCCCCGGGCTCATGGCGCAGGCCCCACTGGTGGCCCTGCACCCGCTTCCCACCGGCCTCTGGGCCGCCTTTCAGGGCACCGAGTCTTAGGACTGGGTAGGCACTTAACATGGAAAATGAGGAATAAAGCATGTGTCTCAGCACCCTTCCATTGACTGCTTCTTTTCTTCACTTGTCTTGAGCATATTGAGTCTTTATATCTTGAAATAACTGGTATCTGTAAACATCAGAGTCAACTCAGTTGAGTATCTCTGTTTAACTGCACACTCTTGTAATGGTTTTGTGCATCTACGGGGGAGAAAATGGGAGCACTTATTTTTTGGCAGAGCAAAGCCCTGATTTTCAGAGTCTAATTAGATTATAATGATAAATACCACTTTAAAAGCAAATGCAATCGTTTCACTTAATCAATACAATCCTTATTGGCACAGCAGACCCATCAGGTGCTGAGTGATACAGCTGGTCCGCGCTTGCGCTCGGCGCTGGCGTGCTGAGTCCCGCGGGGCCCCTGTGTTGACGGCACTGCCGTGGCATTTGAGTTTCCTTTTGTTAGTGGGTCGTTGGATACAGGTCATTTGCAGAGACCAGTGTGGCTAATTTGGGGTTGCCCTGCTTTCAGAGGAGGCTGTCCTGAGCCCAGGAGCCGTCACTGGGAGAAGGCTCCGGAAAGGTGCAGGAGCGGGCTGAGCTGGGCTGCGGGTCGTTGAGCGTGGCCAGAGCCGGAGGCTCCAAGCCGCCACCCTGCCCACCTACCCCACCTCCATCCCCTTCGGGCCCTCGGTCACCCCATTCCCTGCCCGTGTCATGGGAAGGACCCAGGCGCATTGAGAAAAGGGGGCTGGATTAGAACTCAGCCCTACTTTGCCGACTCCCTTCCTCGCCTGTGAAGCAGTGTCCCTGTGCGGCTCCCTCTGTGGTTTCTCTCGCCGCCTCTCCTGGCTCCCTGCCAGGCCTGTGGCCATCGCACCGGTGGCTCATCAGCTCCCATCTTCCTGCTGCACGTGGTTGGCGGGCCTTGTTGCCCGTCACCGGTCTCGCGTGAGCAGTGGCGGGTGCCTGCGTGGGGTCGATGCTACTGTGGGGACCGGCGGCTGCTGTCGGCCTCTTGTGCGTCGCGTCGCCTGTTTCCTGGTGCACCTTTGCTGTGAGGCCCCCCACCCCCACTAGAAGAGCGTCTCTGTAGGAGGAGAGGCCCTGTTACGCGTCCCCACGGCCGTCGCCCGGGTCGGCACCCACAGTGTGTGAGGCGGAGCCTCCCTGGAGCTCCTCGACGGCGCCCCCCCTCCCGCCCCCCGCAGCCGTGCCCATTGCTGGGTGAAGCCCATCTCGCTGTGTTAGTGCGGCGGCCACGGGGGGTTCCACACCCCCGCCCATCCGTGCGTGCGCGGCAAGTGCGGCTGCCCCACGTGCCAGCTTCTACAGAAGATGGCCGGAGCGAGTCTGCCCACGTTTTCTCCGGGGTTTTTACGTCTGCATTTGTGAGACAGTCCGGCTGGCTCTGTACGTGATTGTCTGCTGACTCTGGTCTTTGTAGATGAGTCAGATTTTCTCTTTCCTCCTGTCAGTTTTGACAAACTGTTTATCTCGGAATTTGCTCATTGTACCTAAGTTTGCAAAATTTTCACAATACAGTTCCTAATACCCTCATATATTTAATGTGGTGAGAATTCGGAGTGATGCTGCTGTTCCGGTGTCTCTTGCTGCCTAACATACCCACCCCCCGAAGACCCCCGCGAGGTGGCCTAGAGCAGCCTCCATCGGGTTGTGCTCATGACCTGGAGAGGCAGCGGCCCCTCAGACTCACAGCGGGGCGCTCTCAGGGCCGCAGGCGAGGGCCCGGCGCCCGCAGGGACCCCCCTCGTCCCTGCCCTGTCGTGCAGGCCCCAGGGCCTGCTGAGACGCTCGGGGACGCCTTTAAAGGACCGCTTCACGTGACGGCAGGGGTGTCACCTCATGTCACCCACTGTCCTTTCTTCAGTGCAGGCCGGCTGACGTGGCTTTCTGTCTTCTCTGTGCTCTCGCCAGCCCTGCCAGCGCCGGTCTGTGTGCCTCTGTCGCGTGTGATTAATGCAGGTTTAACTTCTTCCTTTCTCCCTCCCTTTGCTTTGGGCTTGTTTCGTTGCCCTTGTACTGACTCACAGGTGGGGGTGGGGGGGTGTCCGTGGACCTTCCCCTTTTCCAGAAGTGTGAGCATCAGGCTACGCATTTCCCTCTGGCGTACTCCTTATCTGCACGCCACACATTTCGATGAGTGATCCTTTTTGTTGTTAAGTTCTAGATGTTTTCTCTCTTGTACTGTGACCATTTGGCCCTTGTGTGTGGCCGGCTAACCTGGGACACTCGGACGCTTTCCAGACGTGCCGGTGGTTAGACCGACCGGGCGCCTCAGGCGGTGGGCGGGGACGAGCTGCGCCTGACGTCACTGGGACTCGCGCTGCTCCCCGTGCTCCGTGGGCGCCAGAGGGGGTGGTGCGGACTCCCTGGGGCCGGGGTCCCAGGGGCATCGCTGGCGGCCTGCGGGCTGCCCGCTGCTGTCTCTCCTGCCTCTGTGACAGGAGCCTCCTTTGTGCACCTTCTGTCATGCTCCTGCTGTGACTTTCGCTGTCACCGGGCCAGGCGCTCTGCCTGCTGGTCTATTCAGTCCGTGCGGTGGCTCACGTGGCACTTGTCTCTCGCGTCACCGTGCTGGGACTTAGGCACTTGGCCGGCCGTGTGGCGGCAGAGCCGGGCGCCAGCCTCCGCCCTCAGGCTCCTCCCGTCTCAGCTTCACGGTTTGCAGATGTCCCCTCGCCCAGCGGGCGCGGCTCCCCGGGGAGCGGCCGTGGGCCTGGCCAGCCCTCCGCCCCCACGCTGGGCCGGGGGCGCCAGAACCCGCTTCTGTGGGCCCCTCCTCTTCTGCCTGCCGCCTCCCCTTCCCTGTGCCCCCCGTGGACTTCGGAGCTAAAGCGACTTCTGGCCTCTTGGCTCATGTACCGTCCCGACTCTTCCTTGGGCTGCAGGGGGCTTTCGTCTTCTGCCGAGGGGGCTGCTGTGTCTCCCGCACGCCCTCCAGCCCGGGAGGCGGTGGCGGCGAGATTCCTGATCAGGTGAGGGTGGCCTTGAGGACCGGGGCAGGGGGGCGGGCACGGTGGCACCCCTTCCTTTCTTCTCTTCCCCTGGGTGTGGACGCGGGACCGGTGGGACACTAACGGGGTCAGGGATGGTGTGCAGACCCGTGCGCCTGGCTCAGGGGCCTCTGTGCTGGACGGGGCGGCCGCGGGGCCCGTAATCCCAGGCTGATAGGCCACGGTCGTCAGCGCCCGCTAGGCCTGGTGGCAGCAGCACAGAACACAGGGACCGTGTCTTAGACCTGTCCTGCCAGGCCTGCTGACACACGTCCCAGCTGAGAGATGCGGAGGCTGGGCGCCTGTCACCCGAGGGCCTGCAGCTGGGGCAGGCGGCCCCGGGGCAGAGTCTGCACAGTTGGGGGCCCTTCCGTGTTCAGCGGGGACCTTGTGTGCACTCCCGAGTCCTGCGGTGCCCGCTTGGGGCCCTCACCCCCCCCCCCCCGCCCCGCAGGTGCTGGCCGGCGCTGTGCCCTGGGGAAGCCCACTGTGGACTCGCCCTTCACATGGGTATCGCTCTGCCTTTATTTTTAAATTTTTTTTGTTTATTTTTGAGAGAGACAGAGACAGAGAGACAGAACATGAGCAGAGGAGGGGCAGAGAGAGAGGGAGACACAGAACCCGAAGCAGCTCCAGGCTCGAGCTGTCAGCACAGAGCCCCACGAACCAAGAGATCATGTCGTGCGTCGAAGTCGGACGCCTGACCGGCTGAGCCCCCCGGGCGCCCCTCAGTTTCCCACGAGGAACTGTTGTGTCGGATATTTAGGTCCTGTCAGTATGTGAGCGCCTCGAAGTCTTCTCTTTAGTGACTTGCTTATTGACAGCATTTTTATGCTGAGAGGAAACAACGTGGAGTGTTTCACAGCCTCTGCCTCCGGACGCGTGGACGCCGTGGCTTCTGAGCCTGGGGCAGGGGAGGCGCCGGACCCGCGCGTTTCTTGTGTCTGTCCTCACCCATGTGCGTGTGCCCCGTGTGTGCACGTGGCATTTACCGAACACTTTCTGCGCGGGCTGCTCTGGTTTGCACTTGTACGTCGAGGAGCAGATCCCGGAGGGCGGCCAGTGGTTGTGTGTCTGCTTTAAAAAAACCCTAACAGTACATTAACAGTGATCTAAGCTTGGATTTAGGAAGAGGATTTTTAATTAACAGTATTTATTATTAGAATTCACTTCTAAAGTGGTGAAAAGGCTTTTAAGTTAATTGGAAGTAATTGAGTCTTTCCATGACAGAGTGAAGTGTCTCGGGCTGGGCGTGGACATCTGCAGCAGTGGCTGGAGGAAGCGCTGAGCGAGCCCACGTTCAGGGTCATCTCAGCCCCGCCTGCACCGAAGGGAGCTTTGCCTCGGGGTTGAGCACTAAACAAATCTCCCAGTAAGGTAAAAACCTGCAAAAATCTGCCAGTATTTGACTGATTAAAAATGCCTTTTGCTTGATGTCAACTGATTAATTAAGCCTGTTTGCCTTTTCAGCCTGTGTTGAGTGGCTTCCAGCCTAGGTTATTTGTTGAATTCTTTCATAATCTCACGTTCCCTTCGCACCACCTGCCCTACCGGCCGCGGGCAAGGTCGGCGCGCTGCTGCCCCCTGGTGGCCGTGCGGCGGAGTGCGGCCTCAGGTCCCCGCGCCCGAGGCTGTGCCCCCCGCCCCCCTCCCCGCCAGGCCTGGACTAGACCTGCTGAAAGGCTTTTTACTGTAAATGGTTTGCGATGAGCGATTAAACAAAGACTTAGCTAGCACTGAACTTTTGGTGACTGTTCCACGACTGAGCTGTCTGCTTTTGAGAGAAGTTGAGGCAAATATTAAAATCTGGGTAAATCTAGTACCATGTAAGATTATTTTATGGCCTGCAGAGTGACTAATTCAAGAAAGTCGAGTTTTTAACATTCAAGGAAGTCTTGTCATGGGGAAGAAGTACAAGGAAGTAGTCGGCAGAGGGCCGCTGGGTGCCGGCTGGGCACCGGCGGGCACCTGTGTCCCTTCACCCGTTCCACAGATGCTGACCAGTGCCCGCCTGTCCCGCGCAATGACAGAAGGGCCAGGCACAGAGCCCACGGTGGGGAGACGGGCGCTTGCCGTCTCTGGGGACTGCAGGCGCACCCACGTCTGGCCCCTGGGCTCTGCGTGTGTGCCTGGTAAGGCCCGCTGGTCATGTGTGGGTCTGTGAATGTCAGGAATGTCAGAAACTGGCTCCCGGGGAGACTTTTAGAACAGGGTTTGCTTTCTCTTTAACCAACGCCCCCAGCCCTCTCCCGCTTTCTGGGCACAGGAGCAGTGAGAGTATGAAAAGGGCAGAACTCAGGGCACGGGCCCTTTGCTGTGCCGGCGGGGCCTGTTTCAGCTGTGGCCCGTCTGGTGGCCAGGCTAGTGACAGGAAGTCCGTGTGTCTGTGACCAGAGTTCAGGGACGGGAGGTGGGCAGCACAGAGCTGGCAGAGTCTGAAGGGACAGCATCCTCAGGGCCGTAGGTGTTGTGCAGTCTGCGCCCCGCACTTCGTGCCAGGGCCGTCAGCTGCTGCCTTCGTTCTGCTGTAGACGCCAGCCGGCAAGTGTTTTTACATAAGGCAAGCTTGTGTTGGAGAAATGCATTATTTATAATGCTTTGCACAGATAAATTGTCTTTAAAGGCATGCAAAAAATGAGCAAGCCCAAAGGAGAGCTCTGAAACACGTGCCGAGAAAGCAGAATTAAAGGCCCGGAAATGATAAAATACAGCAACGCTGTGAACTCCTCCTTCCCTGCTTCTCTGTTGGTAGAGGCTTTAGCTGCGGAGTAGGAATTTTGTATTTCTGTCATAAAATGAAAGCTAATTTTGGCACCAAATAGTCTGATGTACTAGAAGTTTCCTTTTTCAGAGCGGTTTGAAACAGAAGAGTAAACACGCAGGGTTTTGGCTAAAACAAGCGTTTGTTGGGGAGCACTCGTCACCAGGAGCCCCGCTCTGCCGCCGCGCTGCCCAGAGTGCTTTCAGTCCTGGCCGGAGCGCCGCCACGGCGGCCGCAGATTTAGTCTCAGGCGTGGATCCTGCGCAGGAGGATGGGAGCTGTTTCTTGTGGGTTCACAGGAGACGGGGTCCGCTGAGGCTGGGGCGGCCTGGGGGTCCCACGGAGGGGTTGGGCAGCCTCCCCAGCAGCTCCCCTTGGGAGAGGGGCAGAGGAAGCGTGGACTCCCGTGTGAACTCGGACCCATGGCCACGACACCCAAACGTGTTTTCCGTAACAGGTGTTTATGAACTCCTCCTTTTTATTCTCAGTGAAATCCATAGCAGGTACTACTTTATGTAATTATCACCACATAATTTATAAAGCGGTAGAACGACCAAAGTTAGTAAAGGAGAAACGGAGACTGCATAATAGAGGCGCCTCGAGCCAGGACGTGCGCGGCACTCAGCCCTCAGGCACTGATGCTCTTGGCAGAACCACGCAGTGTGTGCCCACGTGTGCGGCGGTCGCGGGGGCCGGCGTCGGTCTCAGAAGCGGTTACGGCCTGTGGGTCCCTGTCTTCACATGGTCGTTACGCTGTGGGACCATCAGGCGTGTGTTAGAAACATGGCGTGTAAAACCAAGCGAGACTCTGGGCTGGCGGATCATGGGCCGCCTTCCCCACTGTGTTGCGGGCAGGCTCTGTGTTTCTAGGACGGTCCTGTGTGTCCCCCTGCGCACAGAGCGCCAGAAGCACCCCGACACACGATGAGCAGCCGCTGCCCCCCCGCGGACGCCCGGCGGGGATGGAGCTCTCCTGGGGCCTTGGCCGAACAGAGCCAGTGGCGGTGGGAGGGAGCCTGGCATCGGAGCGCGCTGTGCCGTGGGGGGCGTCCTCCAGGCCGGGCTGTCGCGAGCGGCCTCTCGGGCTCCCGGTGGGGGCGGTGGGCTCCGGGACAGTGAGCGGCGTGAGTGATCCAGGCCCGCTTGTCATCCTGACTTGGGCTGTCAGGTTCAAGTTGAAAGTTGCAACGGCACCGAGTTCTGAATCCTTGCATGTTGTGGCAAAACCTTGACAGTTTTCCCCTTGAAAGTGGCTTACGGGTTGAAGTAACCCACTGAGCAGAAACGACGCTTGCGCCTGTAGGCGTTCCCCAGGGTTTCGGAAATAAAATCTGGCTGAGAATGAGAAGTGGTTCCGTGTGTTTTCTCTGGCATCGGTTCTTGTCACCGAGAAGGTGTCTGTGTGTGTCTGGCCCGTGTCGCTGGCGGCACTTTGGCAGGAGGTGTGACCGTGTCTGTGGCTCTGTTGCGCAGCCCTGGATCTGGGGCAGCCGCCGAGGTCCGCGTGCGCCCCGCCTGAAGCTCCCTGGACGGGGGACGCGCTTCTGCGGCTCTACCCCTGCTGCGTCCGCAGACGCCCTTCCCGCTGCTCTGTTCCGGGACTGGGAAGCCAGGCCAGGGCTGAAGCCCTGTATCTTGAGTCGAGGCCTTGTGGCCTGGATGGCCTGTGAGGAAGGCGGGCGGGTCCTCGAAGCGGGGGCTCATGGTCACGGTCAGAAGGGGGAACGCGCCTCAGCGCCGGTGTCAGTCCCTGGGTGCGGACGGCTCACGAGAGAACACGCCGTCCAGCAGCACTTCCTTCCAGCCTTGAAGGCGGAGTCGGCCAGGTTGTGGGCCGGGGGCGGAGGTGGCAAGGTTCCGGGGGCGCCCTGGAGGAAGCCGACCGGGGAAGACGGTAGCCACAGCATCCCAAACAAACAGCGCCATGGGCGTCTGGTCACGTCCTGTCTTACCCGGTTCCTGCCTGTGGGGCTGAGGCCGTAGAGTCGTGCACCTGTGACTCCTGGCCACCCTGACTCCACCCCCCCGGGAGGACGGGACAGCGTCGGGGGTGCGGCCCTGACCCCCCCCAGGAGGACGGGACAGCGTCGGGGGTGCGGGCCCTGACCCCCCCCAGGAGGGACGGGACAGCGTCGGGGGTGCGGCCCTGACCCCCCCCAGGAGAGGCGGGGCCGAGGCGTCGGGTACGGCCCTGACCCCCACAGGAGGGACAGGGCCGCGTCGGGGTGCGGCCTGACCCCCCCCAGGAGGACGGGGCGGCGTCGGGGGGTGCGGCTGGCCCACAGGAGGACGGGGCGAGCGTCGAGTGCGGCACAGCCCCCAGGAGGGCGGGACGGCGTCGGGGTGCAGCCCTGACCCCCAGGAGGGCGGGGCGGCGTCGGGGGGTGCGGCCCTGACCCCCAGGAGGACGGGGCCGGCGTCGGGGGGTGCGGCCCTGACCCCCCCCAGGAGGACGGGACGGCGTCGGGGGTGCGGCCCTGACCCCCCCCAGGAGGACGGGACGGCGTCGGGGGTGCGGCCCTGACCCCCCCCAGGAGGACGGGACGGCGTCGGGGTGCTGGCGTGCGCTCAGGGGTTCGGGCCCCGATGCTGTCTTGAAAGATAGTTGCGGTGTTAGGATTAGCTTTCCGTGGCTGCATCAGGAATCACCTGACGGGTGTGTTCCTGACAGGGGTGTGTACCTGCCAGGGGCATGTACCACCAGGGGTGTGTATCTGACGGGTGTGTGACACCAGGAGTGTGTACCACGAGGGGTGTGTACCTGACAGGGGTGGACAGAGGCCTGGCTGGGTTTTCAGTCCATAACACGTGAAGATTCCCGCAACTCGAGGACGAGGGGGCGCGGTGGAATTAGGGACACGCACTTGCACGGTCTTTTCACAGAAGATGAAATCTAAACACGTGGCCACAGACACGTGTCAGGTGCTCGTCTGCTCAGCAGACCTGCGGAGCCTACGCGGGGCTGCGCCGGACGCGTGAACGGGAGGAGCCGTCGCATCTTCGTTCTCAGGGCCTGGGTGAGGGCGACGGGCGGCCACACACCCCTGAGCCTGGCAGAGCCGCCCCGAAGGCGGCCCGGCGGGTCCTTGTCCGGAGTCTGAAGGTACCGGGGGACCTTAGCGCGGAGAACCTGCCAACAGATGCGGGTGACCTGCAGGAACTGGGATGTCAGGGCAAAAGGCCCCCCCCCAAGTGGGAAACGTGGCTCCCGCGGAGGTGGAAGACCCAGCCCCCCACGGAGCCACGAGGCAGTGCGGACACCGGAAGCCTTTCTGGCGCTGAGGGACCCATCGTCTACACCCGGGTTTTGTTAGACTGGAGGAAGGCTGCGTGTGGGGCGTGGGCGAGCCTCTGGGTCAGGCGAAAGCACAGGTGGCCGTGCAGGCGCCTGCGGCCGTGATTCAGGGGCCTCAGGGGACGTCCCCGTGCAGCCGTCCCCTCATGCTCCTCAGGGTCCAGGGGTGGTAGGGGTGAGGCAGAGCGCTCCCCTCCGAGACGCCTGGGCTTTGGAGACCGCCGGCCACCGCGCAGCGAGGTGCGATGTGCGAGCAGGCCGGGCGCAGAGGGCCTGCGCCGCGCAGGAACCACACGCACGCGTCAGCCTCGCCGCTGCTCTGCCCGCAGCTGCCCGGGGTGCAGGCTGGTGCCGTGGCAGGCGCGGTGACACGGGCTTGCCCGGCAGCAGGTGGGGGGGCGGGAGCAGGTCGGGGGGCGCCTCTCCCTCCCCGGGGGGCAGGGCCCCCGACTCTGCCGGGAGCTCTCTGGCATGCGAGCGGGCCTCCTGGCCTCCTGCTGGTCCGCGTGGCTGGGCGCCTCTTTCTTCAGCCCAGGCCGAGGCGCGCGAAGTCCCAGTCGAAGGCACAGACACACGAGGTTTAGGGAGGGTGACGCAGAATGGTGCAAGCACGCGGAGTCGGCGTTTGCACTGGTGAGTCACCGAGCTCTGGAGTTTGCTCGTCTAGGAGTCCCAGGCTCTGGAAGCCGTAGCGACGTTAGAGAGAGATGCGCGTTGCATCCGGGACCCGCTCTTTCGTGTGTCCAGCAAGCACGCACTGGCCCCTGCGGGCGGGCGGGCTCTGACCAGGCCCCTGGGACACGCCCAGCGGCACCTGGCATGCGGAGCAGGCACCTGGGGGGCAGAGGCCCCCTTTCCCGGTGGGAGACAGCGGCAGAGGGAGGGGCGGCCTCTCCCAGGGAGGGGCGTTTGAGTGAGGCCCCCGGAGAGGGCACCGCGGCACGGGGGGCACGGCCCTCCCCTGCTTCTCCTGTCCAGGCCCCTTGGCGCAGCGGCGGATGGGGAGGGGCAGGGCGGGGAGGGCGGGCGCGGTGCTGGAGGGAGGCCAGGTCCGTGCTGTACTTCGGTTTTTATCCAGGAGGTACTTTCACAGGCAGGTCACCTAACTTGGGTTTTTGATGGAACCCGTCATCCACGGCGTTGCCCCGCCTCTCACGTGGCACTGACCGTAGAGCCCCGTACTTCTGGGTTGGTCAGTGTGAGGCCCAGGGCACACAGCACAGGGGCCGTCGCCTCCCTGTGTGCAGAGGAGCATGTTAAAACGACCGCTCTCTTCGCACACCGGGCTCTGTGGGGGCCAGGCCACGTCGGGTTATCTGTAGGTGGGTCGTGCCTTCTCCGTGCAGGTCTTCCGTTTCCTGACCCTTTCCACCTGCCTGGGGGGGGAGCGCGAGGGGCGTGGCCGACCGCGTAGGAGCCCTGTGTCCGTGGGCACCTCCTGGGCCTCCCTGCCCAGGCCCCTCCCCCGTGGGGGCGGTGGCAGCGGTGACCACTGGGGACAAGTGCGCTAGTCGGCGGGCGTGGCGCCGGCACTCAGGCGCTTTGTTTTCCTGCCGGGAGAGGAGCCTCATGCCCCCGGTCTGGTCCTGCTCATTCTTCCTGGTGTTGAAGTACATTCATTCTTCTGAAATCTGTGTTTCTCTATTTTATTTCAAATTGGGACTGTGTTTTTGTTTTCTTAAATATGACTTACATACAATAACCACCACCCCTTGGAAGTGTTGGCTTCGCCACGTTCTGAAAAGCGTGTGTCGTTCGCACACCCCTTCCCCCCAGAGCTTCCCTCCCGCCCGCCCGGCCGTGTCTTGATCCTTCAGGGCCGCAGAGTGACTGTGACCGTGACAGCACACCAGGCGCTCTCACTGGGCCGCTCGAGCGGCGCCGTGGACAGTAGGTGGTGCTGCAGGGTCGTCCAGGGCGCTGAGCCCCAGCTACGAGAACAGTCCTCCGCGCCCCCGCTGTGAGCCCAGACACCGCTTTCCTTCAGGCCAGCGTCTGTTCGCCGGCCTCATCTGAAGCATCTTGAAGGACCGGTGAAGCTGTGCCCTCGAACACTCCTAAGTGACTCAGTTCATGACTGATGCGATGTGCAAATTAAACTGTCTCAAATAATTTATGCATTTAAATAATTGAGTCTGTGGAGGGGGCCTGTGTTGTGAACTTGGAAGATTAAGTTTCATACATCTGTTCCAGTATTTAAAAAATTGTTACTTTGCTTGTATAGTTTATGTGTAACATAATTTTATGATTCTGCTTTTATTAATGTCTTATTTATTAAAAAAATTTTTTGTTTAATGTTTTATTTCTGAGAAAGAGACAGCATGAGCAGGGGAGGGTCAGAGAGGAGGGAGACACAGAATCTGAAACAGGCTCCAGGCTCTGAGCTGTCAGCACAGAGCCCGACGCGGGGCTCAAACCCATGAACCGTGAGATCACGACCTGAGCCGAAGTCAGATGCTCAACCAACTGAGCCACCCAGGCGTCCCTATTAATGTTTTAAATAGGTGATAGTTAAGATAAAACGCAAAAAAGAAATACCTGTACCATCAAGTTCTGAATGTGTGGTGTTACACCCCAGCTGAGTGAATTTTGGAGGTCTGGTGGGCTTTCTCCAGGGGTCCCGATCCAGGCAGCACGCGGTGTGCCAGACGGAAAACTCTGGCCCGCTGTGTACGTGACAGTCCGTCCCGTGCAGCAGGGAGCGGGGTGAGGAGGCTATCCTGGGCAAAACACGTGTCAGTTGGATGAGGCCAGTCTCCTCCAGGGACCACGGGGGTCGGCCACAGATGACCTCACTCGTGCCCACCAGGTGACTCCTCAGTGACTCTGAGATGTCATTTCTGGGAGAGGTCAGAGCCTGAATTAGGTCTTGGCTTGGTGATGTGGGGCTTAGCATAAGTGACTCCGTTTTGGAGACTGTCGTCTCGTTTTTAATAGCTTTAATAATTTTTAAAAAATTTTTTTAATGTTTTATTTATTTCTAAGAGAGAGAGAGACAGCGTGAGCAGGGGAGGGTCAGAGAGAGAGGGAATCACAGACTGAAAAGAGGCTCCAGGCTCTGAGCTGGCAGTCAGCACAGAGCCCGACGCGGGGCCTGAACCCACGAACCGCGAGATCATGACCTGAGCGAAAGTCGGACGCTCAACCGACTAAGCCACCCAGGTGCCCCTATAGCTTTAATAATTTTTAACAGATTGACAATTTTAATAAGATTAAGTTAACCAAAATTTGCGTGTGTGTGTGCATGTGTTTGTGTGTCTGTGTGTGATCTTTAGTGAAGAGTTGCCATCGTGAAGGAGTAAATATTTAAGGTTTAAAATCTGTGAACTCTTGTCTGCCCTCTGCCTGTCCTTTCCTGCCCGAGTGGAGCCACATTCCCACTCTGCTGTCCTGCCTTTCTGCGCCCACCTGCCCCTCTGTGGCTGAGCAGCGGTGGGGACAGGACCCTGGGGTCCTGCGAACGTCTGCGATGTAACCCAGGGGCTGAAAGCCTTGGCTCACATTCTGCCTGTAAGGCACAGAGTTCTAGAATTTTAGACTGAAGGGAGGCTTCAGTGTGTAGAGTTGCCGCTGGGCGGTGGGGGGAGGGGCTGCCCCAGAACCCTTCTTAGTGTAGGCCCAGGGTGGCACCCAGCTCTCCGGGCTCAGGGTGATGGGCCCCCTTCCTGCTCACCATGGGCCTCCGGCAGACGGGGAGCAGGACTGAGTCCCCAGGTACCTCGTGCATGTGGCTCGTACAGACGGGGCGCGAGGCCTGTGGGCCGCCTGCACGGGGACGCTGGGCTTGGTGATGGAGGTGCTGATGACACACCTCAGGGTGAGGCCCCCACCCCCGCCCCCGATAGCTGAACAACAACGTGGCCACAACTCAGCCCAGAGGTCACACTGTCCCTTTGCAAGAACTTGGTGACACTCTGTCACTGTCCTTTGGCCTGACTGTATCTCCTCAGTAATTAGATTGTTGGTCTAGATTCCCTTAGAATTCTTTACTTGTGAATTTCAGTAATACTGATGAGAAATATGTGAGTTTTCTTTGTTTTTATCACCTTTTCTATGCACATGGGTGTCTGTCCAGTGGCTGATTCGGAGTTTTATTTCTGGGACGTTTTCTTCCATCACAACGTGGACTACTTTCCTGGTTTATATGTTCTGGCCTTTGGCTCTTCACCCTGGGAGTCCAGGCTGTCATGTTTCTAATCCCTTTTCCACTGTTTTCTTCTCCACTTAGGCTTGTTTGAGTTTTCAATCACGTCTGACATCTTTGTCTATGTTGTACATTCCTTGTACGTACTTGTGTTTATGTGGCTTCGTTCATTTACACATATCCAGTTGGAAAAAGCCCTAAATCATTTATAAATAGATGAAGTTAGCCAGAGGTTTTCTATTCTAGATTGAGCAAAGTCACTTTGTCTTCACTGAAAGACCAACCAGTTCTACTTTATATTTCAAAAGGTTTGTGTTTTGTTTTTTAATAATCGGTAATAAATAATATGCACTGTTTTTCAAGAATGCTTTAAAAACTCTAAAGAAATCCGTACTTAAAGCATGACTGTCAAATACATACCCCAGTTTAGTTTCAAATTTATGTTCAGACTTGATCACCACATTTCTTTCCAACTTTTCTTTGGTGTGTAGCGAGAGTTAGCCTCTTCCTCGCAGCCCCAGGCCTACTGGCTTTGAGTTAGCCTCTGTTGCCAGCACTCAGTCATGGGCTCACGTGGGCTGTCCATGCACCGTCGGGGCCTCCTCTGGGCCCCCTTGGCCATCTGCAGACCTGGGCCATCCTTGAGCCACCTGAACTGTCTCTGGGCCACCTGAGCCATCTTTAGGCTACCATCTAACTGCTCCCTTCGCTTTTAGTTGCTGGAGGCTTTTGGAGCTAATTATAGGGCCTTCAATTCAAGTGCCTTTTTTTTTCCTTTTTTTTTTTCCTGTCAAATCCAGTACCTGCAATACTTATTTGAGAAGTGTAGGTTTTGATTTTAATTTACAGTTCCTTAGTAGAGTTTCCTTAAAAGAAAATGGAAAAAGCTTAATTGAATTTATGATCTTAATTGAGTGGGGGAATTTTGCAAAGAGATCGAAACCATACTTATCCCTATCTGCTTAAACCCATTTTAATTTAGGAAGTTGAGATGTGTTAAAGAAACATGTACGTGTTATTTTTGACCTAAAATTGTAAGGACTTATAACATATAAGAAAAAAGAAAATTGAGCGGCCTTCTTTTTGCTTTAACTGGGTGACTCAGGAGGAGTGAGGAGCTTGGGCGCCAAGGTCGAGGTGTCCTGGATTCTGAACGAGGTTCTGCCGCTCTCCCAGCGTGCGATCCTGGATGCGCGGCTCAAGCCCCTGCGGCTGGCGGTGCAGTGATGTGATAGCAGCCAGGGCCCAGCTGGGCACCACGCCCTGCACCGTCTTCCCTCGGTCCCCCTGGCGAGCCCCGGGCCTCTGCCATCCCTGCCTTCTGGGTCGTACACACGAGGAGTCTGGGGAGCCACAAGACTGAGAACCTTCTCTGGCTAGCTGCGGGTCGGGCGGGCCTCCAACCGGAGAGACCTGCTTTGGGCCCTGTGCTGGTTATCATGGTGCTATAATCGTGGCCACACTCTACAGCCGTGTGGGTTGTACACTGCACAACTCTGCTCGCAAAGACTTGAGTGACATCTTTGGTGGTTGTAAAACAAATGGCCGCTCTCATGCAGCCCTCTCAGTCCCCTGTACTGAGATTTGGTGAAGTATAAGCAGGCGGCACATGTGTGGTGGCGTCAGGTGACGTTAACCCCTACGCCATGCACGGCCTTAGTGGCTGCTCCCTTGTGAGCTCCCTGCCCATCCTTCCTGTCCCCTAGCCAGCCACGTGCCCTTCCTGGCTCAGTCCTGGTCTGTCCTGGGCTCTGTCTGTTCCCGTGACTCAGGGTCTCTCCCACCTCTGTCAGCCTCGGACCCCGGGGATCTGTAGACTGGACCCCTGGCTCCCGACCCCACCCACAGTGTTTCCATCTCTCCAGGCTCTTGGGCCACGAGATGTGGCCATCCACTCTTTTCTGCACCACCTCTAGGCCACCGGAAGAGCCTGTCTGCTGTTCCTTAGCATGTATCGGGTTGGGTATTTCTCATCTCTACCGTGGCATGCTCTGAGCCATCGGGTCTGTCTGCACCAGTCTCCTGACTGGTCTCCCTGCATCGGCCCTCGCCCCATATCTGTTCTTCACCAGTGGCCAGAGGCCGGGACCAGGGTACTCCTGGGCAGAGGGACGGCCAGGGCCTTGAACTGGCCAAGAGACCCTTCAAGCTGACCTCCGGGCCTTCCCGTCTCCACCTCTGCCAGTCTGGCCTCCTGGCTGTTCCCGCTGCCACGGAGTCTTCGTCCCCGATTCTCAGAACATTCTCCCTTGGGCGCCTCCTGTCCGTTCTTCGTGTTCGCTGCACTGCAGCCTCAGGACTGGGGAGCACGGCCCCGCCCTCCTGCCCTGTCACCTTCCCGGGTGACACTGGCCGCCTCGGACGCACAGGGCCATCCTGTTGCTTACGGCGCTCCTCCATCTCTCCTGCCCCCGGCAGAACAGAGGCTCCGCGGGGCGGACGCAGCTGTCCGTTTGTCGGGTGCCTCCGGAGAGACCTCCGGGCCCTCCCCCAGCAGTGAATGTGTGAGCACTGCTGTCCTTCTTGTTACCACGTACTCTGACGCGCTCTCGTGTTAAGTGATGCTCCAAGTTCTCCTGCACCGATTCTGTGTGAGAACTGACTCATTGTACAGAGTTTACAATTCTAATGGAATAAACTCCTTTTCTTCTTAAAAGAGAATGATTTTAAGAGTTTTTTTCATAAATTAATATCCCAGGAACATTAAATTTCAGAGTCTTTACTCTGAGGACATAGATAAAAGTAAAATTAATGAGGCACCAGGAATGTCAGATGCTAAATGGTGTACGGCTATTTATGACCCTCTCCTGGAGTCCGGTAGCGATTAACTTGCAAAGATGTGGCAGCTGGAGTCGGAAATGGATGTCCTGTTAGAATTGGGAAAAAGGTCTTCGAAGTATTTCTTTAAATTATAAATGACCAGTTCAATCATTACAGAAACCGTATCTGGTGCACGAAATCATTGCCATTCTGCTGCGAATTTCTTGATGCTCATGAATGCAGGCTTTCTATTTTTATGCCTTTCTTAAGTAATCCTAGAGGTAGAAGGAAGAGCTGGGAAGAAGAAAAAGCAGATGACTTCTCTGTTAGGACCTTGCTTCGGCTCACGTAGGGTGGCGAGGAGCGGCTCCGAAGCACGGCACCTCACAGCGGGGCTTGTCTTGGGTCCCCGGCACACACCCACCCCGTTGGGTGCCATTTGCCTCGTCACGTCCATGAATCCCCCGGCTCCTCTGACTTTGAAGAGAGCAGAAAATACGGCACATTTTATGTTGGGAAGGTCTGTGCTTTGGCTCGTGTCCTGTGATGAGGAAAAAATGGTCAGGTGTGAGATGGTGGCGAGAGTATGTGACTGCCATTTTTACCTGGTGTTTTATATGAGTGTGGAGCAGACATCAGAGAGGACTGCACAACACGATAGTCAGGAAGCTGGCTTGTGTTCTGTTTTAGAGACTGTTACGTGGCCTCTGGTTAAAAGGAAACTAAGTAGACTTGGAATTGCCAGTCCCGAGAACGTACTACTGGCCCACGGGGCTCTAGGTTATGACATCACAGAGAGGCCAGTGCCACTGAAAGAAGACTTTATTACTTACATTTTGCTCTGGGGGGGTGGGGTGGGGGCATATGACGCAGGGCCACGCAGGGAGCACCGGTTTTGGTCTGGAGGCAGAAGGGTGCCATGGGAAGGCCTCGGCCAGAGCCTTTCTTAGGGTTCCCGCAGGACGGGCAGGACGGGCGGGGGAAGCAGCTTCGGGCTGGCAGTGTGAATAATTAGGGCAAGCTTTGGGCTGTATTTGGCTTCTCATTGCCTGGTCCCTGGCCCTGGAATGATTTAGAGCAGGGCAGCACTGGCTTGATGTGAGAGTTATGTAAAGTGGTGAGGGAGTTGTTTGCATAAGAGGGTACACTCCTGGCTGACCCCTTTGCTGTCTTTAAGAATTGGCTGGCCGTAGGGACGCCTGGGTGGCTCAGTGGTCTCACGGTTTGTGAGTTCGAGTCCCATGTCAGGCTCTGTGCTGACAGCTCAAAGCCTGGCCCCTTCTGATTCTGTCTCCTCTCTCTCTGCCCCTCCCATGCTCACACTCTGTTTCTCTGTCTCTCAAAAATAAATAAAAACATTAAAAAAAAAAAAAAAAGGATTGGCTAGCCCTGGGAGGGGCAGTCTGGGTATGTAAGGTGCCCAAAGGCCAGAGCATCAAGAAAAAGAAAATATAGTTAATACAGTTTTCCCTGCGATAAATGTATGCCAAATAGACAAATACAGCATCTAAGAAAGCAGAACAGTCCGTTGACAACATGGTGCACGTAACCCACGGCAGCCACGCGGACATCGGGGGAAGCCAGCAGGGGGTCTGCGAACAGATTTACCGTTGTGTCTTTTACAACATTAACTATAATTTCCAAATTAATTCTTAACGATAGCGTATCTCTTGGATTGTGGATTTAGTGTGGTTCCACTTCCAAGTGGTGTCTTAGCTGATAGATTCTCGTGAAGCCATGCACAGATTAGGTTTGCGTCGGTCTGTACGGTGCGCTAGCGTGGTGTGCCCTGGCAGGGCGCCAGCCGGGAGCCTTTGAGTCCGTCCACACAGCCTCTGCACCAGCTTTTGATTTACCAGTTTTATGCTTTTGGGTTTATGTGATTCTTGTTGTAAGAATTTTACATGTAAGGGTATATGCGAATTTTTCACTTTGCAAGTCTTTTTATTTTTTTTTTATGGATACACTTTAAAAATTTTTTTTTTTAATGTTTTATTTATTTCCAGGAGAGAGAGAGAGACAGCGTGAGCAGGGGAGGGTCAGAGAGAGAGGGAGTCACAGAGTGAAACAGGCTCCAGGCTCTAAGCTGGCAGTCAGCACAGAGCCCAATGCGGGGCTCGAACCCACGAACTGCAAGATCATGACCTAAGTGAAAGTCAGACGCTTAACCGACTAAGCCACCCAGGCGCCCCTGGATACACTTTTTATAAATCGTGGTGTGTCTTGATGTAAAACATTTTCTCTCTCTCAAGTCAGGGTTATGACAGAGATGGAGAAATTGTAATTTTCTAATCTCAAGGGCACAGAGAGGAAACTTGTGCCTGGGAGTCACCCAGCAGCTTGTTCGGGCCTCCAGGTGGCCTGGCCAGGGCTGTGTCTGTGGGTGAGGCAGGGTGGGGCCCACGTGGCCAGCCCCCCTTTTCAAATGGGGGCTGAGCTAGAGCTTGGGGCCACCACTGGGCTCAGCTTTCTGGAGAGACCAAAACCCTAATGGAAAAAGAGGAAACATTTAAAAATGTGAGTACCCCTCAGAGCTGGGGAGATGCTCCTTGTTTTTACCTGACTCTTTGACCATTATTTCCCCAGAATAGTCTCATCATAAAGAATCTGGAGCCCAGACAGCTTTTTACCATTTTCCTTAAAAAATAAATAAATCAATCAATCAATCAATCAATCAATCAATCTATGTTTGCTTAGATCTGGATTGCTCGAGATTCTGACAGTATTAAGCTCTTCCTCCTGCATAAGAGAGTTCTAGAAGTTCTGACTCTGTGTCTCATATTGCTGCTTCCTCGGTTCCGCCCCACGAAGACCCCCGCGGGGCCGGTCCCAGTGGCCGTGTGCTCCCGCTTGGGCCCGTGAGTCCTCGCAGGGGCTGCAGGCCGTGTTGTCCCTTCCTGTGCTGAAAACAAACAAACAAAAACCAGCAACCCACGGAAGTACCCAGACCTGAAATACAGTAAGTAGCTCTGTATTATAAAGTAAGTCCAAAGAAATGTTCTTCTTTCTTATTTAAAGTAACTGAAGAGCGCGTATGTTTTCCTTCATGGCTTCCTTTGTGGTTTCTTGGTTCTCGATCCTCTGGGTTCCTTTAACCGCCCCCCCCCAGGAGATATACTGTCCTTCTGAGCGTGACAGCGACTCCAGACTCCCAGGGTCCCGAGGGGCCGCCGGCCGGAGCGTGTGGTGCCCGCGGCAGTTTTACCCAGGGCTCCTTGTCACGTGAAGTCGTGGAGGGTGTGGTGTCTGTCTGGAGAGAGGGAGGTTGCTTGGTGTCGCCCAAGTGCGCTGTTACCAGACGAGGGCATCTTGGGTGTCTCAGGCCGGGCCGTGGCGGGCCCAGCGCAGCAGCAGGAGAGGAGAGCCACCTGCAGCCTGGTGGCCGCACGGCCGGAAGAGCCGCGCCTCCTGTGCCCTGGGCCTGTGCTCCCCATGGGGCCGCGCCTCCTGTGCCCTGGGCCCGTGCTCCCCATGGGGCCCCGCCTCCTGTGCCCTGGGCCTGTGCTCCCCATGGGGGCCATCCAGGTGGGAACGGGGACAGAGCCCAGACCCGCTGTCCCCGGCCCGGCCCCGCCCCGCCCCAGCTGCCGGCTGCGCTCCCTCCTGCGCCCAGAGCCCCATCTGCCGCCCCCTTCCTCCTCCTTCCTGAGGCTGTACCGCGGGTCTGTCCCGTCCGTGCCCGCAGGCCTGGCCGGCCCCGTGGGCTGTCCCTGCCACGATAGCCCCCACCGCCAGCCCCACACCCAGCTCGCAGGCGAGGGGGCTGCGAGAAAGGATTTCTCTGCTTCCTGGAGGATTCTGCCCCGGACCTGGGGGAAGGCCTGCGCCAGAAGCTCCTCTCTCAGTCCCACCCTCAAGGCCACGACAGCCTCCATGGGTTTGTATGCAACAAACGTGGGGCCTCAAAGTCTAAAGTACTTCCTGTCTGGTCCGTAGTGCAAACGATTAAAAATAAAATACACAATTGAGTTTAAAATATATAAAATTTGAGGGGCACCTGGGTGGCTCCGTCAGTTAAGTGTCCGACTTCGGCTTAGGTCATGATCTCACAGTTCGTGGGTTCGAGCCCGTGTCGGGCTCTGTGCTGACAGCTCAGAGCCTGGAGCTGCTTCGAGTTCTGTGTCTCCCTCTCTCTCTGACCCTCCCCTGCTCACACTCTCTCTCTCTCTCTCAGAAATAAATAAAACATTAAAAAAATTAAAATATATGAAATTTGAATATATTTCTGTCAAAAATGTCAATGTTAGTAAACAACAAAGCAATATGCTGTCATTTGTTCACATTCTCAGAAAATACTTTTTTCGAAATTGTCTATTAAACATGTTACAAAATATAAATTACAGTTAGTATCAAATGTTTAAGTCAAATTATTTAAGGAAAGCTGAATTTTTAGTGGAACACTTGGAAAATTTAGTTCGATCACAGTAAAAATTCTATAAAAAGTGAATTCTCCGGGGGCGCCTGGGTGGCTTAGTCGGTTAAGCGTCTGACTTTCGCTCAGGTCATGATCTCATGGTTCGTGGGTTCGAGCCCCGCGTCGGGCTCTGTGCTGACTGCCAGCTCAGAGCCTGGAGCCTGTTTCAGTCTGTGACTCCCTCTCTGACCCTCCCCTGCTCACGCTGTCTCTCTCTCTCTCTCTCCTAGAAATAAATAAAACATTAAAAAATTTAAAAAACAAAGTGAATTCTCGGTGGTTGTGGTGCCCCGCGCCCATGTGGGCGGTGTCAGTGCGGGGCACCAGCCGCTGGAGGGCGTCTGGGTGTGCGCACGGCACACACACGTGAGAGCAACGGGGGCTGCTTCGTGTGGGAGCGCAGTCCTCAGGCTCCGTGTGTGGTTGTGGTGAAGCCCGGGTCAGAGTGTGCCTGGAGAGTGAGGAACTGGAACGTGGCTGCTGGGCGTTACTGGAAGGGAACTTTGTCGTCCAAGCTACGCTTGTTCTGCATCGAGAGAAGAGTGGCGAGTTCGTCTGTCTCCTCTTCCACCCGGGTGCTCTGCCACGTAACCCACCCCTGCTCTTCCCAGGACGGCCGCTGGGTGCTCTCCCACGACACCCCCCCAGGACGGCCACTGGGTGCTCTCCCACGACCCCCCGCCCCTGCTCTTCCCAGGACGGCCGCTGTCCTCAGGGCTTTTGGGTGCGGGTGCCTTTTGCGCCAAGGAAACGGAGCCGAGATCTGGGATAGGGTCTCGCCGGGACAGGAGGGTGTTGAGCGCTGCGGTTGTGCTGTGTCAGCCCCACATGCTGGATCCCAGAGAGTCCCGTGGGCTGGGTGGACGCCGTGAGGGCTGGTGTCTGCCCCGCCCAGGGGGGAGCTCAGGCGGCCAGGAGGCTTGGTTCCTGGAATGCGGGCGGGGGCGGGGGGCTGCCCGCGTCCAGGCCGCTCCGGGCACTTGTGTGCACGCCTGCGGAGCTCCGAGGGCACCCTGCCGCGTGCTTTTCCCAGCTTTAGTTTGTAAACCATGTTCCTTTAGCGATACTTTACCTCGTTATTTTAGGAGCTCTGACTATTTTAAAGGTGACAGCAGCCCTTTCCAGGCAGGACTCTGTGTGTCTGCCGTGGAGACTCGCGTTCCTGGAAGGGGTCCCCACTCGTCCTGCTGTGTCCGGGCTGGCACGGAAGGGTTAACTGTCACACGTCACTGCTGGGCGGTGTGCTCGGAAGGCGTTGTGGCGTTGGCCAAGCCCTGGTCCTGCCGTTTGAGGGCTGAGCCGGGGGCGGAGGAGGGGCCGCCTCCCCGAGTCCGCAGGGGGCTGGCGGCTGGTGCTGCGTGCGCCCCTGCGGTGGTGGGGCCCAGGCGGGCTGGGGCCGCCCCGCTCGTCCGCATGGCTTCGCTCCTTGCCGGCACTTTGACCACGGGGACCTTCTTCAGCATCACGGGCCGTCGGTGTAAGAGGAGGCGCAGGAGACGCTCCGAGAGGAAAGGTAACCCGTTGGCTCTTATCCTGAAATGTAAATGCTGGACTTGTCTGTGCTACGGAGGCGCTTTCCGGGGCCGGCTGCCGAGGCCGGGGGCTCCGCGGCTCCCTTGCCAGGTGCCTTGTCCTTTCTGTTGGCGTTTTGTAGAATTGGAGATGGGGCTTGTTTTAAAAGGTGGATTTAAACAATACATGTATAGAAGGCATTTTAGCTTCAGTGTTTAAAGTGTGTTGTTAGGAAGATATTTATGCAGCCTTAGAAGTTTGTAGCATCGGGCGCTAAAAGATTTTTCCTCGTGAGACAAACGCTTTATAATGACTCTCCTTTGCCGCCACTCTTCATTCATAACTTTTGTAACCTTAAAGTACGCTTCACACTGTGGAAACTAAGGCTGTGGCAGCCATTGTGAAAATAGTTTCCTTTTAAAAACACGGAGAACAAGTTCCTTGCATTCAACACCAGGTCATGTTAGTCTCTAATTCAACTCGATGTTTTAGGACATTAAAATTCTATATACTTTTTCTTAACACCAGACTTAAAAGTTATCCATGACTGTAAACGTCACACGCCACTGGCCTTGGGGCGAATCGTTGCTTTAAAGGTGTTGAGAGTTGGCCATCCTCGTACGCGGAGAGTTAACTCACGGCCTGTGTCTTCGGTGAAAGGAGGCTCTGGCCAGGGGAACGGCCAGCTGTCCAGTGAGCCTCACTTGCTGGGCGTCCCCTCTTGCCCACCAGCGGCAGGACCAGGACGCAGCTGTCCCCACCCCAGCGTTCTCGGGCCGTTCTGGGGCCAGAGAGTGTCACCCCTGCAGGGAAGAAGACGAGCCACCGTGTTCAGTGCAGCGTCCCCGAAAAGGGAAGAAGCCATTTCAGGGGAGCAGTCTTGCTGAGTCTATAGAGCTGCTTGCGCCCGACGGAGCCGTGTCCGGGGGCGGCGAGGGCATCGTCCCCGGGGCGCTCCGGGCCGGCGCCGAGCCGCTGTGTGCATCCGGGACGCAAGGCCGTCCCCAGGGCAGCGGTGCTGGGTGCTGGGGCCCGTGCTGCTGTGACAGACCCCCGCCTCAGTGCCCTTTGTTCCCTCAGTTAAGCATTAAAAAGCAGAGTGTCCTTAAGACAACGGCAAAAGCAAAAACTGCAGGAAATTTTGATCAAACGCCCAGAATTTAGGATCGTCACTATTGTGTTCCATGGCCCCTCATCATGAAACATTTGAGGGAGATACTGAAAAGTACAAGAATAATTTTCATTTTTTTGAACTTGCTGTAATTCATATGGTTGGCATTATCCCACTTTGGGGATGAATGTCAAAATGTCTTCTTTGTGCATTCTAGAATCGCTTTCTTTGGTAGGAAAACCATTCTCAAACAGGCTATAATTTTGGACCGACATCTTGAGAGAAGAGTGCTTGCTACACGATATAGCAGCTAGGCCCCTGGATCAAGCGAGTGGTGTTCGCTGCACGCTGTGTGTGCGGATGCGGGAGCCCGCGGTGAAGGTTACTGAGTGGCAGCACGTTACGGGTCAGCTCCCCTTCTGTTTAAAAGTTATCAGTATTGGGAGCCTGGGGGCTCAGTTGGTTAAGCATCTGACTTCAGCTCCAGTCATGATCTCGCGGTTTGTGAGTTCAAACCCTGCGTTGGGCTCTGTGCTGACAGCTCAGAGCATGGAGCTGCTTCAGATTCCGTGTCTCATCTCTCTGCCCCTCCCCTGTTTGCTCTTTCAAAAATAAAATTTTAAAAATGAAAAAAAAAGGTTATCAGTATTATTAAGATGGGCTATTTCCGGAGCGCCTGGGTGGCTTAGTTAGTTAAGCATCTGACTTTCACTTAGGTCATGATCTCGCGGTTCGTGGGTTCGAGCCCCGCGTCGGGCTCTGTGCTGACTGCCAGCTCAGAGCCTGGAGCCTGTTTCAGTCTGTGACTCCTCTCTCTGACCCTCCCCTGCTCACGCTGTCTCTCTCTCTCTCTCTCTCTCTCCTAGAAATAAATAAAACATTAAAAAAAAGTCTATAAAAAGATGGGCCATTTCCGTTTATACCGGAAATGGGCAAAGTTTTACAAGGTATGAAATGTACTCTCTCGGTATTATATAATCTTAAGGTGCTCCAAATCATGTGTGTTGGATTTTCTGAAGACTGGTATAGTGTGAGCTTTTCCAAACTTAAATTATGTGTTAGAACAGTGTCGCAGGGGTTACGTGTGGGCCTCAGGAGTGATATGATTTCAGGGATTTTTCATGGCTTCTGAATGATCCACACAGTCAGGTCATTGGCTGTTGACTATGTGAGGCTCAGATGGATTGGCTGAGTCATAAGAAAATGATGGTTTAAAGGGAATACTGTGCACTTTCAATCAACCAGGACCCCCATAAAGCAGATGCTGCCGGGACAGTCAGGGCGCACACCCGCCTCCCCCGGGTCCCAGCCAGTCCAGGTGGCTGCCGCTGTTGCCTTCTTTCCACTTGCAGAGAGCTGCTGCGTAAAGAAGCATTAGGAGGGGAGGGGAGTAGAGATGACACGCAGCACCCTCGTCCCCCCCCACCCCCCGTATTGTGTGACAGAGTCTCTGTGTTCCAGATTAAGGCTTTCTCATTGAGTACTTATCTGTCTCAAGTGTGATGATACCCTTATCTGTGCCTGGACGTTCTGCACACCATCTGATGACCACTGTCATATGGGCAACTCTGAGCTTGGCTGCAGCCTGAGGCTGGGATCCTCCATGTTTCCAGGATCAAGAAGAGAGCAGGCTATGGGGACCGTTTATAGAAATGGAGACCCAGACCCATAGAGGTGTGCTTCCTCTGAGTACTGCTGGGGAACAGGCCACCTATTCTTTATGTAGAGTGTGGAGATGCAGCTGGTTGTGGGTGATGTGGGCAGCACCTGAGAGAGCAGGTGGCCATCATACCAGGCTTCTTCCCTGGTTTCATTCCCTGGTTTCACTTTGCTGAGAAAGTGCCTCTTAGTGAGGTGCAAAGCACTATGACAACTCGAGATACAGGGTGGGATGGAATATATTCATCCATCCACCCATCTCCCCATCTGCTCATTCATCCACCCATCCATTCATCCATCTCCCCATCTGCTCATCCATCCACCCATCTACCCATTTATTCATCCATCTATCCATCTCTCATCCACCTGTCTACCCATCTATTCATCCATCCAACCGTCTATTCATTCATCTACCCATCCATCCACCCATCTACTTATCCATCCACCCATCTTTCCATTCCCTGTTTATCTACCCATCTGTCATCCATCTGCCCATTTATTCATCCATTCACCCATCCATCCATATACAACTCTACCCATTCATTCATCCATCTACCCATCTGTCATGTACTCATCCATCCATTCTTCCACCCATCTACCTACCCATCATTTATCCAGCCATCCATCATCCATCCATCTACCCATCTATTCATCCATCCATCCATCTGCTCATCTATTTGCCCATCCCCCTTCTTCCTTCCTTCCTTCCTTCCTTCCACCCACCCACCCACCCCTCTATCCAACAAGTACCTGGTAGAGTCTCTGCTGTGCCGGCTCCAGGAGTTTGGGCGCGCACAGGACGGGTGTAGGTGATAGGACGGCAGTGGCAGAAGGACTGCCCCAACTTTCAGGCTTGGGGTTTGCTCTGGAATGAGCCACCTGAAGTGCCATTTGGTGGACGAGGCGGCTGGATTTGTGATACAGTGCCCTCTGCTGTGTGTGTCGGGGAGGAAGGGATGGCTCTTCCCCGGTCTCTGGCAAGAATAAAAGTCAGCTGTCTACCAGGAGAAGGACACAAGTGCGGACAGCTGCTGAGCCCTGCCCCCCAGCAGCGAACAGCAGCAGAAGAGGGAAGGCCTAGGTTTTCTGGAACCTGTCGTGATAGATGCACGTGCATTTCACAGCACTCATGCTGAGAGGCTTCACGGCACAACTGGGGAGCCTGCCTGCTTGGACGGAGCTCCTTCAGCCAGAGGGGACGCTTCAGACATAGAGCCGCTCTGGGTCGACAGTTGAAATTGTAAAGCAAATCTGTAGAGTAAGGTTTGTGAGGCTGTTCTGGAAATAGTATGAAAATTGGCTCAAATCTGAACAGTGCCTGTTCTTAGTGCAATTATTAGTGTTCATATTGAAAATATAGTTCACGTTGTCTTCTTTTCCTTTGATTCCAGAAAATACAGTGTATTTTTCAGAGAAGTGAGATTTTAATTAGACTGTGTTAAATAGAGCAAATACAGACTGCACTGCAAGTGCATTGCTAGTGTGCGTCCATTTTGAAGGACAAAGCGTGGTTGTAAAAACCACGCTCTGCGAAGGTTTTCTTCTACCATAGTCGATTCTGAGCTGGGAACGTTATTGTGTTGTTCCAGAAGCAGGCTTCCACAATGTGTGCATTTGCTCAGACATGCCATGCTGAGGAGCAGGAGAGGCTGCAGAGGAGAGAGCACGGCGGTCTGTGTGCGTGCACACGCACGCACACGCACGCACACGCACACGCAGGCAGAGTGAGGAAAGAGGGCCAGAGGGTGGGACTGAGGGTAGAGCAAGCCCAGTGCTGACAGACCTGGCTCCTGCAGCTACTTCGGGATTCAGGCGTCTTTTGTTCTTTACCAGAAGGTTCTGGAGCCACGCAGGGATCACCTCGCGCTGGTCCAGGAGAAGAAGGCGGCAGGGAATACGGAGGAGCACACGGGGGTGTGTGGCCAGGCCCGGAAGCCGGCGTACACCGTGGACAACGCAGCCCTCCCCAGGGAGAGGCCCCTGCGTATCTGCCCGCCGCTGCGCGTGGTGCGCCCCGGTTGGTGGCCTCTGAGCCTCGCGATGGGGTCCTGTCAGGCCGGGGTACGCACTCTGCCCCGACGTGGGGCCTCCTACCCAACCCCGAGTCTGGGGGGGGTTGCTGCCCTCCCCAGCTTCTTGCTGGTCCTCTGGAGCCCCACGGGGGGCGGCCGTGGGACAGAGCAGGAGGGAGCTGGCGACCCTCCGAAGGGTTTGTGGGGACCCCATAGACCACAGAATTTAATCTTAGGCAAACTCGTGTCTGTATGTTTGCTGGGTATAAAACAGACGTGTTCAGAAGAGTATGTGTGCTGGTGTGACTGAGTGGAATGACGGCTCAGATGCGCACATCGTCTCAGCGCTTAGAGTCCTCTAGTCCCCGGTACCAGTGACGTCGGTCCGCGGAGCCTCCCGGCGAGTGTGGGGGTCTGCCCGAGGTCGCCGTGCGGCCCTCTCCCACGGTGCCCCCACGTCCCCAGGTCCCACTGGCTTCTCCTCTGCTGCCAGGTTCAGTCCTGCCTGTGGTTTGGCCACTCGCACCGGCCATGAGCTCCGATGCTGTGCCGACGCCCCCTGGGCACCCAGTATTTGCCGCTACACCCGCGGGCAGCGCGGGGGCTGCAGAGACCGAGCCCGCCGGCTTCAGACGGGGGTCTACTTCCCAGCCCACTTCCGGAGTCTGTAAAGCAAGGCATGTGTAGGAGGGTGGCTCAGAATGAAAACTTCATTTTTCTCATTATGGAAGCAATGTTTATTGTAAGAATTAGGAAAACAGATGCAAAATAAACTTCATGAAAAAGCAGAAGTGATAGTTCTTTTTTTAAAAGTTTTAAAAATATTTTATTTTTGAGAGAGACAGAGAGAGTGAGCACGTGCGTGCAAGCAGGGGAGGGGCAGAGAGAGGGGGACACAGAATCTGAAGCAGCTCCAGGCTCCGAGCTGTCAGCACAGAGCCCGACGTAGACCGCGAGATCATGACCTGAGCTGAAGTCGGACGCTTAACCGACTGAGCCCTTCCAGCACCCTGCAACGGTCGTAAATCTTTTAACTGAGCCCTTGAGTCTAAGCAGTCTCAATAGTTTCGTCCAGTTGTTAGAACTGGAGTCAGAGTTCGAAGGCTGGTGGCAGTCAGTCTTGGTGTTTGTTACTGTGGTGGGAGCCCAGTAGTGCCGACCCGTGCTTTGGGCCTTCCCGGCGGCCCCCAGGGAGGAGAGCACACCCACGAAGAACCCCCCCCCCCCCAGCAGCTGCTTGGAGCCCTGCTGTCCGGTGGGGTTTGCCTGGAGCGCCTCCTACAGCGCCCTGCTCGCGCCCACCCAGTCCCTGCTGAACCGTGGGCTGGCTTTACCCCCTGGACGCCAACATGGAGAAGGCCAGTCGGGCCAGGGGCTCCTGCGGGAAGTGTGGCTTTGACCTTCATGGAGGCCACTGATTTCTGTTCGCCGCACAGGCCCCTTCCCTGTGCCTCAGCCAACCTGTGATTTTAATGCTCTCTGACAGTTTGACAGCTGACGTCTTTCTTTGCTTACTTTCAAAGAGGTGCAGCTAAGAAGCTTATTGAAGCCCATTTACGTTTATTCTTTTAGAAGTTTTGTTCCTGTTTGTGTACCATTTTTTAAATTGGTATTTGTCTTTGTGTTATTGACTCTACCAGTCTATTGAAAGTTTGCCTGCGGCGACACGGCTCTTGTTTTCAGGTGGGCTGGCACATGGAGGTCACTGAGTTCCTCCCCACCACCCAGGGTCATCTAGAAGGTGCCGCCTTCTGACAGGGGCGCTCCAGGGCCCCTGGATGTGCTGGGAGACACTCGGCCACTTATCCAGGGGACTCGGCAAGAGCGAAAAGCCAGCCTTCCGTGGAGGCACTCATTCTGGCCGTCACACCCGTGGCCCATGGGGCATGGAGCGGGGGCTGGGTGATGACGGGGCTCAGGCCAGGGGAGCCCTGAAGCAAGTTGTCTTTGTGGGCACATCAGTCTGCCCACCCGCTTGCTCTGACTTGGTGCTGCGTGTGGCCCCGTGCAGTTCTGGGCTTCGCTCCTTTGTGCCCGCGCCCGTGCTCGGCTCAGTGAGGTGCTGACTGCGAGTGGCTCGGCCCTGGCTGCCCTGTTCTGTGCGGCCAGCACAGTGCTCAGCTTTGTGAACTGTGTAACCGGTGCCCTGTAAGGGGACTCCAGGGTTAGAACGCTGGTTTACTGAGCGTCTTCCTGGGTAGGATTCTCACTCATAACATCACGGGCTTTTATTTGCAAGTAAGATGCACTTTTGTTGGCTGCCTGATTGTTTGCATAGGACGCTCCCTGACTCTGGTTTCTTACCCTCTAACCAGTCACCGTGCCGATGAGTGCAGAGGTCAGAGATCGCACCTGCATGGGCCGTGCCTAGAGTCAAGTCAAAACTCAAGACTTGACTTTGAGAATATATTTGTTTAAGAATTACTTTAATTCTGGGACGCCTGGGTGGCTCAGTCGGTTAAGCATCCGACTTTGGCTCAGGTCATGATCTCACGGTTTGTGGATTCGAGCCCCGCGTTGGGCTCTGTGCTGACAGCTCAGAGCCTGGAGCTGCTTCAGATTCTGTGTCTCCCTCTTTCCCTGACCCTCCCCTGCTCATGCTCTCTCTCTCTCAGAAATAAATAAAACATTTAAAAAAAATTTTAAAAAGAATTACTTTAATTCCGGAGCCCCTGGGGGCTCAGTCGGTTAAGCGTCCAACTCTTGATTTCAGCTCAGGTCATGATCTCACAGTTGTGAGTTCAAGCCCCACTTCAGTCTCTGTGCTGACAGCAAAGAACCTGCTTAGGATGCTCTCTCTCTCTCTTTCTCTCTGCCTCTCTTCTGATTGTGCTCTCACTCTCTTTCAAAATAAATATACCTAAAATTTTTTTTAAGTTAAAAAAAAAAGGAATGACTCTAATTCCCTGGGAAGTATGAATGAGCAGCGTCTCTTCTGTGCTGTGGGGTTTATCGTGTGGACACAATCAATTCCCTGCACGTGTCTGCTGTTATCTCAGTACCTGGTTCTTTAGTGTCTCTCTGTCTCTTGTGTCAAGTGAGCCTGGATATCTGATTTACCAAAAGCAGCCTCGGGCGATGGGATGTGGCGAAGTGTGAGCGCGTGGCCATCTGTGCTGGCCTGCTCCGGCAGTGGTGGTGACTAGCCGACACCTGGGGGTGCTTGCTGCGTGCGGGCACCAGGCCACAGGCTGCGAGTGTTTCTCACCAGAGAGCCTCGGTGCCCTCGAGAGCCTTGCAGGCAGCCTCACAGCTAGAAACTGAAACAGGCTCGCTGGGACCCTCATGCTGGCAACGCCCCCTCCACCTCCTGCTAACGGCCATCCTGCAGTCCATGAATAAGTGGGCAGGCTTCGGATGGAGTGTGACCTCAAACATGGCACCTATAACCCATATAAGAGGAGATTAATAATAATAGCTACTGAGAAGACATTTCTTAATCATGAGTTGTACTCAGAAGATAACCTTTCACATTGGTTGGAACCAGATTACAACTGCTTTGTTTACAACTGTTTCTGAGTTAAGGACTCAGGAGGAAAGTTAGTATTTAAGTTTAGAGGTGTTTTCAAGAAAGCTGCTAATAGAGATTCCGGCGGTAGTCAAGATGTGATTAGTTAGGCTCACTGCAGATAGGACTCCCCCATCTTGCACACCAGCAGGCACCTCACTGAGTGGCCCAAGTACAGAGGGTCAGCTCTGAGGCCTGCTGGGAAGGGCAGGGGGGTCCGGCCAGAGAGGAGCGCTCAGGGGGATGAGCATTGGGACGGCTCTGCAGGAGGAGTGGGCCTTCTGGGAGCCGTGGGGCGGCCGAGCAGTGGCCCGGGGCCTTCTGGGCACGTAGCATCCCGGGCCAGGGGTCATGAGCTGGGAGCTTGCTGTGGTGGGGCTCACGTGCAGCCCTGGGCGGGAGGCGAGCCCCTCTGGGAAGAGCCACACGTGGTTGGGGTGCTCTCCTGGCCATGTCGGGGAAGTCCTAGGGAGCAGTATGTGTCGGTGAGTGGAAGCGACTAGAAGCGTGTTGGGGATCTGGGGTTCTCGTCTGCCACTCTGCCCCCGTGCTCACCCTCTGGCTGGGCCCGCGTGCTTGCCGCTGGCCGGCTCCTCTGCGGGGCGCCCTGCGTGGGAACTCGTCCGGTCACCGTCCCCCCACGCTGCTGTGCTGAACGCGGCCAGCTCAGCGCCGGGGCCTTTGTGTTCTCTAATAAGGCCCTGGTTGTTAACAGTAGCTCGTCTGTTTCTGGACAAGTTGACGTCTAGTTGGCACATTTTAGTAAAAGTTATAAATTAGAAAAAATTGATAAAATCCCCGTCCTCCTTCTGGCAGAGACCAGCACATGGCCCTCATTAGAGCAGCAGACGCGGAGCGGATGGAACCCGAGAGCAGGCGGGCTGTCGCGCTCCCGTGCAGCGGCCGCCGGGGTCTGGCGCGGGCGTGGGCTCAGAGCCCGGCGTGCCCGTTTGGGGGAGCGGCTGTGGCAGCGGGTTAAGGCCCCGGCCGTGCGGCTGACACAGGCGGGGCTTCGGGAAAGGAGCTGCGCGTGGGAGAGCTCGGGGCTCCTCACGGGCAGGGGCGGGTGCTGGGCACACACAGGCCAGGAGCTCCGACGCCGGCCTCACAGTGCGTGGGGGAGGCCGCGGCAGCGGGGAGGCGAGGCCGCGGCGCGTGGAGGGAGGTGGGGGTGACACTGGCTAGGGTCTCCCGGAGCGGCCTGTGAAGAGGTGGAGGCTGCAGTGATGGGGGGGAGAGCAGGGCAGGGGCAGGCCTGGGGACCCCGCCCGTGAGGAAAAGCAGCTGGGAGGGCGCTGAGGAAGCCACTGGACAGGTGTGAGGAGGGACCAGGTGTCCCCTGCACGGGCAGAGGTGGCCCCCGGGCTCCGGCGGGCGGGTGCTGGAGGGCTTCCTGGTGACCTGCGAGAGACGCCCGGCTGCGGTGGGATCCGGGGGAAGACGTCACGGGGGGCGCGCGGGGCTGCGGCTCGGGGTGCCCGGTGCACAGGACACGCGGAGGCCGGAGGCTGTGGTGTGCAGTGCTTGCTTGGGGAAGAGCTGGCCGGTCAGGAGGGGGTAGGGGAGAGAGCCAGGGCCGCTGCGAGCGAGCCGGGCGGGGCAGACCGCAGAGGGACCGACTCGCGCACCGTGGCGCAGCCTCTACCACAGCTGCAGCCGATCCAGAGGGCGCCGGGGCCTCCTGCGCGCCAGGCACACTCTGCCCCCAGGTGCCGCCGTGCCCTCCGCAGTGATGAGGGGGGACTGAGCCCGCAGCCTGGCGGAGCGGCAGCTGCCTTCACCTGTCCGCTGGCACGGGTGTGGCTGTCCGTAGTGTTCGTCCTGGTGCGTCGGCCGCGCGTCAGTGACCTGTGCCCGCAACCCTGACCTGACCCTGTGTTTGCTTTCTGTGCAGCGTCCCGGACACACTGGGCTTCAGCTTCAGGAGACTCCCCTCCAGCGCCCCCTGGATGAATGCCTTAGGCGTTGCTGTGCTTTTTTTAAAAAAAATTAGGCCTTCATGTTTTTAGAGCAGTTTTAGACTCAAGCAGAATGGAGGGGAGGTGCAGAGATTCCCCCACCGCCAGTACCGCATTATCCACACACACCACCCGAGTGGTGTGTCAGTTACACTAGACGGCTGCACCCGCACGTCATCACCATCCAGGGTCCACACTTGATCTTATGGCGTTGGGTACTTTCTGTGGGTTTTGCACAAATGTGTGAGAACACATGTCCACCATCGTGGTATCACAGAGCTTGTTTTCACTGCTCTACCAGGCCTTTGTATTCTACCCATTATCCACACCCCCCGCCCCCCGGCCGCCCCCACCTTCCCGCCGTCTCCGTGCCCCTGCTTTTCCAGAACGTCCCACAGGTGGAATCCTACAGGACGCAGCCTTTTCAGACCGGCTGCTGTCACTTACTGACCTGCATTTAAGGTTCCTCCGTGTCTTTCGTGGCCGACGGCCCGTTTCTTCTTGGCGCTGCCTACGTCCCGGTGTCGGGAGGCCCGGAGGGCACCTTGTGGCGCCCAGGTCTGGCCGTTCTGGATGAAGCTGCTGTGAGCATCCGTGTGCAGGTGTCATGCAGATGTGAGTGGTCACCTCCTCCGGGCAGACCTCCAGGAGCGTGATCGCGGGGTCGTGTGGTCAGAGCGTGCTCAGTTTTGTGAGAACCCAGCCAACCGTCTTGCGAGGCAGGGGCACCGCTCTGCTCTCCCAGCGGCAGGGATGAGGCGCCCGTCCCTCCGCGTCCCCGCCAGCGATCCGCGTTGTCGGCGTTCTGGGGTGCGGCCGTCCTCACGGGTGCGCGGTGGTGTCGTCGTCGTCTTCACTCTCATTCCCTGGTGACGTGGACGCTGCGTGGCGTCTCTGGGGAGGCGTCTCTTCAGGCCGTTTGGACACTTTCTAATTGAGTTCATTTTCTTATTGTTGAGCTTTAAGTGTTGTTTGTGTCGTTCGGATGTGTCTTCTTTTATCAGACACATGTGTTACACATGTTTTCTCCCAGCCTCTGGCTCGTCTTCCCGTCTCACCAGTGTCTTCGCAGAGCAGAACCTTACACTTCTCCGCAGGCCAGCTTGTCGTTAGGTGGTAGCTCTGGTGCTGCATCTAAAAGTCCCCTCCTCTCCGAGGTCACCTAGGTTTCTCCTGTTTTCTCTTCTAGAAGTTAAACAGTTTTGCATTGTGCGTTTAGGTCTGGGACACACTGTGAGTTAATTGTTGTGAAGAGTGTAAGGCTTGTGTCCAGGGTCCCCCTTTGCGTGTGGGTGTCCGGTTCTTCGAGCACCCCTTGTTGAAGAGACTCCCTTTGCCCCCCGATTGCCTCTGCTCCTTTGTCGAGGAACCAGTAACTGTCTCTGTGGGGCTCTCTCTCTGGGTTTTCTGTTCCGTTCCACGGATCAGTTTGTTTCTTTCTCCACCACCGCACTGTCTAGATCACTGTAGCTTTACAGTGAGTCCGGAAGTCGATGGTATCAGTCCTCCCCTCCAACTTTGTTCTTCTTCAACATTGTGTTGGCTATTCTGGGTCTTTTCTCTCTTCCTATAAACTTCGGAATCCATTTGTCAATATCCACCAAGTAACTTGCTGGGAGTTGGATGGGGATTGCATTGAATCTATAGACCAAGTTGGGAAGAACTGACATCTTCACAGTATTGTCTTCCTATCCATGAACATGGAATATCTCTGCATTTATGTAAGTCTTTGATTTTATCAAGGTTTTATAATTTTCATCATATAGGTCTTGTACATATTGTTAAGTTTATACCTAAGTGTTTTATTCTTTGGGGTGCCAATGTAAACAGTATTTTATTTTTTACTTCTAATTCCATATACTTATTGCAGGTATATAGGAAAGTGATCGACTTCGGTATGTTAACCTGGTATACTGCAACCTTGCTATAATTACTTATTAGTTTAAGGCATCTTTTTGTTGATTGCTGTGCTTATTTTAATTTGCTGCATTTCATTAGAAAACACATGTTTGTAGAAGTAATACACGAACTTTATTTCCTGTGCACAGGCTGCCATATCTCATTCAATGCGTACAGAAGGGTAATTGACATCCCTTACTTGGATGGTTGCCTAGAAAAAAAATATTTTATTGTAAATGTTATACACAGAATGTTTTAGATACTTCAGTGATATTATTTTGTTTGTACAATAGTGAAAGCAAAATGCAAACCATGAAATTTATTATCCAAATGTACACGATTAAGTTGTTGAAAATCAGGTTATTTTCCTTCAAATGATTTAGTTTTATATTTCTGTTATCTTTATTAAATAATCAAATCATCATTTAATATTTTTGCTACAGCTATAAATTAATCTAGACTTTAGCATGTTGCTTGACTTATAGTAAAGAATCAGCACTAATAATCTCCATTTTAACACTTCTCTTTTTAAAAATTTGCAGTGTATGGCTGTTAAAAATAAAACCCGTCATAACCCCAAGTAATATCTAAAACTTTTCTTAAAACCACTCTCTTTTGAAAATTAAATGGATAAAATCCAGTAATAATTGCTAGTAATTTTAACCAAGTTCACTGCTCGTCTCAAACATTTTTTTGTCTATACATTTTTAGTGAATTTCTAAAGATAGAATTTTCAGCAGCACAATAGAGAATATTCACATTCTGGCACATCTTTAATATAAGTAAGTCGTGTTCTTTATATTTATTCCAGAGTATTTTTTTTCCCTAAGGGAAGGGAGGGCACGAGAAGGTAGGAACATGCACAGCCTCACTCTCCCTGGCGGAGAGATCAGGGCACTGTCAGGCTAGAGGGACCACTTTCCTTCGCGCACGCTGTATACTTCATGCCAACGTGCGCGTCTACAAAGGTAATACTACAACAGACAACCATTTATCCACCACCCACGTAAGAAACAGAACATTGCCAATCAAATCGTGTTATGCGAAGTCAGTCCTTCGGTGCGGTAGCCCGTAGCCAGTCCTGTTTACTAGGAAGTACTCATTACCGACTTGGGGCTTGGGGCTCCACGTCGTCCACACAGCGAGTTTTGGAGTGTGCTTGTTGTGACTCTGGACCCGGCAGCCGTCACACCGATGGGGCATCTGTGAACTACGCATGCCGTTTTGGGTGTTGACGCTCCATTGTGTCAGGTCTGGGCGGTCTGGCCCTGCCTTTTTGTGGCTGCTCAGACCTGCTCGTTTCTCCAGGTAAACCTAGAACCCGCTGGCTTGTTCTGTCAAATGAAGGAAAGTTGGAGTTGGAACTGGAATGCAGGTCTTTTGATGCCACCTTGAGGGGCTTTTCACCTCTGGGTGCCCCCAAGTTTAGCTTAGTTCCTGCTTCTTCAGAGGCATTCTCAGAAAGGAGGAAATTATTTGAATATTGCTGTCAAATAAAGCTTTTCTTTAACTGGCCATTCCTGGAATGTTGTTCCATATAGGATTTTTGTGGAGTTTTCATTCTTCACGTGTCTGTAGTCCAGGCCGTAAGAAGTGCTTTTCAGAATAAAAGAGAAATGATTACATGAAATGCCCTAAAGTGCTTGCCCTTATTACTTGGCTTTGTTTTCTAACCTTTGGTGTACGAGTGGCATTTGTGGGGCTGAGCACGTTGGTTTCTGCTCTGCGAGAGATTTCTGGCTTCTCCTCTTAATATGCACGTGCCCACACGCCACCATGCGTAGCCCGATGATTTTCTACTGTGAGACATTTTCCGTGTCCTTTTCTTAGATTTTAATGTGTAAGAGCAGGTAAACAAGGTGAGCTCTGCAAGTCAGGTGAGCTCCGTTGTGCCAGGCGCCTCCGCGTCTCAGACTCACCGCCGTCGTTTGTGGTCATCCTCGTCCCAGACCTCCGGGGAAGCCGCCTGCTCCGCGTACCAGTCACGACTTAATTGTGTCAGGTGCCTTCTGCCGTAGCCATAGAAATAGGACGAGAGAGAACCCTGTTCGCTCTACACTGTGCGCTTTTATAATGAGGATATTGACCTACATATAGTCAAGATCCAGAACGTTCTATTACCCTTTTAAAGCTACACCCACACCCTCCCCAAATCTTGATGACCACCAATCTGTTTCCCATTTTTACAGTTTTCTCATTTCAAGAATGTTATGTATCAGCAGACTGTGCATGGGTCCATACAGTGACCATGGGACTGGTTTTTTCACTCAGACTGGAGATCCACCCAGACTGCTGTGTATATCAGTATCTTGTTCCTCTTCATTGCCATGGTCATCCACGGTATGGATGGGCCACACTTTATTTAATCATTCACCTGTTGAAGGGCATCTAGGCTTTCCCCAGTTTGGGACTATTATGAATAAAGTTGCTTATAAAAACTCATGTTTATTAAAAAAAAAAAAAAGTAATCTCTTCATCCGACACGGGGCTTGAACTCATGCTCTAATGACCAAGCCAGCCCAGTCCCCCAGGTATACATTTTTTTTGTGTGAACCTTGTCTTCATTTCTCTGGGATAAAATGCCCATGTTTAGTTTTTAAGAAGCTACCAAACTGTTTTCCGACGTGGCCTCCCCGTGTGCCATTCCCACCAGCCACGAATGAGGGATCCGGTTTCCCAGGCGTCCCTACTTTGTATGTGAGCCGTTCTCATGGGTGTGTGGCGGTGTCTCAGTGGCTTTAAGCCGCATCTCCCTGAGGGCTAGTGATAGCGAACCCTTTCTGCGAGCTCACTTGCCATCTGTATACGTCTATCCTCTTTGGTGATACTGGCTGTCCGTGTCTCCTGGCCACTTCCCGACAGGCTTGTTTTATTGTTTAGTTTTGAGAATTTCATGTATATTCTACTTGTTGGACATGTGGCTCTCAAACCTCCGCTCCCCGTCTGTGGCCCGTCTGCGCCTTCTCAGTGGGCTCTGGCAGGCGTGCTTACTTCGGAAGAGGCCCCGTTTGCAGGGCCTTCCGTCACACGCCATGCTTCTGGTGACGGGCCGCAGACTCTTCGCCTCGCCCTAGACCCTGAGGGTCTTCTTCTGTGAATTCACACTGAAGCCCCCGGTGTATTTCGAGTGGGTCCTGTGTGGGGTGCAGACTCGGGCAACCTCTGTGGACCGCGCCGGCCCCCCTCCGCCGCCCCCTGCTGGCAGCGCCGCCCACAGTCCAGGGGGCCTGTTGGTGCGGGCCTCTCGCCAGGGCCTTGTTCCGCGTGTCTGACCCTCGCCAACCCCGCGCCGCCCTGCTGACCGGCGCCGCTCAGTCAGCCACCAACATCAGTTAGACTTACTCTTCACCTTCTTCCTTTTTGTGACAGCTGCTTTACCGTCTTTCTCCAATAATTGTAACATCTCTGGGTTGGCATTCTGCTGATTGTATTTTTTCATTCAGTTTGAGGTCTTCGTATGATGATGAGTGATTTCATCATATGATTTTTTTAAATTGAAACCTGGATAGGGGCGCCTGGGTGGCTTAGTCGGTTGAGCGTCCGACTTTCGCTTGGGTCATGATCTCGAGGTTCGTGGGTTCGAGCCCGCGTCGGGCTCTGTGCTGACTGCCAGCTCAGAGCCTGGAGCCTGTTTCAGTCTGTGACTCCCTCTCTCTCTGACCCTACCCTGCTCACGCTGTCTCTCTCTCTCTCTCCTAGAAATAAATAAAACATTAAAAAAGAATTAATTGAAACCTGGACATATATCACAAGAGTCTTACTGGAGCTTCCTGTTTCCACGGACTTTCTCTCTTCAGCTCTGTCTGCTGGGGGGGGGGGTGACCCCCTCATCGCTGCCATGCGGGTCCAGGGTCCCAGCTCCCAGGTTGCTGTTCTTCCGTGGCCTCCACTGACATTGCCGGGTGGAGGCGAGTCTTGCCTCCCAACTGGGCCTCCCCCGACACTCCCAGGGGGGATGAGATGGGCACCTTGGCGGGCTCCCCAAGCGTTGGCCCTGACTGTGCGGTACAGGCAGGAGGGTAGGGGGTCCGGCTGGGGAGGGCGCTTCCTCCGTCAGTTGCCTGTCAAGCTGGCAGGTGCCTGTCTTGGACCTTTGGCCACGGTCAGTTCTTGTTTGGTTCGGGTGTGTTGTCTGCATCTGTTGGTGTTTCCAGGTTACCAGCATCTTCAGCTCCCAGTCTGGGATAACCATGCAACGGCAGGCCCTGGGCGGGGGCGGGGGGTTCCTGCTGTGCAGTTCCTCGGTCCCCAGCTGGTCTGTGACCTGGTCTGCCTTCTTCCCTCCCCTCCAGAGCCTTTCTGGTGTTCGCTGTGGATGTCATGTCCAGGATGGTGGCTCGCACTGAGCTGGGGGAGAGGAAGAAGGACATGCATTCCAGCGCCCCACAGGGCACACCCCTTCGGCTGCTTTAAACCAGTGTTCAGCCAGTGGGAACAGCGTGCTCTGTACGGGTCTGAGTGTGTGTCCAGATACTAGCTTGTGTTTCTCTGAAGTGCCCGTGACTGTGTGCTTTCCTACAAGCCACCCCCGGCCGTCTTCAGGGGGTGCCTCTGCTGGCCTGCCCCCCAGGTTCGGCTTAGCTGTCACACACCCATCTTCCTGACCTGACCCTCCCACTGAGCGACCCCTTAGAGCAGCTGCGTCTCACCGAGGGCGAGCTGTGCTGTACACCTGCGGCCACTGCTTCCCTCCCACCCTGGACCTCAAGGGAGTCACTTTCTATGAAGACTTCCCATAATGGGAATATTAAAACACAAGGAAATACAGAATTGCAAATGGAAGCCGTCATGCCCATCAGCAGGGTCAGCACGCTGACACGCCCCATCCGTGTCATCCAGACGCCATCTGCTTTTCCCCTCCGTGCCGTGCTGGTTTACAGTACTAAACCCCAGGTAGTGTCATTTCATGTGTAGGCACTTCCAAATACATCCCTAAGATTTAAATACTGTTCCCACCCTGAAATGATTAATAATTACTTAATATGTTCAGCTACTTAGGTTATATTTATATTTAAATTTCTCAATTGTAGAACATACTTGATCCATTTAGATTTATAGTATCCCCTGTGCTTTGCACAGAATACATTTTCAGAAAATATATCATGAGGTAATTAATAAATATAAAATAATGCTTTTAAAACTATGTGGAACACTTTTTTTTAAATTTATTTTTGAGAGACAGAGCACAGGTGGAGGAGGGACAGAGAGAGAGAGAGACACACAGAATCCAAAGCAGGCTCCAGGCTCTGAGATGTCGGCACAGAGCCCAGCGCGGGGCTCAAGCCCATAAACCATGAGATCATGATCTGAGCTGAAGTCAGATGCTTAACCGACCGAGCCACCCAGGCTCCCTGGAACACTTTCTTGAATAAAGGATTCTAAAAAGAGGGGCTCCAGGCTGGCTCAGTTCGAGGAGTAAGCAACTCTGGGTTGTAGGTTTGAGTCCCCTGTGGGGGGTAGGGATTACTTAAATAAAATATTCTAAATAGGAACTCATTTAACTTTTAGCAATGAACTTGCCAGTTATATGTTGAGATTCACCATTATTAACAAACGATGGTCATGAAAACTGCACACATTTGGATACATTTGGATACATGAGGGATATTTATAACAATCGTGCATGTTTTAGCACATTTTCATTACCATTGTCCTGAAAGCGCTGAATTTGCCTTTTAGTGACTAACAATATAAACAAACACTATCTCATACAAAGCAAAAGTGTCCAGACTATTTGCAGTCATCTCCTCACCTGCTGTCTGACGGGGTCCTAATGACAGATGACGCATTAGGACGGTCTTGTGGAGTACAGCCACAGTATTCAGGAAGAGGAGACTTTAAACCGGTTAATATTTAGATAATTGGGGTAATCGTTCCTGAGAGTTTCCTGTGGTTTCTCCTGCCAGCGGAGGAGGTCACAGGCGGCTGCAGGTCGGCCTCGAACAGCTGTGTGCCTGTGGCCGCACCCACACGAGATGCTGCTCTGGATGAAGAAGGGGGGGCCTCCCGCCTGACCGGACCAGAGTGCCGGGGCGGGGGCCAGCGGCAGATGGGCAGGCGCGTGTGGGGTTCTGTCATCCTCCGTCGTGACGTGGAGGGTCTTCACTCTGTCCCGTGGGGGGCTCTCTCCCAGCTGTCCCTCCAGGCCCCCTCCCCGGCACAGGGCCACCCTGTGGGCCGCGTCCCCCTTGCCGTGCCTCCGTCCCGCCTCCGCCCTCCCTCCTGATGGCGCGGCCCTGGCTGGCGGTCCTTCGGTGCCCTGGACCGTGCCGAAGCGGTGGGCGCTCCGGTGTGGGTCCCGGATGGTGGACCTAGCCCTCCTCGTGTGAAGGCTCCCTTCTCCCGCCTGCACTGTGGTTGCGGTGGGTCCCGCGCAGCGGGCTCCCCCCACCGTGCTCACGCGATGGGCGCGCTCAAGGTCATTTTCTTGCTGTCTTTCAGACAGAAACCGTCTCCGCCAGTCAAGAGACCCTCCCAAGCACTTTGCCATGGATGTAGAAGATGAAGAAAACATGAGTAAGACCTGGGCCTGTCATGTAGCGTCGAGTAGCTAATTCTCCGTTAAAATCTTAGTGTTCCTGTAAATATTTGTAATGAGACTAATTTGGGAAAAGTGATTTTTTTCCTGCAATATGGGCTACTAATGGTTGCATGTTTTAAATTTCTGATGTATTCCCGGCAGTAGGTGTTGGTACTTGTGTGGGCATCTTCCTTACAGCCGTCTGACCGGACCTTCGGCTGCCGTCACTGGGACCGTCCCGCACGCACCCGCAGGGATCACCCGTGTCTCCAGATGCACGTGCCTCACGGCCGCCCGGTTCCGTGCCACATCATGGCGTGGCTCTCCTGCTAGTGGCTGGGTTTTCATCTGTGCACATCTGAGATCCCCTTCGAGGTTGATTTAAATAGTTGGCCCTTTGGGGGGCGCCTGGGTGGCTTAGTCGGTTAAGCGTCCGACTTTCGCTTGGGTCATGATCTCGCGGTTCGTGGGTTCGAACCCCGTGTCGGGCTCTGTGCTGACTGCCAGCTCAGAGCCTGGAGCCTGTTTCAGCCTGTGACTCCCTTTCTCTCTGACCCTCCCCTGCTCACGCTCTCTCTCTCTCTCTCCTAGAAATAAATAAAAATATTAAAAAATAAATAAATAAATAAATAAAAATAAATAGTTGGCCCTTTGGGATAACTCCCTAAATTTTTCCCTGCAAATACAGTGAATTTTCCCTGTGCTTTGAAGGAAAGGGGCTCCCGTGAGACTGCTTATTTTAAGTTTCCAAGACTTCAGTGAGCCTTTGGGCCGCTGTGGACCAGAGCGCACTGTATGGCCCACTCTGCCCCCCACACTGTCCTGTCTGGGGCGCAGGGCGGTGAGCCTCAGGGGCACACCACTCCCCTCCCTCGGTGGTGCTCTCTGTGAAAAGAAGTTTGCTGAATGTACTTCCCTCTTCTGTTTAATCCCCGATAGCGGCACATTTGGATAAGGTTTGCAGGCTCCCACAGATGCTGGGACACTACAACGAAGACACCATTTTCTGATCTGTGGACACATCTACATTCTCACCTGTCAGTGTCTGGCTGTGCCCAGGGAAGGGCAGGCAGGTCTACACGCCAGGTGACCTTACTGACACTGGTCAGTATGACCAGAACACAGCTCAGTCACCCCCCCCCCGTGACTTCCCCCGGAACCGACCAGCTGAGGCCTGGGACTGGGGCCTGCCTGCCGCTTAGAAGGCAGAGGCTCAGCGGGCGGGCGCTCCTGCTCGTGGGCCGCTCCACGCGCCCTGCAGCGCTGGGCCTTGGTCGCACGAACCTCACGGCAAACGTTCTCTTTGGCGGCTGCGAGCGTGAGAAAGCGCGGCCGCGGCGCTGCCCTGCAGGGCGCTGTCTTCAGGCTGGTGTCCCCATCGGAGCCTACGCTCAAGGCCTGTTTTCACTGGTCAGCCCCACCTGCCACGGCCACCTTTGCCCGGGCACTAACCCCTTCCCCGTGAGGACGTATCCCTCCCCGGAGCCTCCTTTGCTCGGGGCCGTGGACCGTCGTCCATCTGGCGTGGGTGGAAACCTCACAGCGTGTAGATCCTGTGGTCACTCACCAAGGTGAGGGAGTCTGGCGGGTGACTTTCCCGAGAGGTGACTGCGGTTCTAGCGCTGGAGGTCTGTGGTCCTGGGTTCCCTGTCGCCTCAAAAGCACAAAGATCTTACCGGGTTGCGTTCACATCCGTGAACTAACGTAGCGCCCTGCGTCTGCTTGTGAAGAGCTGTGACAGCGGGGTCTGTGTCTCTAACTCTGTGTTTCCTTTACGCAGCAGCGCCGCTCATGAGACGAGAGACGAGTGGCGTCTGAGCGCTTCTGAAGCAAGTACCAGCTTGAAAGTGACATGAACTCTCTTATAGGAAGTGTATTTTTCTTTTTAACGTCTCAAGAGTATTTGTCAGTCCAATACTGATTACTTTTATTTCTTTAAGGACAGCCTTTGTTTCAGGGGCAGTGAGTCTGTGATTCAACGCACGTGCGCGTGTATTTACATGGCCTGATTTTCATGTCGATAATCCTCTTTGGAACAGCGTCCAGATGTATGCAGTTGTCTAGTGTGTGATGTTCTTGCTCATTTGTTAATCTGAATTCTGTCTCTTGCTCTGCCCTTTTTAACCTTTGTTTCCTTTGAGCACCGAAAGGAGTAACCTATCGAGCTTTTGCTGGAGGATGTTATAAATGAAAATTTAGTGTCCATTCCGTCAGCTTTGTCAACTGGGAGAAGTGGTGTGTGTGCGTCAGGAGCGCTGGGGAGCATGTGGCATCTGCAGAGAGGGGTCACCGGCCTCCTAACCTCTGCTTCGTGCGGAGTCTGTTTCCCAGGGGCTGCGTTTACACCAGGGTTATTCTTTACACCCCAGGTGAGGGACGGCAGCCCTGGAAGTTTGAGAATTTTAACTGTGGGGATTGGCAGCCATCAGCCAGACTTTCTGTCCCAGTTAGCCTCCTGTGTCCCCAGTGCTGTTTGCTTAGCGTCATGAGAATCTGCCTCTAGATTCTGTACCATGACCCGAGGGCCACCGTGTCAGGGCACCTGTAGGGTGCTTACACGTGTAAAAATTACTTTGGTTACTAACTACACCTTTGAGCACTAGTGACAGGCCTTTCGATACAGTCCCCCGACAGCAGTGCACAGCCCTCCGCCCCCTGCGGCCTGTGAAAATCAGCCAGGGAAACAAGGAAGAGGGAGGAGTAAATACTGTCTTAGCCCCATTTTTAGAATTAAAATCATATTCATTTTGCTATGAACTTTTAGAATTTTAAAATTGTCTTCATCTATTGCAATAGAAAACTACCTTTAAAAGGCAGGATAAGCAAACTATCCTGTGAATCCATCAAGTATTTGTTTTCTAAAAAAAAGACAAAATCACTGCCTTAGAAAGTTAGGAAGTGGTAGCCTGTTTGCAGCTTCAATTTTATGTCCTGGTATATATTTTTTCTATCATGGAATATATTAAGGATTCAGAGATAACCAATCCCCATATGTAATGAAAGAAATTTAAATTATTACCAGGAGCGAAGCTGTATCCTTCAATGATGCCGTGAGGAGTTTTCTCAGATTAATTCATGGACTAAATCCAGTGACCGCACATATCGAGCCAGTAGTCTAGCCCTGAAACACTAATTAACTTGTGAGCGCTGCTCGTAAGCCCTGGCCCTGCTCCGGGGGCGCTGCGGTCCGGAGCCCAGTGTGAGCACAGTCGGAGTAAGTGACATTGAAGAGGAGGAGGGTGAGTGTGTGAGCACTCACATTGGACTTACTAACAGATACTTTTCAGGATTAATTGATCAGCCCACATTCTGATAAGCTTGAGTAAAGCATCTCCAGATGCTTCTGGATATTCTTGTAGAAAACAGTTATCTTAAAAACTCACCCTTGAATGCAAAAGCAGTTGGTGATACCAAACGGAAATGGTGTTGGCCATGATTTAGCGAAACATACGGCGACCTATTTCTGTGTAGATGGCAGTTCTTGGGGTGAAGATGCAGCTCTTGCGTGTAGGGCCGGGAGCGGAGTGAATAAGCACACATCACTTAACCAGTTACAAAGAGAGATAAAGGAATCTATAAATTTTGCATTTACAAGATCCTGCAACGAAGGCGTTGTAAGTTACTCTTTCTGGGCACCGCAGGTTCAAGCAGCACAGATGTTAAGGAAAGCTGCGGTCTGGACAGCATGCCCCCCAAGGACGGCAGCGCCCCCGGGCCTGGCGAGGGCATCCCGCTCTCCAACGGGGGCGGCGGGGGCACCGGCCGGAAGCGGCCCCTGGAGGAGGGCAGCAACGGCCACTCCAAGTTCCGCCTGAAGAAGAGGAGGCGGCCGCCCGGGCCCGCGCTGCCCAAGAACGCCCTGATGCAGCTGAACGAGATCAAGCCCGGCCTGCAGTATGCGCTGCTGTCGCAGACGGGGCCGGTGCACGCGCCCCTGTTCGTCATGTCCGTCGAAGTGAACGGGCAGGTGTTCGAGGGCTCCGGCCCCACCAAGAAGAAGGCCAAGCTGCACGCGGCGGAGAAGGCCCTGCGCTCTTTCGTTCAGTTCCCCAACGCCTCCGAGGCCCACCTGGCCATGGGCAGGACCCTGTCCACCAACACGGACTTCACGTCCGACCAGGCCGACTTCCCCGACACGCTCTTCAACGGCTTCGAGACCCCGGACAGGTCGGACGCGCCCTTCTACCTGGGCTCCAATGGGGATGACTCCTTTAGTTCCAGCGGGGACCTCAGCCTGGCCGCGTCCCCAGCGCCCGCCGGCCTTGCACAGCCGCCCCTCCCCGGCCCTCCGCCGTTCCCGCCCCCGAGCGGGAAGAACCCTGTGATGATCCTGAACGAGCTGCGGCCGGGGCTCAAGTACGACTTCCTGTCGGAGAGCGGGGAGAGCCATGCCAAGAGCTTCGTCATGTCCGTGGTGGTGGACGGCCAGTTCTTCGAGGGCTCGGGCCGGAACAAGAAGCTCGCTAAGGCGCGGGCTGCACGGTCGGCCCTGGCGGCCATTTTTAATCTACACTTGGATCAAACACCGTCTCGCCAGCCCATCCCCAGCGAGGGCCTTCAGTTGCACTTACCGCAGGTGAGGGAATGTGGTGCTGCCGGAAACGGTGGCCGTGTCTTGCCAGTGCTCTCAGACAGGGCCTCCCTCTCCCGTCGCTGTTGACGTCCCGTCTGCACGTCCCTGGTAAGTCTGGCGCCAGGTGTCCCTGCCCAGCCCACGCTGGGCGTGCTGGGCAGCCCATCCAGGGCCTCGCACGCGGGCGGGACACGTGGAAGCCCCCCACAGAGCGGCGCCGTCAGCGCCCTCCAGGCCGAGCCCTGCCACGTTCCACACAGCAGCCTGTGGCTCCTTTCCCGCGTGGTTCACCCCTGCAGGGGCCTGCGTCCCACAGCAGCGGCCTGTGGCCGGAGCACGGGGGCCACTGGCCCCCTTGCTCAGCGTGTTCCCTGCAGTCTCACCAGGGAACCCCACGCACAGAAGTGAGGCTGCCCACGTCGGGGTCAGCGCCGGTGCCTCGCAGCTCCGGCAGGACCGCCCAGTTACGTCCCCAGGGCTGCCGGCCAGCCGGGCGGAGGGCACCCCGCGCAGGTGCTGAGCCTCTCAGAGGTGGGGGAAGGAAGGGCACCCTTTGGCCGCGCTCCCAGGGTCCAGGAATCTGCACCTGGAGTGTCCCGGGTGGGGTCGCCCCTCCTGCTGGGCTGGGCAGAGGCGGCCACTCCTGTTTGCCCTTGGAGACTCTCCCCCATGAGACCAGGGTGGAGACGGCATTGCAGGGTGGGCTCCTGGCTGACTCAACAGGGGAAGAGAGAAGGGGAGACGGTGTGTAGCTGGCATCTCTGAGTCCTACAACTCCCTGATTACATGTTGCTTCTCTTCTTGGAAATCCAGGTTTTTCTGGCCTAGCGTAAAGATGACTCTTTTATTTTTTTTTTAATTTTTTTTAATGTTTTTTATTTATTTCTAGGAGAGAGAGAGACAGCGTGAACAGGGGAGGGTCAGAGAGAGAGGGAGTCACAGACTGAACAGGCTCCAGGCTCTGAGCTGGCAGTCAGCACAGAGCCCAACGCGGGCTCGAACCCACGAACCGCGAGATCATGACCTAAGCGAAAGTCGGACGCTAACCGACTAATCCCAGGCTCCCCAACTGGTGATCTTTTTAAATGAGGGTCCAAAACTCTCTGGGGAAAGCCAGTGGCTGATAAAGAAATGAAATAAAGTGCAGAGTCCTGAGCCCCATTTTATTTTTTTTTTATTTTTTATTATTTTTAAAAATTTTTTTTTTTTATTTATTTCTAGGAGAGAGAGAGACAGCGTGAGCAGGGGAGGGTCAGAGAGAGGGGAGTCACAGACTGAAACAGGCTCCAGGCTCTGAGCTGGCAGTCAACACAGAGCCCGACGCGGGGCTCGAACCCATGAACCGCGAGATCATGACCTAAGCGAAAGTCGGACGCTTAACCAACTAAGCCACCCAGGCGCCCCAAGATGACTCTTTTAGAGAGAAACTCTGATTACCTTCTCTATTCCTATTTGTCAAAATATTACTGACCTTAAAGATAAAATCTATGCTGGTTTGATGGGAAAGAATGAAGGCTCCGGTGGCTGCACGGGACAGCTTGTGTCATTCGTGGCGGAATCCAGGCGCAGCAGCCTTGCAGCTGCTTTGAGCGGTCAGGGTAGCCCCCAGAACGGCCTGGAACAGCCAGTAGTTCAGGGTTTTAGGAAAAGAAACTTCATTTTATTTTGCCTAAAGCAACCAAATGCAGCATCAGTAGAAAGTAACATTCAGACTATTCTACTGGTCTTTTATGAACCGAATAATCACTTCCCATATTAATGTCTTGCTGACATTTTTCAGAAGATTCCACAAGTCAGTGGCATTGGTGCCCCAGAGAGGATGTGTGTCAGGGCCCGTGGCTCCGCGCACTCCAGCTTGGGCGCAGAGGGCGTCTGGCGCCACCCGACTTCTCATAGCACCCGCGGGTCCTGCGTGAGGCAGACAGAAGCCTGGCCAACCCTGTGAGCTCCCGACGCCTGGGTTTTACAGGATGGCCGTGGAGGGAGACAGGGTCCCCGTGGGCACTTGCAGCCTGCTCGCTGGCCTGGCCCTGAGCTTCCGCTCCGCTGGGGGCCCCGGGGTGCCTCCCTGGGGAGGGGCGTCTTAGAGAGCCCCGAGTGAGGGACGGAGTGGGCGGGCTGGGCGCTCTTGGCCCTGCCCGCTGCCGCTCGCCCCGCGTTCTTACAGGCGCCGCGGGGTGGTCTCCCAGCCTCTGTGGTCGGGCCCTGCGGGGGCGGAACTGGGGTCCAGTGTCTGCTCACGGCGCCCCCACTGTGCTGTCTCTGGAGCCCCCTCGGAGCTCAGGACATGCTCGTGTTGGAGGACCGGGGGTGGCCTTTGCACAAGCGGCCCTACAGCTTTACTTCTGGACCGCGTTGCCTTCGCGCTGGAAGTTTCCAGACGTACATTCTGGAGTGGTGAGCATCCTCACCGCTTTCCCGGAGTAACCCTTGAGGGGTCGGGCCGGCGGCCCTCCCTGCTCTCGGGACTTCTCGCCTTCATCCTGTCCGTGGTGGCGCCCGGGGTTTAAACCCAGAGGTGCGAGCCGCGTCGGCGCAGAGCCCTGTCAGTGGGGGACTCTGCTACCGCGGCACCACAGCCCGGCTTTGAGCCAGGGCCTCAGAGCCCCCGGGTGCCACCCGGGGCCGTGGGGCAGGTGTGACCCGTGTGACGCCCGCCCTTGACACGCAGAGGGAGGGTCTCATTCCTTAGGAGCGAGATCACAGTCCCTTCAAGGGGCAGAGGAGCTGTCCGGGCGACCGAAGCGCCTGCCTCTGACGAGTGTGTGTCACCCCCCGGGCCCGACCTGCGTATCTCTGAGCTCCGTGGGTTAGAAATCTGCCAAACTTTCCATCAAACAGAGGCTTCTTTTCTCTGGCTTCTCCTCGACTTCTCATGATTTTTTTCTTTTACGTAAGTTGGAACAAGTGATCCTTCCTCTTTGATACCCTCACCACCGTGTGGCCTGCACCCATGTGTGTGGTGTGGACGCCTCTGCCTGGGACAGGAAGCCGGGGGGTGGGGAGACCTGCCGCCCCCATCCCCATGTCTCCCGTCCACGCCCCACGCCTCCGGCCCGGGCACAGTCTTCTGGGGCTGCTGGTGTTTTCTGGTGCGGCGGCAGGAGGGCTTCTAAGGTGACTTTTGTTTCTTGAGAATGTAAGTCGTCATTTAGGATGAGGGACGTGTCTGTTCATCTGGGAAGTGGTTTACAGGGGGCCAAGCTGGACACTGGATCTGGCTGTTTGGTTTTTTTTTTTTTATATTTTTATTTATTTCTAGGAGAGAGAGAGACAGCGTGAGCAGGGGAGGGTCAGAGAGAGAGGAGACACAGACTCTGAAACAGGCTCCAGGCTCTGAGCTGGCAGTCAGCACAGAGCCCGACGCGGGGCTCGAACCCACGAACCGCGAGATCATGACCTAAGCGAAAGTCGGACGCTTAACCGATTAAGCCACCCAGGCGCCCCTGGCTGTTTGGTTCTTAAGAGAAGTGTGGGTTCGGGGGGCACACGGCTCTTCACACCGCCGCCCCCCATCAGGCAGCATTTCCAAAACCCTGGTGCCCAAGGTGAGTTGTAAGCTGTGGAAACAGGATGGTGGTCCAGCTGCCAGGTGTGTCTGCTTCACAGCGCCCGCCGCGGGCGTGGAAACCTGCCGGGCGCACTGACCCCTGCCCTCGGAGAGCGTAGCCGGTGGTGCTGTCCTGCCGCTCAGTCCGAGTGATAAACGCCTGCCGGGCGCTCCAGGGCGCCGGTTTCTGGGCGGCGCAGGGCGGCCAGTTCGCACGTCGCAGTAGCTGAGGCGTGGGAGGCGGGTGCCCTGCGGGAGCTGCTGTGGGGATGCGGGGCCCTGCACCCACCCCCGGCCCGGCCCTCGAGCTGACGGCAGCCCTTCCGTTTTGAGGGAGGGGAGCACTTTCATTTCCTCCACAAGCCCTGGTTCTCCAGAGAGTGTGGCCTGAGGCCGGGAGAGCCTGGCGCAGGGCAGAGGGCGTGCGGGGCAGGTGGCCTAGGGTGGCCTCCATCCCCTCGTTCGAGGGGATGCTGGGGGACCACAGGGGTGGCACGGGCCCTGGACCAGCCTTGTCTGTGAGATTCTATTGAAGGATTGCAGCCAGCGCCTCGAATTCCTTGGGCCCCTGTTTCCAGGGGACGTTTTGGAGGGGAAACACACACACACACACACACACACACACACACACACACACACACACACGTTTGCTTGCCAGATTCGCCTGCATGGTTTTCCAGAAGAGAAGCCGTTGGTGAGGCCACTCTGGAGGGACAGCCGTGCTGGCGTGCACGGGGCGGTGCGGGCCGCGCCCCTGACTCCCTGCTGTGGTCCTCAGGTGTTAGCGGACGCCGTGGCCCGCCTGGTGCTCGACAAGTTTGGTGACCTGACGGACAACTTCGCCTCTCCTCACGCACGTAGGAAAGTCCTTGCCGGCATCGTCATGACAACAGGTAAAACGTGGGCGTGCCTCACCTGCCTTTCTTCGCGTCAGACTGCGGCCGTCCCTGGGCCCCTCACACGGGCTGTCTCCTCAGCGTCCCTGCCACAGCCACACGTGGAAGCTGTACTTACAGATGCTCAGTTTTTTAACCTCAGGGGTTTTTTGGAGACAGCATACCGTGTCCGTGTCTGAGCCCTGTGATCACGCATGAGAGGTTTTGATCTGCTCTGGAAAACGCACTTCCAGCTTCTTGCGTCATTTGAACATGGGACGTATCTGACTTACCAGCTAGTGGCGATGCCTCTAGATAGTTTGTGTGTGACGTTCATGGGGAAGACAGGCAGCTCCAGCAAGAGCAGCAAATGCTTGGGTAAAAGCGCACTTTGGGATGACACAGGAAACCCTACTGAATGTATCCAGAAGTCCCCAGCAGGACAAAGCGCCCTCTCTGAGCTCTTTCCCACACCCAGCGGGGAGAATGCTGAACAGCTGCTGCTCGCGGGACCTCTCCCACGGCCAGGAGACCACCGCCGTGGCCCGTGCTGGGTCCCTGTGGCAGGCCAGGTGGTGGCTGAGTCTGAGGCTCCTTGTGGGGTCTCTACACTGGGGTGTCCACTCAGCCCCACTGTACGTGTGCAGGCAGCCGGCCCTAGGGCCAGAGAGCAAGCCAGCGGTTTATCTGTCTACACCCTCCAGCCAGGGAGAACACCCCAGTCCTCTGCGGGGGGAGTGCCTGCCCCGTCCCCCGAGGTAGCTCTCCTCCGTCTGACTGTGGACAGGACGTGATCCCATAATCTTCAGCATTGACCCACCCCCTCGACACCCTGGGAAACACGACTGCTGCTTTAATGATGGCGGCTTTTTCTCACATGTGTTTACTCGGGCGCAGCTGAGTGTCTGCGGCAGATGAAAGGCTCAGGATGTCAGCTGGGGTTTCATTTGAATTTGGGGTTTGATGCCTGCATCGTCTCCATCTTCTCCCTCTCTCTGCCGCTGTTCTTCACACGACTGAAGGGTGAACGCTTCGGCTGCAGACATGCCGCTTTCCCTGGGCAGGTGCTGGGCCTCTGCGGGTGCAGGAGTGAGCAGCCAGCGGGTCCTTCCCCGCGGCTCTTCTCCTGGGCTCGGGGCGCGGACCAGCTCCTGGGGCATTTTGCACCTGGGTGTGCATCTCACGTGGGGCCTGTGGCTCAGGGCCACGGTGTACCCAGCAGGCAGCGCCCGCGGCCCTCGGCACGCGGCCCTGGCGTCACACAGCCCGCTTCGGCTCGGCTCCCCGTGGTTGAATGACCCTGGGCAGGCTCTGACCCCTCCCGGCCTCAGGGCCCTCATCCGTGAAATGGAGACAGTGGTAGCGTGCCCCTCCGAGGACACCGTAGGACTGAAGGGAGACCCTCACCCAGTAGGCCTGCCGCCACGCACGCCCTCCGCTCCGCTGACAGCATGTGCGGTTTACCGTGGGCCGGGGTCCACGCCTTGCCCCACGCCTGGCAGAGTGCACGCGCTTCCTGTGCCCGAGGCCTCATGCCCAGCATAGTTAGGTGGTGACAGGCATTCCTGGGCAGGGCACCGTGACTGACCTCTCTTTTCCTCCTCGTCCCTCTGTGAGCCATTCCTCGTAGCCCCTTAGTGCTTTGCTGTTAATTTCAAAACTAACTGCCAGACCAGTTGCTCAGCCCGTACGTGGGCGCCCTACCTGGACCCAGTGGGGCTGCGTCCAGAGGAAATAAGTCCCTTAGGTTTAGTCTGTGCACCGGAGCGGCAGGGAGGGTGGCTTCCCTGCATGGCGAGCCCTCCGCGGGAGGTGGTTTGCAGAGCCCGGGTCTGCCCCGGGAAGGAGTGGGGGCGGGCGTTCATGGAAGATGGGCTGCGAGCTCTGCCCTCACCCAGACGTGAAGTCACCGAGAAGGCACGCACACCCTGGGAGCACAGGTAGGCACGCGTCATTGCTCATTCAGAGGAATAATTTCTCATTTGTTTTTCAGGCACAGATGTGAAAGATGCCAAGGTGATAAGCGTGTCTACGGGCACCAAGTGCATCAACGGCGAGTACATGAGTGACCGTGGCCTTGCGCTAAACGACTGCCATGCAGAGATCATCGCGCGGAGATCCTTACTTAGATTTCTTTATACACAGCTTGAGCTTTACTTAAAGTAAGTTTAGTAAATAAATAAAGGAAGCAGTTTTTAAAAAATATCCCCCTCCTTTCAGAATGTATTGCAAAACCTTTCATTGTTTCTGTAATCTCTGAAAAATTCTTAAAATAGTAACTGTATCGGCAGCCGTGTGGTTGGACCCCGTTTTCCCATGATGCTCCAGGTACAGACTAGAGTTGGCCAGATGCTGCCCGCATGCACACGCACCCACCGCTGATGCCGTCGTAGATCTGAAGTCCGCGTTCAAGACCGTGTGATTGTGTGTCATGCAGCATGAGTGTGAGCGGGACCAAGCCACCCAGGACCGTGGCCGTTTCTTGTGGTCACTGTGTGCAGACAGCAGGCCACCTGTCTAATATGCTTTCCTTTACAAACCCGTTTCTACATGTCATCTCTGTTTTGAAGTCCTAAATGAGAAGAAGGAAAGGTCGCTCACATCCCGATAACTTGTGCGTTATTGATTGAGTGGGCAGGAACCGTGTTATCATAACAAGTAAATGTTCCAGTTGAAGCTTATCGGTACCCTGTTGAAAATACTGGCCTCTGAAACCCTTGTCACCTATGGGAGACTAAGTTTTGACTGTCTACAGCTTTAAAGTTCATTTTTGCAACTTTTTTCCTTCCAGTAGCAAAGACGATCAAAAACGATCCATCTTTCAGAAGTCAGAGCGCAGCGGGTTCAGGCTGAAGGACAGCGTCCAGTTCCATCTGTACATCAGCACGTCTCCCTGTGGGGATGCCAGAATTTTCTCACCACACGAGCCGATTCTGGAAGGTACGGGAGCCGGGGCTCAGCAAGTAGCGGCATCTCAAGGAGACCGGTGATGACATAGTGACAGATCGAAGAGCAAACCTGCATGAGGACCCTTGTTTCCTTTTGTTGAAAGACTTTGACCTTGAAAGTGGATCTGATAGAAATACATGAAAACGTGAGGTTTTCTTTACAGCTAGTAGCTTAATGAGAAAATCCTACTGAAATGTGTTGATTCTGCTACACTGAGTAATTAGAATAGAGGGAGGAGATTAAATCACAGTTGTTCTAGTGTTTAAATTTGGGACAGTCTGTGTCCGTACATCAGAGGCGCACGCCATCTGTGTTTGTGATGAACTGTGACTTGATGCGTGCGTACCTGGGGTGTTTGCTGAAATTTCAGAAGCAGCACAGACTAGTAGAAAGGGGGCCCTGTCACATCACATTTTCCTCCAGCCGCATTTGCGCGTGAGGTTGCTGCTTGTATTTTATTGTAACTCGTGTTCTCGTTTCTTCTCCAAAGCGTGAGCAGTATTTATTTCAAATACAACTTTTGAGTACCTTACTTTCCCTGATTATAAAAGTAACACATTCCCACTGTGGATTGTTGCTACAGATTTTTGAAATATTAAGAAAAGCCATCCATCCCCCATATTCCTGTAACCCAGAGACCATCGCTTCAGATGATGGTGCATGCTTCCCTCTGCATTTTTTTCTGCATTCCTGTAATGCATTTTTGAAAATTTTTAAATGTGGGGAAAAAAACGTAACAGTCAAATATATCCATCTGTAGAATTAGCAAACGTCAGCATTTTGTCCTGTTTGCTTCAGCTCATTTTTAATGATAGAAAGAAATCATTTTGGTTAAAATGGAAGCCCTTTTTTCCCCAACCCCTGAGGAGACCACTCCCAGGACTTTCATTTGTATTTTCCCCTTTCATGCCCAGGGCCCCGGGCGGTGGTGCCTGTACCATTAGAGAGTGAGCATGTGCACACGGCCCCAGGGCCCCGGGCGGTGGTGTCCGTACAGTATAGAGAGTGGGCATGTGCACACGGCCCCAAGGCCCCGGGGGCGGTGGTGTCCGTACAGTATAGAGAGTGAGCACGTGCACACGGCCCCAGGGCCCCGGGCGGTGGTGCCCGTGACGTATAGAGAGTGGGTCGTGCACACGGGCATAAACGAGACTCCGTATGCGTGGGGGCTGCTGCCCTTGCTCTCCCGCGAGGAGAGGACAGGACTCTCACCCAGCCCTCCCCTCCTAGAACCAGCGGACAGGCACCCAAACCGCAAGGCCAGAGGACAGCTGCGGACGAAAATAGAGTCTGGCGAAGGCACGATTCCGGTGCGGTCCAACGCCAGCCTGCAGACGTGGGACGGGGTGCTGCAAGGCGAGAGGCTGCTCACCATGTCCTGCAGCGACAAGATGGCCCGGTAAGGCCCCCGCCGCGGCCACACGTTTGCACGTGTGCTTCCGGTGCGCCCGTGTGCCGCACACAGTGCTGCCGGGGATGGCTGAGAGCGTCCTCATTCCTAGGAGATGCCGCCTTAGGGGTCCTGCCCCCCCGGGGTTACCGCTGGGGGTTTCTGTGAGTGCAGAGTGTCCCTCGTGTCCTGTGCTGGGGGGTGGCCGCCGGTGAGGCGGGGGTGGCCGAGGCGCCGCAGTCTGCATTTGCTGGGCACGTGAATGCTCTTTCAGACAGAGACGCGCCCAGGCCGGGTTGTAGAAAAGCCCGCTTCCTCAGATGCTGGTGTTAGTTCCAGTAGCTTTTTATTTTTTAACAAATGCTCACTTGGAAAAATAACAGGTAAGTAACGTAGGTAGATGGTAAGTTCAGTGGTACAGGGGCGCCTGGGGGGCTCAGGCGGCTGAGCGTCCAGCTTCAGCTCAGGTCATGACCTCACGGTTCGTGGGTTTGAGTCCCCCGTCGGGCTCTGTGCTGACAGCTCAGGGCCTGAAGCTGCTTCAGACTCTGTCTCTCCCTCTCTCTCTGACCCTCCCCTGCTCACGCTGTCTCTCTCTCTCAGAAATAAATACAAAACATTAAAAAAAATTTTTTTTAAGAAGTTCGATGATACAAAAGCATCCGAGTCAAAGATTGCTCCCTCTTCAGAGCTGGGCTGTGCCGCTCATCATGAACGGCTCCTTGACGGCTCTTCCCAAGCGTCACAGAGGACGTGTGTGTTTGTGCACATGGCTGCCCAGCTGTTCGTAAGGTTTCTGTGTCGATCGTCTTGAGTGGACCTTGTCAGGGAACCTCACGTACGTGGAACTTGATTCGGAATATGCCGTGGTCCCTTCCCCCCAGGCTCAGGTACCCCCTGTCCAGTTACGTGTGTGTGTGTGTGTGTGTGTGTGTGTGTGTGTGTGTGTGTGTGTGTGGTCTTGAAAAGTACACAGTGCTGTCATTTGGGGGTGTTTGTGCGTATGTTATTAATTTACAGAAATGGAATTGTGTTTTAAGATGCTATTCTGTGTCTCGTAGTTTCAGTCAACCCAGTGTTGGGGCGCTGTCCCTGAGGCCGTACCAGACGGCTGCTTTTTGCAAAGGCCATGTTGTGTCCGGGCCCTCCCCGCAGAGACCTGGGTCTGCTGACCCCCCGCCGCGGCACAGCCAGGGGTTTCTGTGAGTGTGGCTCATGGTAGACCTTTGCTCTGCAAGGCCTCTGCTGCACATGTGTAGGGCTTCACAGACGGGCCGTGTCGCAGCCCGGAAGGGTCACACCTGCACACACTTACACCAACAGTGCGTGACGCTGGTTTCGGCCTCGCTTTAGAGGTGCTCCGTGGGGTGTGGAACAGCCGTGCAGTCATTCCTCTTTCTCACGGGACTTGCCTGTGTATACCCTCCGCCCACTCATCTGGTGGATCTCATGCTGTTTTTCATCTTGATCTGCGGAAGTCCCTCTTATAGTTGCTGTTGCGTCCTTGGTGGTTGGAGAAGCTTCCGTGACTTCTCTGGTCCAAACGCATGTCTTCACGTGGTCCAAGCCACGCTCTTGCTGAGTAGAAACCCTTCGTTTTGTCAGAACCTACCCATTAGTCTTTCACCCTGTGATTTGTACTTTCAGAATCTTATGTAAGAAATTCTTCTCAAATTAAGGGCATGAAAATATTCTCCCATACTTTTTTCCAAGATTTTTGTCATTTTACTTGCAAATTTAGGCCTTAAATACATTTGTGTTAAAGTAGTAATTTGGCTTTACTATTTTAGTACAGTGAGTCAGTTTTCCTGGTACCATCCACTGACTAATCGAGGTCTTCTTCATCGATGTGTGAAGGCATCCCTCTCATGTGCTGAACTCCCTTACATGGGAGAGTCAGCTCCTGGCCTCTCGAGCCTCTGTGATCAGTGTAGTTGTACGGAGTCCACAGTTCTTACACGTCTGACATTTTAGTGTGTTTAAAGGTCTGGTTGGCTGAGACTGTGCTTTCCCCTTCTTCTGTCAGACTTGTGGCCTTTTGTGACCCTCTTTTCTTCTGCACACACTACAGAATCAGCTTGTCAAATGTCACCACGTGTCTTGCTTAGATTTTACGTGGACTGTGGAATTGTGGGTTGAAAGGGAAAGAATGAACACGAAGTTAAATCACTCCCTCCGTGAATGTTGTGTGTGTCTCCACGCTTACACTCTCATCTGTGTCAGTTACATACTAGGCAACTTTGGATGGATTAATTCCTGGAACTTTATACTTCCTGTATCGGTGTGAGAATTATCTTATTATCTATCTTATATTCTGCAGAATTATACACATGACATAAAATTTATTATCTTAACTGTTTTTCAAGAGTTTTTTTTAAAGAGCAGTTTTAGGTTCATAACAAAATTAAGACGAGTGTACAGAGATTCTCCGTGGACTCCGTGTCCCCACACATGCACGGCTCCGCGGAATGTGCCCTGTTCCGGCGATGAACCTGCACGGATACGTCAGTCGCCCAGAGCCCGTGGTTTATATCAGGCTTTACTCTGCGTGTGGCGTGTTCTCTGGATTTGGACAATTACTTAATCGCATGTATTCGTCATTACAGTGTCATAAAGAGTGTTTCCACTGCCCTGAAAGTCCTCTGTGCTCCACGCTGTCCTCCCTCCCTCCCCTCAGCCCCCGGCCGCCCCCGACCTTCCACCGTCTCCGTGCCCCTGCTTTTCCAGAACGTCACACAGGTGGAATCCTACAGGACGCAGCCTTTTCAGACCGGCTGCTGTCACTTACTGACCTGCATTTAAGGTTCCTCCGTGTCTTTCGTGGCCGACGGCCCGTTTCTTCTTGGCGCTGCCTACGTCCCGGTGTCGGGAGGCACCGGTATACCTGCCCGTCCCCTCCCGGAGGGCACCTTGTGGCGCCCAGGTCTGGCAGTTCTGGAAACCCATCTTTGTGCAGGTTGTCATGTAGACCTGTGTTTTGAGCTCCTTTGGGTAAATACTAATGAGTGTGATTGCCGGGTCACATGGTAAGAATATGTTAAGTTTTGTAAGAAACTGTGAAAACATATGTAGAGAACTCCTAAGAATCAACAACAGAAAACCTGATTCAAACATGGACAAAGGACCCGAGCAGGCACATCTCCAGGAAGACACTCCACGTGCCCAATCGTCAGGGTCACACAGACCGAAACCACAGCGAGACACCCCTCACAGCCATGGGGAGGCTCCCACCAACGGACAGGACGAAACAAAACAGAAGGTGACAAGTGCTGGTGGCCCTGTGCACGGCTGCCGGGGTGTCATGGGGCGGCCGCCACTGGACCATTGCGGCGGCTCTGCAGACAGCCAGACACGGAGCTGCCATGCGCCCCACTTCTGGGGGTCTGCCCCCCGGAGCCGAAACAGGACCACCAAGACATCCTTGTTGATCCGCGCTCATGCAGCGTTCTTCACGAGCACCAGACGCGGGCAGGTGTCCGTTAGGGTCTTTGGCCCATTTTTGAAAGAGGGTAGTTTGTGTTCTTGTTGAGTTTTAAGAGTTTGTCATATATTTTAGGTAACAATCCTGAATCAGCGTTTTCTCCCAGGCTGTGGCTTGTCTGTTCATTCTGTGGACATTGGTCTTAGCCAAGCAGAAGTTTTCCATTTAACGCAGTCCAGCTTAGCAGTGATTTCTCTCGTGGATTGTGCCTTCGATGCTGTGTGTAGAAAGTCATCACCGCATCGAGGTCACCTAGATTTTCTGCTGTGTTGTTTTCTAGGAGGTTTATGGTTTGGTGTTCTGCCTTTAGGCCTGGGACCTGTTGTGAGTTCGTTGCTGTGAAGGGTGTAAGGTCTGCATCCAGATCCAGTGTTTGCACGCGGGTCCTCGGCTGTTTCAGCCTCACTTGCTGAAGAGATGCTCTGTGCTCCCTGTGTTGCCTGTTGCTTGTCTTGGATCCGTTAACCGTATCTACGTGGGTCTGTTCCGTCCCCTCGAGCGATTTGTGTCTTGTTTTGCCGGTACTGCAGTGTGTTGATTGCCGCTTGGATCTTGAATCCAGTTCCGTCGTACGTGTGGGGGAGGGATTGGCTCCTCACACACCCAGCAAGCGGGCGTCCTCTGGGTGCCCGTGCTCCTGACCAGCCCGCGGTGGGTTGGAGGTCGCGAGGACCCCCTCCTTGGACTTGGTTAACTCACTGGGGCGGCTCGCGGATCTCAGAAAAACATCCCACTCACTAGATCACTAGCTTATTATAAGAGGATGTAACTCAGAACAGCCAGATGAAGAGACCCAGAGGGCGAGGCCTGGGGACAGGGTCAGGGAGGGCCCACGCCCTCCCCGGCTGCACTGCTCTCCTCACATCCACACGCCCACCAACCTGGAAGCTTCAAAGCCTCTTCCTTGTGGTTTTTATGGAAGCTTCATTACGTAGGCATGATTGATTAAGTCATTGGCCATTGATTTTCCTTTTTAACTCCCAACGTGGAGTTCAAACTCACGACCTGAAGATCAAGAGTTGCACACTCTACCAACTAAGCCAGCCAGGTGCTCCAAATCATTGGCTATCGGTGCTTAACCCAGCCTCTAGCCCCTCACCCTCCCTGGGGGTCGGGGGGATGGACCTGAAATTCTCAGCCCTCTAAACCAGCCCTCCTCCTTAGGTGCTTTCTGAAAGTCACCCCATTAACAGAGCAAAAGACATCTGTAAGGTCACTTAGGAAATTTCAAAGGTTTTATAAGAGCCTGAGCCAGGAACCATGGACCAAGACCAAATATATATAAGATCAAGATACATTTCTTACAAATCACAGTGTCACAATTACTGCAGTTTAATCCTGAGTCTCAAAGCACCCCCCCTGCCCCCCGCCAGCCCTTCCACTGCATTCTCCTCCCGTGGCATGCTGGCTGTGCTGGGTTGTTAGCCTCCGTGTGAACTTGAGAATCCGTTTGTCACTACCTGCAACATACCTCGCTGGGATTTTGACTGGGACTGACCAGGCTGAGAAGAGCTGATATCTCGGCAGTACCCAGCATTCCCGTCCGTGAACTTGGAACATCTCTGCATGTATGTAGGGCTTTGGTTCTCTTCTAGAGTTTGCTAGTTTTCCTCGTACAGATCTTACACGTCCCCTGTTAGATTTATGCCTAAATATTTAATTTTTGAAGGTAGTAATGTACATGGTACTGTGTTTTTAAGTTCAAATTCCACTTGTTCCTTGTTGGTCACACTGAATTTTGACCAAGGTGCAGTGGCAATTCAGTGGAGAAAGAGTCTTTTTAACAAATGGTGGCTGGACGAGTGAACATCTCTCTGTTAAAACAGACGAATGAACTTCATACTTTGCACCACATACAGAAATTAAAATGGGCCACAGATGGGGTCGCCTGGAGGGCTCAGTTGGCTGAGCGGCTGACTCGGTTTTGGCTCAGGTCATGATCCCAGGGTCATGGGATCGAGCCGTGCGTTGGGCTCTGTGCTAAGTGTGGAGCCTGCTTAAGATTCACTCTCCCCCTGTCCCTTTCACCTGCTCATGCACTTGCTCTTTCAAAAATGAAAATAATTATTTATTTTTTTTAAATTAATTTTTAAAAGGATGATAGATGGAAATGTATAAAAGTTGTAGAAGTAAACAGAAAATCCTGGCAGTTGTGGTAGATATTTCCTTAGACATAACACTAAAAGCACTCTCCATAAAAGGAAACATTAGTAAGTTGGACCTCATCAGATAGGAATTGCTTCTCTTTTACAGACACCATTAAAAGAATGAGAAATAAAGTCACTGGGAGAAAATATTTGCAAATCACGTATCTGATAAAGGGCCTGTATGCAGTATATAGTTTAGACCCCCACAACTCAACAAGGAGGAAAAGCAATGGGCAAAATATCTGAACGGGCACTTTACCAAAGAAGAGGTCAGATCAGCACATGGTAAGACACTCGGCACCGTTAATGGTCACTAGAAGTGCAAGTGAGGTGCAAAGTCACACCCGTGAGCACGCTCAAATTAGGATAACAGGCACGTAAAGGGTTGACAGGGATACGGGGGCTTGTCCCTTGCCTCTGCAGGCGGGCATGTAAACAGCACAGCTCCCCTGGAAGACAGGTTGGCAGGTCCTTAAAAAGTTGAAGATGCAGCCGTCGCACCCCTAACCGTCCTACCCGCGGGCACGTGGGGAGATGGCAGTGCATGCCCGCAGAGCCACACGTGCGAGCTCGGGGCTGCGGCTTCACAGCAGTCAGTAAGGAGAAGCCGGCCGGCCACCGTCTGTGGATGAGCCGATACACACACGGTGGGGTGTCCACACGCTGGGTGCTACGGGGGGATGAACAGTGGCCCCCAGTGCACCATGGGTAAACCTCCAAGCAGCCATGCTGAGGAAGAGAAACCAGACAAACGGGGGTGCTTGCTGGGTGTTCCGTGCATGTAAGTCCTAGAGGATGCAAACTAACCTCCAGCGGCAGAAAGCAGGTCGGTGGCCGCCCAGGAGGGGCAGCAGGGTGGCCGTGGCACAGGGAGGACTCCGGGGACGCTGGTCTCGAGGGCACATACACAAGTCGCCTCTCACCCCCACGTGGGCCTTAATATGCGCGCTGGAGTGCACGTCAGCTGTACCTCGGTAATTCCCAGAAGAAATCACAGTGGAGATTAGAAGATGATCCTAAGTCACAAGGAGCCTCACGGCTAATGAGGTACAAAGAGAACAATCCAAATAAATAGAACAAAGTAAATGATAAGGAGCAGAAATTATCTTTAGAGGCAACAGAGAGAAACAGCAAGTAGTAAAGTGCCGTGCTCGTGCTTCGGAATGGGTGACAACAGCGGGCTGGCTGGACTGACGGGAATGGAGGAACGGCGTGGCCACACTGTGTGTGGGGGGACGGCGTGGCCACGCTATGTGTGTGGGGGATGGCGTGGCCACACTGTGTGTGGGGGGCGGCGTGGCCACGCTATGTGTGGGGGTGGACGGTGGCCACGCTATGTGTGGGGGTGGATGGCGTGGCCACGCTATGTGTGGGGGTGGACGGCGTGGCCATGCTGTGTGTGTGGAGATGGCGTGGCTACGCTGTGGGGGGGACAGGTAGGGCCCCAGCAGAAGTAAAACTAGCGGCACAGAGTTCTGTGCAGGATTACAGGCGACTTCACCACCAATCGGTGTTGACACTCAAATGAAATTAAAACAACCTTTTAGAAAAATGTGCGTTCCTGAAATCTCCACTCAAGATAAGTGGAGAAGAGAATGCGTAAACATTAAAAATATACACGTCACGCCCACCCCCAGGAAGGAAATAATCTGAAGAAATCAAGAGAGGAGAGGGCCGTAGAGAAGACAAACCCGCGCTCCTGGGCGGCTCTCCTGCAGAGCCAAAGAGCCCTATTTTAGGTCATCTCTTCTAGAGATTAGAAACCGAGGGAAGGCTCCCCGGCTCACTCTCTGGGATTATTACCACCTTTGTTGCCACAGCAGCAAGGATGGTAAAGGAAAAAGTGGCACACTGTCCTCAGTCTCAAAGACACATCCAGTAGTGTGCCTTGAATAGTTTGATCAGTTTCTAGAACTTTAATGCAATTTTACTCAATTACCTTAATTTTGTCACAGCCCTCGAGCATCTACTCCCTGCACTCAAATGGACACGCAGCGGTGCTAAGACTGGTAATGAGCGACGGGCAGCTTTGCCCGCACTGGAGAGGAAACGTGAACTAGACGAAAGCTTATTTCCGTCCCACAGAAAGTCAGGTCCAGAGTAGGTGGGTCTGCCGCAGCCAGGACGGTCTTCTGTCCTCAGGGCCCCACAGCCCCCCACCCCCACCCCGCGCCTGGAGGAGGGGCGGCCGTCTGCTCACCGAGAACCGGGCCCAGGCACGCCTCCGAGGCAGGCAGCGGGGCCGCGGCTCAGCGAACCAGGTCGGCGGCGGCTCTGCGGTGCGTGGATCTGCGGTCGGCAAACAGTCCGGGCTGCGTTTACCCTCAGAGAAGGGCAGGCCCCTCACACGGCACACAGGAGCACGTTCCAGGCAGATCACGCAGCCCAGCCATCCTTGTGGCTTCCACTTAAGCAGATTTCTCAGTCAAGGCACAGAAAGCCCAAATTAGAAAGAAAAAAAAACGAATAAATTTGACTAAATTGAAAATTTAAAACTTATTTACCAAAACCCCCTTAGATACAGCGAAAAGAAAGGCCACGTACTGGGAAAAGAGATTTCACCTTCTATAACCAACAAGAGGTGAGAACCCAGCCGACAGAGCCAATTCCTGCAGCTCAGTAATTCAGAGGCGCCGACTGAAGGGTCCCTGTGGGCGAGAAGGGAACGTTCCAGGTTGTTGAGATGGGGTTACACTCATGAGCATAAAAGGCGAAACTCACGGATGGGAACCCTCACGGCCTGTGCCTGTGAACGTCATCCGTGCAAACAGCGACAAGGCAGACTAACGGGCCTGGAGGTGAGGGTGCAGGATGCTTCTGGAAGGGGCACCATGGAGACCCTCTCACCCCCAGGGGTGTGGTGTGTGGGCGTCACCAGCACAGTCCTCCAGGGGCCTGGCCGCCTCCTGGAGCTTACGCAGACCCCGCGGACTAAGGGGTCGGCCTCACGGGACCGCCCCCTGCGGACGACAGCTGCCGCAACTGGGCACCGGGGCTCCCACAGTTTCACTCGGCTACTGAACTCAGTCCTTGGGTTCAATAATTTGCTAATATAGCCCACGGAACTCAGAAAACCGTTTACTTAACACCTAGCAGTTTGTTATGAAGACTACGACTCAGGAACAGTCAGGTGGAAGAGGAGGAGCTTGGGGTGTGGCCTGGAGCAGCCGGGTCTCCAGGCACACGGCACCCCTTCCAGCTCCCTGCTGTGGCCTCCCCAGCCCCCAGCCCTCCACTAGGGTCCTGATGCAGATTTCCATTCCCTGGACCAGTGATTAGCTCAGCCTCCAGTCCCTCCCCTTCCCGGAAGTGGGGGTCTGGGCCGAGTCGCCTCGTTAGCAGAAGCTCAGCTGCACTTGGAAGGGGAATGTTATTCAGTGTCACACTCACACCTGGCCAGAGGGCCAGAAGGGTCCTCGGGAAATGCTCTGGTGGCCAGCAGGCTGGCTGCAGCCCCGTCTCCGCCCCAAGGGAATGACAGGGTCACCAGCGTCCCCTCTGGAAGGCAAGCTGACCAGTGTCCCTCCCAGAGAGGCAGAGCCACATCCCACAGACGCCCGTAGGAGGAGCACGGGGGATGGGAGCAGGGCCAGGTGCAGGGGTGAGGCCACTGTGGGCTGGGCGCAGAGGGAAGCGCAGCCCTGCAGCCAAGGGCCGCCACGTGCCATTGGTCTGTCTGGTAGGCAGCTTGGCCAAGAAGGCTGCTTGGGGGCCACGAGGGGCCTCCTGTCGAGCCCCGTGGGGAGCAGGTGGGGAGAGGGGCCCTGGGGCTCCCGTGAAGGCCACGGGCGGGCGTGGAGAAGCCGCGTCAGGACCTAGCCAGGTGACAGTGCTCTAGCCCTGGCCTCCAAGGTGTCACGTGGGGGGAGAGCGAGAGCGGCCGGAGCATGTGGGCACCCGTGGCACAGCGCTGTGGGCCCCTGCGCCCTCACTTGGGGCTGAGCCAGGCGCCACGGGGGAGGGGGGGGATCTGCCTGAGTCTGAGCCACTTTGCAACCTTTGCAGAGGGTTGCTTGGGGACCCTTCGCCTGGAGTGTGGCGGCATCTGCTCTCCTCGCCCCCCGGGCTCTGGGAGGCGCGTTGGCAGGAGCCCGTCTGCCCAAGCGGGAGCGTGCCACACGTCGTCACCCAGGGCCTCCACCCAGCAGCCCGGCTCTGAGAGTCCTGCGCGGAGCATGTGTTCAGGAGTAATGACTCGTCGCAAATACAGGGTTCTGCAAAATCACTGTTTTAAAGGTTGCCCTGGGAGGCTGAATTCGCCCTAAAATGGTCTAAATCCCTACACAGGCTTGAACTGACACAGAAAGGGGTGCCCTGTGGTTTTCGTAAGCACGTGATGCTTTTCCTTGCCGGATCGGAAGAACTGTGCTTGAACCTCCTTTGTAGAGGGTGGGAGGCGTGCGCAGGCCTGGGGTTCACCCTCCAGCGCGTGGTATGTGTCCGTGTGTAGCGGGTGTGTAGTGTGAGTGCCGGGAAAGCGCAGGGAGCAAAGCAGAAGCCTCTCCTTCACGGAGCGTGCGAACTGGTAGGTGGGAGAGGCGCACATCGTGACGAGTAGACCCCTAGGTTACCTGGGCCGTGAGCACAGGAGGGCTTTCCCCTGGGTTGGTTTCCTCCACCTGTGTTCTTGATCGCGTGTTTGCCTCGGCACCACTTGCCCTCCTTCCGCATCCGACAGCCCCGTGGATCTGGTGCCCGGCCCGGGGGCTCCAGTGAGCGGACCCGCTGCCGTCTGTAGGCTCGGGGTGGGCGCAGGGCCGGGCTGGAGCCGGAAGCCTATGCTGTCAGCGACGGGAACGCACCTTGACCTGTGTCAGCTGAGCACGCAGTCGCTCATCCTGCGTCTTCCTGCGCCGGTCAGTCCCCCAGTGGGCAGGGGAGGGCCGGCCGCCCGGGGAGCTCGCCCCCCACCCCCCGCCGGGCCTCCCCGCAAACCAGGCTCGCCCGGGGTTGTCCCCGAGGAGCAGAAGCAAGCAGGCTGATGTTTTCAACATCTCTTTTGCAGGTTTTTTTTTTAATTGCAAGTAATAAGATACTTTCTTTTCTGACTTTTTTCCAAAGAAACGTGGCTCACTGAACCTTTTGGAGAACTAAGCCTCAGTAGGTGTGTCAGGAGAGGCTGCTCCACAGTTTAGAATAATGTTAAACAGGGTTTTCTGTCGGTCAGTTAGTTTTAAGTGCTGTCTTCTCCTAGGTGTACGCGCTGACGCACGTGAGTGTAAACAGGCAGCCGTGCGGGGCGCTGGCCTGGCGCCGCGGGGGACACGGACACCCCCTCTTGCACTCAAGAGTGTGTTCCCTGTGCCCGCAGGTGGAACGTGGTGGGCGTCCAGGGGTCGCTGCTCAGCATCTTCGTGGAGCCCATTTACCTCTCGAGCATCATCCTGGGCAGCCTCTACCACGGGGACCACCTCTCCAGGGCCATGTACCAGCGGATCGCAAACATAGAAGACCTGCCGCCGCTCTACACCCTCAACAAGCCTCTGCTCAGCGGCAAGTACCCCCAGTGCGGTCCCTCAGTGTCCCCTAGCCACGTCTCACCAGAGAAACCACCGCAGGGGCGCGGCCCGTGCTGCCAGGTCCGGGCCGCTCTGTGAGGGTGGAAGGCGATGTGTCAGGGCCTCTGGGTCCTCATGCAGTTCGGCCTTTCATTGACGGAAAACCTTGGCGTTTGTGGAGCCCAGACCTGGTGCCTGCCTGGCTTTCTGTCTCCGCGGGAGAGGCTCCCAGATGCCGTGGAAATGACGGCGGCATCGGCTGTCCGGATGGAGCTGGGCTGGGCCGCCCGGGGTCTGCCAGGTCCGTGATGGGCCCAGGCTCGCTCTCTGGAGGCCGGCGATGGCTGTGGGCGCACCTGGGACGGGTCCGGGATGTGTCTGTGGTGACGCGCCCGAGTGCCCTTTGTCACTGGTCTGTCTGCTTGCCCCCTGTAGCATCTCAGTGGTGGCCCGTGAGGGACAGCAACTCTTATGCAAGGGTCCTAACTTCTCAGTTCACCCCTGCTTAAAGGACACAGTTAAGGTATTTTTTTCCTTTTGAAAATGCCATTTTACTTACTTTTTCAAAGCTGCAATCTAAAACCATAACCCCAAACTAAAACGTGTTTCTTTTGGTGTGTGCGCACGTGGTGCTGGCTACTAGCTCGCCCTCCCCCGGAGGAAAGCAGTGTGGCGCTTTGCTTGAAGGCATGCATGTCTCTTAGGGCACGTAAGTGATGCAAAATGGAGAGAACAAGTGGCTGTTTCTGATCGAACTCTGCAGCCCCCCTACCTTTCACCACGATCTTCCCCCCTAACTTTAACCACGGTCTTTTAAGGAAAAAATGCTGACTCTGCCAACACTTGATGGTAAATCGCAGTCGTGGCGTCCGCGTGCCCGGAGCGCCCGCTGGAAGACAGGAGGCGAGTGTGAGGACGACGTTGTGGGTTAAGGAGCCAGCTCTCCCCGTGTAGCCTCCGTGGTCCGTGAGCTCAGCGGTCACCTGACTTCCGGATTCACGGACACGGACAGCACTGGGCGGCGCACGGCGCGCTCAGTGGTAGCTGTGAACCCGCATCTTGGTGACCGATACCGAGTCCAGGACTAGTATGTGCACAGAAGGTTAAGGGAATGTTCTAAGGTGTTGAAAGGAGAGCTCATTCGTGAAGGTCCAGAGTGTCTTCGTCAGATCACGTGTAGACGAAGCGTATACATACCTGTGAAAAGAAATGAAAATGGTGCTTGCAAGATGGAGACCCTGAGGTCCTCCTGTGTGTCTTTGTGACAGAGGCGAGTCCACTCTCCTTTCCCCCTCCCCCCACGCCACCTCCACTCCCAGACCCTAAAGCCTGCAACCGCCAGGCTTGGGCAGAGCGCCTGCGGGCGCTGAGGGCCTCCGCGGAGCTGGGCCGCCTTGCTGCCGCTCTGCCACGTTGGCAGCTTTTACGGCCCAGTTTCTTGGTCTTCCCTCCCCAGGACGGGGACGGGCTGGCGCCCTGCGCGACCCTCTGGACAAGCGTGTGGGAATTCTGTGAGATGCCGGGGCAGCGCTGGGCCCCAGGAAGCAGACTGTTTCTCAAATGCTGAGCCACTGGGCAGCGTCACTCTGGCATCGAAGTCTGCTTCAATATGCAAAGTATTTGTGGGGCGCCTGAGAGGCTCAGTCAGTTAAGCGTCCGACTTTAGCTCAGCTCATGATCTCACGGTCGGGCCCGCGTCGGGCTGTGTGCTGACAGCTCAGAGCCTGACGCCTGTTTCAGATTCTGTGTGTCTCTCTCTGACCCTCCCCTGCTCATGCTGTCTCTCTCTCTCTCTCAGAAATAAATAAAAAACATTTTAAAAATTTAAAAAAAAAAAACAAAAAATGAAAACTATTTGAGGTATTTTAGTTTGGATAAATGCTCTATTTTGGTGTTTGGCTGGGTTTTCCTTAAGAAAGTTCAGGTCTGTGCAGCGAGTAGTTTTAGGGAAGACGTCTTCAGCCTGTGGCTCCCGTGAGGTCGGCGGGGGCGCAGAGGGGTGAGCGGGGGGGCGCGGCTGCCGCTCGTCAGTGGCCCAGCACAGAGCGGCCGCCCGGGTGGAAATCTAAGCAGCCGGTACCATCACGGACACAAGGCTCAGGCAGGGGGCCAGAGCAGCGAGCACGGACGCCTGAGGTGGGGGTGGGGACCCTCTAAAACGGGCCCCACGGCAAAGCCCTGCACTTTCCACAAGGGCAGCCCTGCAGTTAACGAGAGGCCTGGACAGTGGAACAGCCAGGACGTCGTGGGCTGTTTCCTTCTGGCCCTGCGTACGCGTGTGTGTACACGTGTGGGCGTACGCGTGTGCATGCCTGTGTGTGCGCGTGTGTGCATGGGCACGTGCATTTCTTACAGCTCGCGGGTGTCTGTCCCGCCCTGTCACCTCACATCGTGTCACACGTCATCCCGTGTGGGAAGAGAACGATGGCGGGCGTCCAGGCCTGCGGCGTCCTCTGGGAGGAGGTGGGGCGGCCGTCGGTGTGGCACAGGGACCCGCCTGTTAAACAAGACCTTGCCGCGTGCACGGCGGGTCCGGGGCGCTTCAGCTGATGAGGTGACCTGGTTTCCCTACTGCCACCGAGGACAGACGGGAGGAGCGTCGTTTCCACGTCGGCATAGAAGTCGGTGGTGAGCTGTGACCGTAGGGCCCCCTTCCCTGGCCTTCCGGACGCGAGAGCCTCTTGAACTCTCGCATCTTCTTTCCAGGTTATTGCACATCCTTCAGGCTTCAGAACAGTCCTGGCTTCTGACTCGCGTTGCCTGTCGGCCGCCGGTGCGTGGAGAGCTGCGGAAGGAAGGCCCGTGGTGTGAACAGCCCCAGGCCCCGCGGCGGCTGCTGCCAGCGTCGACACAGAACGTGGCAGCCAGGCCAGGGCGGCGCCGCGGGGCGAGCGCGTTCTCGTGCGTCCAGTCCGCGTGGGGACCTCCGGGAAGGCTGGGGGAGGGCAGGGCTGCGCGCGTGCCAGGCAAAGGCGGGGTGCCGCCGGTGCGCCCGGCGGGAAGCTGTGTACGCCCTACCGTGGGCAGGGGCGCTGCGGCCCGCGGCCCGCCTGAGTGCAGGAGCGGGCGGGCGTGAGGGAGAGGGGGCCGCGCTGTGTTTTCCAGGCAAGAGCAGGCACCGGGGGCTGGAAGGGGCTAGAAGAGTTTCCTGATGGGAGCTCCGTGCCCTCGATGTCAGGAAGCGCTCGCGCTGGGGTGCCAGCGGCGGCGGCCGCGGACACAGCGAGGGTGATGGCAGCTCTGCCGGGAGGCCACCCCGCCGGCCTGACCGTGTCCTCTGAGCTCCAGCCCCTATGGGTGTGCTTTGCTGGCTTTTTAAAAACTCTCTCCGTGGATGCCTTTCATGCAAAGCAGTTACTTATTTAATTGACATCTTTGAAGAGCTTTCAAAAGTGACAGTTGTTATCCTCGATTAAGTGTCGTTTTCAAACCCCGTCCTGGCGCCTGTACGTGCTTTCCCGTCACCCCTCGCGGGTGGAACGGGCTCCGGGTCGCCACCCGCTCTGAGCGCGGAGCAGACCCCGGCGCTGTGTGTCCCTCCGGGGCTGCAGGGCTGGTCGAGTGCCGGGAAGGAGGTCTTGTTTGGCCAGAGGCCCTGGTGTGAAGCGACCCGTCGGGGATTAGTGGCGGTGGGGGGAGCCCCCACCCTGCCTGCAGACGCCCTTGCTGCCCTGACGGCGTCGTTCGCTTCCCCGCTAGCGCCGGAGTCGTTAGTGAGCACCCGAACGGAAGTCTGAGCTGCTTCTCTTCTGCGAACGGAGAGGCCGGGGCCCAGGTGTCCTCGCTGCTGGTACGCGCTCCTACCCAGGTCCCGGGCCACTCGCACAAGAGGCCACCCCCACAAGGTCGTAAACCACACACGTTTTCCTGGTCTGGCACCAAATGGCTGACGGTTTCTGTAGCAGGAATCCGGGTGACCCTGGGCGTCTGTCACGAATCACTACGTACATCATTGGTTTTGGGGCGCCTGGTGGCTCAGTGGGTTGAGCGTCCAGCTCTTGATTCCACTCAGGTCATGATCTCGTGGTCATGGGATCGAGCCCCGCACCAGTCTCCTCGGTAGGCCGGGAGCCTGCTTGAGATTCTGTTCTCTCTCCCTCTGCCCCTCCCCCACTTGGTATCTCTCTCCCTCTCTCTCAAATTAAAAATAGATAAATTAATTTTTGGTTACCCATTAATACGTGAGGAACCACAGAAACTACTTGTAAGAAGGAAGCAAGCGAACCATCAGGCGCCAGCGAGGGATCGTGAGTTTTTACTCATCGCCGTTGTCAGGCCAGCTCAGTTTCTTTGTATTTTTTGCTCTAAAAGTTCTGATTCGGTCACTTCATTTACAGCAGCTGGGGGACTCTCAGCAGCGCCTGCTCATGTCGGTTTCCGCACCACGGCCTGCGATTGACTCATTACCCTAGTTCTCGCTTTGTAGCCCCAGAAAGACGAGCTCCCGTTGGCCTCCAGCCCCACGCAGCCTTGGCCCCAGGGACTCACAGAGATACCGCTCTTGTGACCATCTGGGGGCTTTCTGTCCCCTAAGAGGCATGTGGTTAGCACTGATCCAGGCTACTTCTTTTTTACCTAATTTCAACCATTCTTGCTAACGACAGCACTTTGTTTAGCTTAAAATATAAAAACTGTTTGTACTTTAGGGTCTCATTTTCTCAGTTAACTAACCATTTCCAGTTTTAATGCAAAATGTTGTAATTCTAAAGTTTAAGTATCATTCAAAAGTAATCCTTGGAGCACCTGGGTGGCTCAGTCAGTTAAGCGTCCGACTTCGGCTCAGGTCATGATCTCACTGTTCATGGGTTTGAGCCCCGTGTCGGGCTCTGTGCTGACAGCTCAGAGCCTGGAGCCGCTTCGGATTCTGTGTCTCCCTCTCTCTCTACCCTCCCCTGCTCTCTGACTCTCAAAAAAAAAAGTAATCCTTTAGTTTGACGTTGTGTAGCAAAGTGATGGAACTGCAAAATAACACAGGCATTATCCATTTGCTCCTGAAAGATTCAATTCCTTTACAGAGATTTCCCCACAGTTGTTCGTAAACAGGCCCCCCCTCCACCCCCCACCCCCACAAAGCCGTCCCTGACATGGCCTTGGATGAGTTTGGCGACAGCTCAGTGACGGAGGGACCAGCGTGCCAGGCAGGCGGCAGCGACAGGACAGATGCGCTAGCGGCAGCACCGAAGCCCCGGAGACCCGGACAGAGCCCCCAGCGTGTGAGAAAACGGCGGTGAGGGCTGTGTGTAACTCCCACGGTGCCTTGGTGTCCCATAGCCTCGTGACATCTGGGGGGAGGCCCGCTGTTTCCTCTGTGGGAGTCTCACCCATGAGGCTACTCTGTAAGTGGTTAGACTCTGACCATTCCAACAGCCACGCAAGGAAGGGGCTGGACCTCTGGCTTCTTGGTCTAGAAGGGGACATGGCTGGATGTGGCTTTCCCTCGAGGCTCGTCCTGGAATCAGATACACAGCCAAGAAACAGGTGGAAGAAAGCAGGCCAGCTACCCGAGGTAATCAGCCGAGACTTGTTATTCACCAACGTGAATGAACAACCATTATCACTGGGGGAAAATAAACAGCACAAAAGACAATGATCTATAGGAGAAAATGGAACAACTAAGAGAAAATAAACATAATTCAGGGAACAGAAAAGAATATAAACAACAGAGCTTATTAATATACATAGAATGTTTTGTGAGTGTGGAAAACAAACATCAATTTGAACGTCTAGAAAACATTCAACAGACACCATGTCACTGTGTATAGTAGGCTCTGCTCTGGACGTTGAGATGCCTAGTGAACACAGCAAAACTCTCCCCGTGGGGGTGGGGGGTATCAAATCCATCTCTGGTAACTCAGAGCAGAAAAGTCTAAAATGTGAGGATTTGGGAGATGTAGAAAGTTAATCCAGTGTCTATCTGGTATCATTTCAGAAACAGAAAACAGGGAGGGAGATAGAAGAAACGGGGGGGTTGGGGCCGGGGGGGCACTGAAGAAAACCGTGAGTATTGCAGTGGAAAGGATGCGCTGAGTACCGAGCAGAATTAATTTCTAGAGACCCATTCCTAGCACATCCTTATGGATTTTAGGACACCAAAGGTAAAGAGAAGATGCTAAAAGCTTTTAGTAGGTATCAGATCTACGTAACACTAACCAGGGACACTGGAAGCCAGAGCAGAAGAGAAAATATTTTTTGTAGGATTTCTTACTTAACCAAATGTTAAGCATTAGGACAGAGTGATAATTTGCAGGCATTCAAGGATTCAGAGGACTTCTCTCCAATGTATATTTTTAAGGAAAAAAAAAGAATATTTTAGTAAAATGAAAAAGACACCTAGGAAAGAGAAAAATATGGGATCCAGGAAATAATACTTTGTAAATCCAAGAAAACAATGAAAAAGATAACTTATCAACAAGCCTAAAAAGTAACAGTTGCAGGTTAGAACAGAGAATCATATAAGAGTTCTCAAAAGAAAGTGTTTCAGAAGGAAGTGAATGTATTTTAACAAATAACCTGAGAAACTGAATGGTCTTTATAATGTGAAAGTAAATGTTTCTTTGTGAGCAATAACCAAAAGAAAGAAAGAAAGAAAATGGAAACTCCAGAAAACTCAATAAGCCATTTATGAGGAAAGGAATGGTAAACTAAGGTACTATGATGGCTAATTTTGTGTGTTAGTTAGAGCGGCCGCAGGCACAAGATCAGACATTATTTCTGTCTGTGAGGGTGTTTGCAGAATGAGATTAGCGTTTCAGTCAGTAGAGTCTCTCAGGAATGCAAATTGCCCTCCCTGGTGGGGCGGCATCTGTTAACCTATTGAGGGTCTATTTAGAACAGAAAGTGGATGAGCAAGGAATTTACCCCGTTTTCTGCCTCACTGAGTCAGCTGGGACAGCCCATCTCACCTTCTGCTGTTGGACTCAGATTTACAGCCTCTTGTTCTCAGGCCTTTGGATTCAGACTGAACAGCACCGCCAGCTTTTAACCTAATGCTGGTGTGATTTTGAGGAATTGGTTTGCGATGGGACAGAGAATCCACTTGAAGTTGATGCTTGAAATGGTCTCCTTTAAGTAGTTCGGACTGAATGACAGTCCCCTAAAGTCTGCCACACTCCTCAGCCCTTCGGTGTATCACATGGTCACTGCCATGGGTAATTAAATCCAGACTCATTAGCTGTACAGATTACTTTCTCTGACTTTGGACCCTAAACTGTAAAGTTCACTACAAAGAGTTAACATTAAAACCAAAACGCGCTGGCCACTTGAAGGTTAGACTCTGTTCAGTAATTCTTAGATCAGAGAAGAAACCAGAACTAAACTGGATTCTTAGAATACGCATGTCAGAAATGATTAAACGGAGCCACAGTGTCACATGGCAGATTCATACTTGGCCTTGAATGAGTGAAGGAAAACCATGAACTAGGCATTTGGTCCAGAATTGAAGGGAAACCACAGCCCAGCTGAGTGCAGGGAGAAGGAAGAGAATCAGAGAGCGAGAATATGACTGCGAGGGAGGGATAAGTGACAGGATTATGATCCAGCAATAAAACCAAAAGATGTTGATTTGAAAGAACATCAAAAGATCCCTGCTGCCGTCAGACAATAATATGATGGCCGATGAGACAGAATGAACGGTAGGACTTGGGGTGTATCTGCAGATACAGAGGCAGACGTCAACATTTGAAATTCAACAACAGTAATAACAACAGGACAAGCAAGATGTAAATTGCCAAAATTATCCCCTCCCCCAATAGAAAAATCTGGCAATGGAAATTTCCAGCAAAGATATTGGGAATATTATCAACAAATTACCTTCTAGCAAGATCACTGAGTTAATCAGTCTGTCAAATAACGTACCATTCCACCTCTGTATAAACCTTCTGGGTCACAGGAAAGAACGGTGACCTAATCCTAATTCCAAAACTGGACAAATAAAACCATAGACAGCATCACCTGTGACTAGAAATGCAGAACTTCTAGAGGAAATACTAGAAAATCAAATTTAGTGATAGACCCAGAAATCTTAGGGTTTAGCTTAACAGCCATTAATGGAGCTCGTCTGTGAATAGATTGTGAGAGAGGGTGTGTAAGCCGCAGGGCCATACAGAAGTCAGCGTGCAGGGCGTGCAGAGTGTGTGTGCACACGCACGTGCTCGTGGGCGTACACGCCCATTTAGCAGAAGAATCTGGATGAGCATGGCGATTCTCATCTGGGAGGGAAGAATTCTCTGGGGGGATTTAAGAGCCCTCATAGTCTCCAGGAGTTACTCGTGGAGGGCTTTGTCTGACGCTTAGGGACGCCAGCCGGGGCCACCCGCGGGGTCAGGATCTCCGAGGCAGGACACGGTGTGCTGCTTGTTTAAGCTTCCTGTCCACCTCGACCTGCTTAAGAACCACGAAAGTTGCCACAGTGGCTGTGTCTCTGGTGTAGCTTTCATTTCCCTGAGGGCTGTGTCTGTGGTGCGAGTTTTCCACAATGAGCAAGTATTACTTTTTTTTTTTTAGTTTTTTTTTCATGTTTGTTTATTTTGAGAGAGAGCGTGGGGGGAGGGAGGGGGAGAGAGAGAGAGAGAGAGAGAGAGAGAATCCCAAGCAGGCTCTGCGCTGCCGGTGCAGAGTTGGACACGGGGCTCGATTGCGCGAACGGTGAGTTCATGACCTGACCCGAAATCAAGAGTCAGATGCTTAACCCACTGAGCCACCCAGGCGCCCCCAGTGTTACTTTCTCATGAGAACAATATTTTTTTTTCTTTTTTTTAAAAAAACTCCATTGAGTATAATAGACATAGATTGTATAATAAACTGTATATTTAAAAGATACAATTTGACAAGTTTTAATCTGTGTTTGCATGTGTGCAGCCTCCCCACAGGGAAGAGATGAAGCCACCCGTCACCCTCCTGGAGATCCCTGCCTTCCCCACCCGCCTGCCCCCAGGCAGCCATTGACGTGTTTTCTGCCAATATAGATTACTTTGCGTTTTCTAGGATTAAAAAAAAAAAATCATAAGGCATATATGTTTTTGTCTAGCTTATTTTACTGAGCATAAATAATTTGAGATCCATCCATGTTTGTTGAGTTTATCAGTAGCTCATTCCTTTTCGTTGCCAAGTAGGATGGGGTTGTGTGGATAAACCACAACCCGTGTGTCCGTCCAACTGTTGGTGGTGTTTCAGTCTCCAGGGGAAGCTGCCACGGACATTTCGTGTGCAGGCCTCGGTGGGCTTCCCCTTCTGTTTCTCTGAAGGCGTGGGCCATCAGACAGACACCCCGCTTCCCCCGGGGGGCTGTGCCCACCAGTTCAAGCCTTTTCTCATTTCTTACTGAGTTGTTTAATTTTTTACCACTGAGTTTGAGAGTTACTCACATATTCCGGCGGGTTGTGTAAGTCCTTTATCAGTTATGTGATGTGAAAATTTTTTCTTTCCATTCTCTTAACAGTGTCTTTCAGAGACCAAATAATTTTCATTTTGATAAAGTAATGTTTTTCAATTTTCTTTGTTGAGTCCTGCTTTTGATGTTCTGTGTACAAAATGTTTGCCTAAGTCAGAGTCACAAAGATTTTCTTGGATGTTGTATTCTTAGAAAACCTACGCTTCCAGTGTTTACACTTAGGACTGTATTCCACGTGAGTTAACGTTTGTACAGGATGGGACGTGTGGCCGGAAGTTCACGTAAGGTGCCTCGCCGACCCGCGCCCTCCTTCCCCACCGAATTGCCTTTGCAGCTTTGTCACAGGTCAGTCCGCACGTACCCCGGGCCTGTTGCCGGGCACTCGTGCTTTGCGTTGACCTCTTTGTCTTGAGGCCAGCGCCGCACCGTTGTGACTGCGGTTTTATTAGAAGTTCCAAGATCAGGGAGAAGCTCTCCAACGCGCTGCTTCTTTCTCAAAGCCGTTTTGGCCACTTGGCCCTTTTTGTGTTTCAAGCAGTTTTCTAATCAGCTTATCAGCTTCTCCACAGACCCCCGTTTGGATTTTGACTGAGGCCGCATTGCATACGCTGACCAGTCTGGGGAGAGCTGACCCCGGGGCCTCCGGTTGAGGAGCCGCCGGCCGCCCGCTGCCGCAGGCCGTTTCCGTCTGCAGCGCCCTGCCCGGCCGCGCACCTACCTGGGTGTGTGTGCGTCTCTTGTCAGGTTTATCGTGGTTTTGTGCCTTTGATGCTGCTGTAAATGTCATATTTCTGTCTCAGTCTTCAGTTGTTCATTGCAAATACGAGAGGTATTAGTTTCTGGAAATTTCACTGGGTTTTCTTTCTGGAAGGTCAGGTTGCTCGTGTCCTGTTTGCTGCGAGTGGTCCAGAAGCCCTGGATTTCTTCCTTCCCGACGGCACCCAGATGGGCCTCTGGTATCGTGTGGGGCCCAGGACTGAGCACACACCCCTCGTCCTGGGTGCGGTCTCGGGGGGCACGCAGTCTGTCCCACTAAGTGTGGGGTGCGCCGTGGGTTTCACAGATGCCTCTGTCAGTTCTGCTCCGAGTTTACTGAGGGGCTTTTCATTAGGAGCGAATGTTGGATTTCGTGAAGCTCTTTTTTCTAGAGAGCTGCTCGTTTGGTTGTTTCTGTTTGTTTGTTAATATGGAATATGGTGACAGTGGTTGCGTCCTAAGTGCTAAGCCAACCTTGTGTTCCTGGGACAAACCTTGTACCATCATGCGTTATTCTTCTTGAATATCGTTGGATGTGACGTGCTAAGATTTTGCTCACCGTTTTTGCCTCTGGTGTCCTGGCCTGTAGTGATTCTGGTCTGTAGTTGTGGTTGGTCTTTGTCAGCTTTCGGCATCAGGGCGATACTGGCCTCGTAAAGTGAATTGACCGCCATTTCTTCCCCTTCAGTTTTCTGGAGGAACTGGTTTAGACTTGCTACCAATTTTATCTTAAACATCGGTAGAATTCACCAGTGTAGCCTCTGGGCCTGAGGCGAGAAAGTGTCTAGGAATTCATTGTCTATAACGGAATAGATACAGGCATATTCGTGTCCTCTGTTGTTTTTCTCGAGTGAACTTTGGTATTTATGTCTCTCATAAACATTTGTCTATTGCATTTAAGTCATGGAATTTATTGGCCTGAAAGTGTTCGTGACATTTCTTTATTCTTATAACACTTGAGCGTCCCTGGTGACGCCTCTCGTTCCTAACAGTGTTCATCTGTGTCTTCTCTTTTCTCCTCGATCTGCCTAGCGGTGAGTTGGATTCATGGATTTTTCTCTAAAGAACCAACTTTTGATTTCATAGATTTTTTTTTCTGTTTTCTGTCAACAATCTCTGCCCTGATCTTTATTATTTTTGTTTTCTTATTTTATGTTTCAGTTGCTTTTTCGAAATACATTGTCTCTTGGGCTATTTAGAAGTCAGCTATTTAGTTTCAAAATATTAGGGGATTTTACAGATTACTCTGCCATTGATTTCTAATTTGGTTTCATTTTCTGACTTGAATCCTTTAAGTTTATGTTTGTTTTACAGACCAGAATGTGGTTTGTGAATATTCCCTGAAAACTTGGAAAACATGTACATCTGCTACTTGTTGGGCAGAGTGTTCTGGAAGGTGGCTGGTTGTGGAGTGCATGTCTTTTATGTCCTTACTCATCTACTTGGTCTATCAGTTATCGAGAGAAGGGTATTAAAAACCTCTTGTGTCTCTTCTCTATTTTTCCTTCCCTAATTTTTTTCAGTTTTTACTTCATGTATTTTATAGTTCTGTAATTAGGGTTATGCGTACCTCTTAATAAATTGGCCTCCTGTATTATTATAAAATGACCTTCTTTATCTCTTAGTATTCTTCATTCTGAAATCTGGTTTGTCTGGCATTAATAGATTCTGACTCCTCCCCCCTGCTTTCTTTCAATTAGTGCTAGCATAGTGTATTTTTTCTCATGCTTTAATTTTAAACTATATTATTTTATAGAGAAAGTATGGTCCTTGTCATCAGCATGTTTGGATCTGCTTTGTTCCCCACCCCAACTGACAATCTGCCTTTTCATTAGGGTACTTAGGACATTTACGTTTATTGTGATATTGATATGGTGAGGTTTCAATCTATTGTCTTGGTACTTGATTTTTATTTGTTTTATATTATCTTTGTTCCCCTTTTTCTCTTTTTCTTTTTTTTTACATTAATTATGTTTTATGATTCCATTTAACTCCTTCTTGACTTTTTAGCTATAACTTTTTGTTTTGTTAATTTACTGATTGTTTTAGGGTTTTATAGTATACATGACTAACTTCTTATAATCTGCTCTCAAGTGATGTTACACCACTCGTGTACAGTATAAGACTCTTCCATTTCTCCTCTCCAGGCCTCAGTGATATTGTTGTCCTACATTTAACATTGGCATACATTAAAAATCCCATACTATACTGTTTTGCTTCAATGGTCAATTGGCCTTTTTTAATTAACTTTTTTTATTTTAATTCCAGTATCATTAATAGACAGTATTTCATTAAGAGCCAATTAGCTTTTAAAGAGATGAGATTTGCCACTTCCACTGCTCTTCATCCCTTGAGGTAGATCCCCATTTACATCTGGTGTCATTTCCTTCTGCCTGGAGGGCTTCCTTTTACATTCTCTGTGGTGCAAGTCTCATGATGAGTTCTTTCAGCTTTGGCAGGTCTGGAAAAGTCTTTATTTTGCATTCCTTTTTAAAATATCTATTTCTGGGAAAGTATATTTTTGCTGGAATGCCAGGATTTTCTTTTCTTCTCTTTTTAGCATTTTGAAGATGTTGCCCCCCTGTCATGCTGTTTGCATTGTTTCCGGTAAGAAATCTGCTCTCTTGGGGCACCTGGGAAGCTCAGTCAGTTAAGTGTCTGACTCTTATTTCCAGCTCAGGTCATGATCCCTCGGTTCATCACATTGAGCCCCCATCAGGCTGCACACTGGCAGCGTGGAATCTGCTTGGGATTCTCTCCCCCCCGCCCCTCTGCCCCTCTCCTGCTCATGCCTGCTCTCCCATTCTCTCAAAATGAATAAGTAAACTTAAAAAAAAAAAAAGTAATCTGCTGTCTCATTCCTCATGTGTGAGGCCTTTTCCACTGGCCATGCTTGACGTTTTCCCTTTCCACTGGTGTGCTTCAGTGTGGTTTTCCGCACACTTCCTGTGCTTGGGCTTCATCAAGATTCTTAGATCTGTGTGTTGATCCATTTCATAGAACTTATCACATTTTTATTCATGCTTTCTGTACTGCCTTCTCTCTCATCCTTCAGGAACCCAGTTATGTGTGTTGGACGGATAGGTTTGTCTAACAGCTCAATGATTTGCTGGGTTTTCTTTTTTTCAATTTCTTTTCTGTGCCTTTCTTTCTTTCCTTTCTTTTCTTTCTTTCTTGAGGTGGGGGGTGAAGGACAGAGAGGGAGACGGAATCCAAAGCAGGCTCCACGCTCAGTGTGGAGCCTGACACAGGACTGGAACTCACAACCGTGAGATCATGACCTAAGCTGAAATCGAGAGTTGGACACTCAACTGACTGAGCCACCCAGGTGCCCCATTCTGTGTGTTTCATTTTGTATAGCTTCTCTTATTGTGTCTTTAAGTTCACTGATCTTTCTATCTTTCTTCTATTCTAGATCTTTCTATCCTGAGGTTGGTACCATCCAGTGTACGGTGTACCTAAACATGCCTTTGTGTGAGCGACGGGCATGTTCCCTGACCCTTTCAGGCAGTTCTCACCCAGCCTTGAGCAGCGTGTAACGTTCAGGGGACCTTCTGCGCACCGGCCCGCAGAACCTGGCTGCCTTGTTTCTGATGCTTTCAGTTCAGGGAGTCTGCAGGCTCCACCCAGGCTCCTTCCCTCGCTGCTGCCTGGGTGCCTGGGCAGCTGCCTGGGGCACTGATGGGCTCACCTCATGTGTCTGCTGCCTCTCAGAAACCACTGTCCCTCCTTGCTTGATGTCCAGGCTCTTGAAGGCTGGTTTTTGATGTATTTTGTCTGATTAATGATTTTGGGAAGGAGGGTAAGTCCAGCAGCTGTTACTCCATCCCATCCAGAAAGGAAAGTCTGAATTTATTTTTAAATTGCACAGTAAAACAGAAAGCCCATCCTTGAACCCTGGTCCCTCAGAGAGAGATGCCATCTAGACCTGACCGTGCACCTGCTCTTCCAAGCCTCCTGGGTCGTTGGGACTCATGGGTCGGAGGCTGGACCTTCTTCGTGTCTTGGACTGGGTCCCCTGGACAGCAGAGACTGAGTGGGGAATTTAAGGTGCTGTACTTGGCAAGGGTGAACTCGGAGCCGCGGGGTAGATGGGAGGGAGGTGAGGAGAGGAAAGCTCTGACAGGAAGGTGGCTTTGGCGGCGGGAGAAACCGTCCCCGCAAATCCGTGTCCACAGGGGGCTGCCCTCCTCACCCTGAGCCTCTTGGTTCCGCACCTGTGGCGTGGAGGTTGGTGTGCTCAGCTGTGTGGGGGTATGGCCGCGGCACCTGCGGGGCATGGGACACTCCAGGACAGTGGTGTCCCCAGGATGGTGGGCAGAGGGCTTGCATGTGCAGACTCACACCCTCGTGATGGAGGGGGTGTGGCCCGAGCGTCTGGTCCAGAAGGATCGGCCTGTGGACTCGTGCACCACGTCCACTCGGGCTTACTCGTCATCTCCCTCCCACCACCGTCTCCAGCCTTTTCACACACATGTCATGGTCTCAGCGAGGTCTTAATGAAGATTTAAAGCCTTTAAAAGATATACGGAGGCCCTCTCTTCCTGATCCTTTTTGCTTTGGGAGCTGGAGCTGTGGACAGGCGGCGCGTGTCACTCCTGAGGCCCCCGGGCTGCGGGCCCTGGTCAGCATCACTGGCGCCTTGACCAGATCTCCATTGTTGTTCTTTGTTTATCAATGAGACACGGTTGTATCAAATTTTAACCCCAACTGTGAGTGATACCTCACCCTGATCCTCTAAAGTTGTGTTTAATCTCGGGGCACCTGGTGGTCTGTCAGTTAGGTGTCTGACTCTTGATTCAGGCTCAGGTCATGATCTTGTGGTTTGTGGGTTCGAGCCCCGCGTCGGGCTCTGTGCTGACAGCTCGGAGCCTGGAGCTGCTTCGGATTCCGTGTCTTCCTCGCTCTCCGCCCCTCCCCTGCTCACGCTCTGTCTCTCTCTCTCAAGATAATAAATAAAACGTTTTTTAAAAAATTCTCCTGACAAACGGGAGAAGAAACGTGGTCCATATGTACCAGGGGCTGTGTGACGGTGTGAGCACCGCAGGGTTCCTCGCTGTGAGCTTATCGAAGTGCTAGGCTCTGTACCAGTCCCAACCAGTGGGACTGCTTTTTGGGAAACTGGTTTTATTGAATTGGCTTGGAACTTCAGTTTGATTTTCCTGTATTTTAGGTGGTTTCTTGGACTATGTGGTGAGTTTTCTCATTGATTGATAATTCCCTGCTTATTACCAGATGGCTAGAGGTGTGTTTGTTTTATGGTTCACTCTAACATTTATACGTGAGTAATTAATGTAGAAAATGTTTTAGCCAACTTGACCTGGTTTGTCTGATGTTTTCCGTGTTTGTCTGCAACACCACATACCATCCCCAGCCATCATATGCCTAGTGTCCGTCTGTCGGAAATACATACATGTTTCACCAAAACGTGTGGTCAGAAATGTTCATGCACACACTCTTCAAAATAGCCAAGAACTAGAAAAAAACACAGAACGAGTCAGCCCGCGGTGACACGCTCCCACAGCGGGGTCCTGTGTGGCAGTGAGGCTGGGCGGGCTGCGGCTCTGCGGAAGGTGTGTGTGACCTCAAGTGTAAGGCACCAGGTGCAAGGGAAGCCATTTGTATAAACAGCCCCGTGTGTGTAAAGCTCACAGTGGACACCACCACTCAGTGTGCTGGGGTCAGTGCGATGGCTGCCCGCGCCGGGGAGGCCTGGCGTGGAGGCTGGAGGGCTCTGGTGCTGGACCGGAAGTCAGGCCGTGGGTGTGCTCACTTTGTGAAATCACGAGGCTGCGTCCTCGTGATTTAATGCATCAGTGAAAACGCTTACGTAAAGCAGGATTCACTGCCCACATCTTGGAATGAGAGAGTGGTCAGCAGGTTAACAGGAAAGGCAGCATCCTGAATCCTTCCTCCCAACGAGCTCTCCCGCTGGGGGCTCTCAGGGACCACGGTTCTCAGGGACCGGCAGGGTGGGGGCGGGTCGGCAGGTACTGCATGCGGGAGGAGCTGTTGGGGAGCACGGAGAGCATGAGCTGGCGCCCGCGGCCGGCCTTGCTGGTGAGGAGCTCCGAGGACAGGGCTGGGGCTCCCCTGTCCAGAGTGTGGGCACACAGGTGCCCAGCCTCCACCCCAGGTGCCCTCTCTCCTGCTCACAACGGCGTGGGCTTCCCAGGAAACACCGTGTCGTCCCTTTAAGCGAGTATCGCAGACATGCGTGATGTGTACGTGTGAGTTTTCACCCCACTTTGAGACAGGTGGCCGCTTTGTCCGTGATCTGGGGTCTCTTCCATCATGTGGCGTCAGGTCCCATCTTCCACGCTCCAGCCTGTGCTCTCGCCGTAACATTCTGGTCAAGGGCAGCCGTGCTCACCCGGAGCAGAGGCAGAGCGCGGGCCCGAGGGTGGGAGCCCCATAGAGCCGGGTGGGCGCACCTGGTGGGCTGCTCCCGCTGTGCGCGTGTTCTGAAGACACACCCAAGTCAGGGTGGCCAATCCCCGCCCCCAGGAATGGAGGGTGGGGCTCAGGGTGCTGACGGGGGAGGTGTACACCCAGCCGCAGTTCTCTGAGTGTCTCGTGAGAATCTCTGGGGCCCAGGAAGTGAGACTCGGTTCTTTAGGACCATTTCAGTGTGGAAAGAAAACTATCTGCGCTTATCAAGTCAGGCTTCTTGTCTCTCGGGTGTGGTGCATGAACAGCCGGGCCCCTGGTGTGCAGGGCGTGAGCACCAGACCCGGTGTGGTGTGCAAGGCCCTGCCCTCAGGGCACACCCTCGCCCCACCTGAGTGAGCCCCGCAGGAGTCTCTTGTTTGGACCCCTAGCCCTGGATCCCGAGTGAGCTCAGACCTGCTCCTGCTGTGAGGCCTCACGGTTTTAGGCTTCTGTGGGACGAGTGCCCCCCCGCCCCCGCCCCGGGCACAGCCAAGCGCGGTTCTGGGCAGCACGGGGTGGCCCTGGGCGGCGTGAGCACACCAGGCCCATGTGCCCATGAGCCGCGTCCTCCGGCCCCGCGTCAACTGGCCGTGTCTCTCTGTTCCAGGCATCAGCAACGCGGAAGCGCGGCAGCCAGGGAAGGCGCCCAACTTCAGCGTCAACTGGACGGTGGGTGACTCGGGCATCGAGGTCATCAACGCCACGACGGGGAAGGACGAGCTGGGCCGTGCGTCCCGCCTGTGTAAGCACGCCTTGTACTGTCGCTGGATGCGTGTGCACGGCAAGGTACCGGCCCCGCCTCCCCGCAGCCTGTCCCACCAAAGCCCCACGCCACTGCCCACCCGGCCCTCCCAGACCTCTTTGTGTCTTCCGACTGTCCTCGCCTTGAACCGTGGCCCCGGGGCCTCACGTGCAAAGCAGCCCGGTCCTCGCCTTGAACCGTGGCCCCGGGGCCTCACGTGCAAAGCAGCCTCAGGCAGCTCTTCCCTCCCCGCTGGCTTCCCGGTGGGGACCTCTTACTCGCCTGCGCCGCCAGGCGCTGCCCCCACAGGAGGAAGGCCCGGGGCTCGGGGGGCCGCGGGGGGCCTCACACCCGTCCCTGCGGCAGCGTCAGGCTCCTTTTCCCCAGATGAGCCTCTGAGCCGTCGGTGGCTTAGTGGTTTTCCCTCATCGGTCGGGAGCGAGGCGGGTGTGTGTTCCGAAGCCGGCGGCCGGGGTGGAAGCCGGCTGGCGCCCTGGCCCCGCTCCCGCGGCAGCCGGCGGGCCTGCGCCCTGTGTATTCCCAGGCTCTGCACAGACATGAGTCAGCCAGCCCCGGGGGCCGTCCTGCGGTGTGAACACGACACACGCGACGCCAGAGTTGTGTTCTCACGTAGCCGTAAGATTAACGGTCCCACTGGAACCGTGCGTGCGGGTTCAGGAGCCCCTCTACGAGCCCGGGCTCCGAAGCTGCCTGCCTGACCGAGCGCCTGCCCCGCGGGGAGAGCGCAGTCGCGGGCCCTCGCGCCCTGTGAGACGGCCCCTCGGAGGAGGCACCCCCTGCCTGGGGGCGGCCCCCCAGGGCCCCACATGGGACGAAACGTGGGAGATTTTGAATGTCTCGAGAAGTCGGTTTTCACTGCTCCTGCTCAAACCGCCTGCCCTGCTTGTGTTCCCTTCCCACAGGTTCCCCCGAACCTGCTTCGCTCCAGGATCACGAAGCCCAGCACGTACCACGAGTCCAAGCTGGTGGCGAAGGAGTATCAGGCCGCCAAGGCGTGTCTGCTCAGAGCGTTCGTCAAGGCGGGGCTGGGCGCCTGGGTAGAGAAGCCCACAGAACAGGATCAGTTCTCTCTCACTCCCTGACCGGGGGCGCGGGGGCGCGGGGCGCCGGGCGGCCGGCGCTGGCTCTGGGATGTCCCGTGTGGACCGGGGCAGGCGCGCACGTCGGGGCGGGGGGTTGGGGCCCGGCGTCCCCACCTGGCACCTTCTGCAGCGGCGGTACCCCTTTGATTACCCAGTGACTGCTTTCAATCTCCGTTTACGTTTAGAAATTGAGTTCTACTGAGTAGGGCTTCCTTAAGTTTAGGAAAGTAGAAATTTGTGTGAAATTTTTGAATAAATAATTTATTCAGAGCTAGGAACATGGTTTATAAAATAAGTAATTATATCAGGTCACTCTTACGCCACATTATCTTATGTGTGAAGAAGGGGAGAGCGTAGGGAGAGAGGTAGAGGCGTGGCCTGAAGAGCGTGTCACGGCCGTGTTACCGGCGGGTCCCCTGCCCGCCCGCGCGACCTTCAGTGGGCTCCCCCAGCCTGCCCGGGAGAAGACCCCCACGACGGGCCCAGCCCAGCGCACACACGCGGCCCCTGGTGGGGGGACGGAGTGCGTCCGCATGGGCATGGCCTGGTCCCTGTAGCCGCTAGCCCCCTGGAAGCTTCTGTGCCCTCCTAGGATTGCATCACGGAAAACCTGGGTTAGTTCACTTCTGACTGGTCAAAGGTAAAACATGGGCAGGAATCGTGGCCGTTCGTTGGAGGGGCTTCTACGGTATTCAACGCTTGGCAGCCAGGAGGGGCCCACAGAGCTGCTGCAGTTTCCTTCCTTCCTCTGAATCTAACGGGTGTGGCTGACTCTCCAGACATCCCCCCAGAACGGAAGTAGAGTTAATTAGGTAGATGTACTCATTCTTAGAAAATGCCACCTAAGGCATGTTTTTAAATCAAGCTTTATCAAAGACGTGTTTGAAGTCAGTATTCAAACGGCCGCGGACGCCGTCCCCACCAGGGTCTGCACGTTGATTGTCACGGCAGGGAAGGGGTGCTGCTGGCGTCGGGGTGACCCGGGGACGCTGCCCCACACCCCGCAGCACCCAGGGTGGCCCCGGGCCGAGCCAGCAGACGGTCAGGAGCGCGGGCAGGGGTCCTGGGTGGCGCCTCGACCTGAGCTCAGAGATTTGCACCAATTGCCTTGTTTCTTCCACTCAGGATCAGACAGGAACCCGAGGAGGTGCTGGGTCAGGAAGTGGGGGGGTCTTGCGGGTGCCGTAGGCAGAGACAGGAGGCGCCACCCCATCTTTGTGGACTCAGAAGACCTAGAACAGGGGCAGAGCAGCCCCTTGGCCCAGACCCCACATGCTCAGAGCAGGAGGTTCAGACCAGAAGCACAGAGCCTCCTGGCGTCTCTGTGGGTCCCTGGGTGGCCGGTGGCACCGGTGGGTCCCGAGCAGGGACTGACCAGGCAGAGGAGCGAGCCCCGCCCACACCAGCCAGGGTGCTGGGGCCACGGCAGGGCTGGGGAGCTGAGGGGGCTGTGTCTTCCTCCGCCTGCAGCAGCAGCGCTGTGGGCCTCGCCGGCCTCCCCGAGCAGGCGCTCCCCACCCCGGACGGCATCCGTGAGCCCCTGTGTTTTTATTCTCTATAAATGGTATTTTTTCTATTGGGGTTTGGGAGATGGACTTAGTTTTTACAGAATACCTGGATTTTGATTAAAAGTCCAGTGGAAATATATCGCATATACATGCAAACACTACCCAGCACGTCTGGCTTCTTCCCCCTGGCAGGTAAAGGTTGAGGTGAGCATCGCTCCCTCCCCGCCCCAGGTGACAGACGGCCCTACTGCGTGCTGGTCCCAAGGACCCTGGCCGCGTGGTCCCCAGGACTCTCCCCGGAGTGTCTGGGCCTCGCCGGCCGTGGAGGACAGTGCCCAGCGTCAGGGGGGAGCCGTGGCCTGGGGACAGGGCAGCTGGCTGGATCGGCTCCCCTGGAGCCAGAGCGAGGGGAGCGAATGTCACCCTCCTCCAGGAGGGGGGTCAGGAAACTGCACTTTAAACAAATTGCCCCTTTTGAGGCTCCGTGTGCATCCTGCCCGTGACTGTTTCCCGGGGGTGTCCGTCGCGCACAGTGCCCTAACTCTGGATTTCAGAGACTTGGGTGGAAGTTTAATACCACCAAGAACCTGATTGTGTGAGAAAAGTCATCACTTTTGAAGACAGTTTGACCAGTGGGGGTTGGGAGGGTTCTGTTTTGTTTGCTAAAGCTGAAGTATTAATTCTATGAAGACAGGGACCCCCATACGGTCCCCAGGCCCGCGGACAGCCGTCCCGCTAGCGGAAGGCCCTTCCTGCAGGGGGTGGAGTGGGGTCAGGGGCTGTCGCCGCTGCCCTGCCCAGGCCAGGCACGCCGCGGAGCTCCAGTTCTGATCCTGAGTCTGAATTGCACTTTTCATCATGTTGTTATGTTTTGGAGAGTTTTATTGATTTATTTAATCAAAAAACAGTGATTATACCTTAAAATGTGCGAACTGGCATCTCAGCAGGCATTGATTTCTCTGGAATGTATTTTTATTCGAATGGTGTCCTTGGCGCCCGCACTCTAGACTCGCTGCGTTCTCTGTACGCAGGTGTCCTGTCATCCCACATAGTGACACCGCGTTGGGGCCGGCTCTCTGGCTCCTCAGGGTGGGCCACCCGAGGGGGAGTTAGTGCATGCTGGGGGCGGGGCCACACACCACGCCCCTTTCCCCCAAACCAAAAATCAGATGGATCTTCATTTCTGAAATATTTCACACCAAAAAATAAGGTCTGTCCCAGCCCTGAATTTGATCCCGCAGCGGAAATAAACTCAGCTGGCTTTCCCATCTGAGTGAAGTCGGAGACTCTCTCAGACGACTCCTTCTTATCAACCCCAAACGACAGAAGTGGAAAGAGCAGAGTATCTGTGACCACGTGTGTCCAGCATTGTGTGTCCTTGTCCCCTGGCCTGTCCCGTGACCCTCTCCGCGCTCCCAGCCAGCCGCGTGCCTCGGGGCCGAGAGGGGGCGTCTGGCTTGGTCCTGACACTTTGCCGACCTCTGGCGCCACCGAGTACACCTGTTCGCTGTTTGCAGGGACGAGCCCCCAGCCCCAGGAGCACTTACTTGGCCACGCCGTGGGCTGGTGGCACATCGGGAGCCGACACCTGTCCTTCTGGACGCGACCACGAATGGTTAAAGTCAGTCTGTGGAATGTTCATGGAGTGAGCCCGGAAGAAGTTTGCTACTCCTGAGATCGGGTTATATGCTTTTATTTTATTTTACTTTAGAATTTGGACACTTGATATGAATGTAGTTCAGCCAAGAACCCTGTCGCTAAGACCCACTCCCCCGTGTGCTCTGTCTGTATATTGATGTATATGCCACATGTTACCACCTGCATGAGCTCCCCTCCCGCAGCAAGACCAGCCGGAACCAAGCATGAGACGCAGTCCTCTACACAAAGGATTTGACATGTTCTCAATAAAAGACCTTGTTCTACCATTGCAGCGTGGCTGCGTGTTCTCTCCTTCCCGCCCTCCGTGGCCGCCCACACGGCTGGGCTCAGCCCTGGTGGCCATAATTTCGGGGGGTCCCCAACCACTGGTCTTGTTCCCGGGCGCCGACCCGGTGCTCGGCACGTTCATACCCAGCTCCGGACAGCTCCTCCGAGGCCCTGGACCCGAGGGCCCTCCACGGTCCTCCTGAGGGCGCGCCGCCCACCGCACACGGAAGGTGTGTAGAGGACAGTCACGCAGCTGCCCCCGCTCACGTCCCCGCCTGTAAGGGGACGGCAACGTGGCCCCCGTGACCTGTCGGGCTGTGTGAGGGCGACATGGGCAGGAAGACCTGGGAGAAGCAGGCCACTGGCGGGCGGGCTGGGGCCTCCGGCGCAGGGAAGCGGCGCGACCGCCAGGTCAGAGGGCGGGACTTGGTCCTGTGGCGCTAACATTCCTGAGAGCCGTTCATAATAAGCGCAGTGGGAAGGGGCTGCAGGGAGCCGTGTTTATGCATCTCACGGTTGTGAAGAAACGCGGCCACGTCGTGTACAGCGCAGTGGGACCGCCTGGAAGGGGCCGAGTCTGGTCCATGTGAGTGGGGATTTGGGGCGATTTTAATTTAATTTTGCCTTTTTAAGCTTACCCCTTTGTCTGATGTGCCTACAGTTACATGAAAAATAAAGAGGAAAAGGTTTTTGAAAGTCAAAATCTCCATGCAAATAAGAAGCACTGTGGTGAATAATTTGCTCTCTTTTGCATCAATTTTGATTCTGTTCTTTTCCCACCATAAAAGCAACATTAGAATGATGGTGCGTGACGTGAAAAGACAGTCCTCCGAGAAGGGACGGGGGCAGCAACGCCCTTCCAGGTCCACCCACGGAGGAGCCCAGGGGTGCCGCCCGCGGGCGCCGAGCGGCTCCGGGCTCTCGCTCGCTGGACGCTGGTGATGAGGCGGAGACGTCGCGGCGCGACGAGAGCTGGGGACAGATCCGTGGGCACAGCCGGGACCCCTCCCTCAAGGAGCTCCTCCTGGGGAAGGACTAGAAAGTGACCCGCCCGACGCCCCGACGAGAAGTGAAAGTGTGAGGCCGGGGGTGGCCGGCGCCGGGTGGGCCTCGCCGGAGAGACCAGCAGTTATTTCATAACTGTTACTATTATCCAATTACATAACTAAATTTTAAATGGTCCAAGTGAATACGCTATTTAACAAAGAAGGAGGGGACAACCCCCCGCGAGCCTGGCACGCTGGGGTTCCGGAAGGCCGGGAATTTAGGGAGCCAGTGCTGAGCCTCACGCACGGTGCCGTCGTGTCGCAAGGGGAGATCACGGGAGCTCGAAGCTCGTCGGCTGCGCAGGGCCCTGCCGTCCGCGCTGCCGTCGGCGCCCTCCCGCTGCGGTCCCGGAGCCACCCCGTGGGAGACGCCACGACGCGGGCCGGGGAGCCGCGACGGCTGTGGACCTGAGAGTGGTGCAGAAAAGGCGCATCACGCTAGAAACACTCCCGCCCCCTTGCGAAGGCACAGAGCACTGACCTCCTGCAGCATCCAAAACCAGCACACACCTGAGCTAAGCAGCCGCTCACCGCCCGAGGGAGGCTGACGCGCCTGACTCGTGAGCGAGACCCCCACCAGCGCTCCTGTCCGAACCACACTCGAGCAGCGGCTGCCCTGGGTCAGCAAAGCCTTTACCATTGCACCACTAGGCCCAGGTGTCCCCCAGAGCAGAATCAAGACCGTGCAAAGGCCCTGGGCTAGTGAGTGCCCCGTGCTTCTCCGCCCTGCCCGACCCCAGCACCCGGGACTGGTGAACGACAGCTGCCCAGAGTGACACCTGACCCAAAGCAACGGGTGGCTGAGTCTGGGCCCCCTCCCCTGGCCCTCCCCACCCCTTCCTGCCCCTCGCACCCCGGGTCCACGCTGAGGCCCCGACTTCCCCACACACCGTCGGGGCAGGTAGCCCCCCTCGGGGGAATGAGACATTTGGAGAGCACGAGTAGGAAAATGGGAATGGTGGATCTTAGAATCCCACAAGAATGTGTTCTATTTAGAGCAGACAGGCCAGGATTTTAAAATGAACTTAATAAAAATGATAAAAGAGGTAAGAAAATAGGAGAACCAAGCAGAATTTGAAACTATGCGCAGCAGATGAGCTCAATAATAGAATGAGTTCGTGGGTGGAAGGCCAGCTGGGGAGAAGCAAGGGACAAAGAAAATGACGCGTGGAGCCGCTGGGAGCTGGTGCCTGGCAATGGGGCGTCCGCGCCACACGCCCGCCTCGCTCGGGCCGTCAGGCGGACTCGCACCCCCGGGCTGCGGGACGTGACGTAGGGCCGCGACTTTCTTAAAAACAAAAAGCAAAACCATAAATGGAGGAGAAAAGATCTAGAAGGAAACCCTGGCCGAGGCAGGTAGCTGCGGACATACAGGAGTTCACTGCACCGTTCTCCACGTCCACGTGCTTCCAGTTTTTCTTAGGGAATTTTAAGTTTGAGCGTAGACTTTTAAAAATGCCACTTTGGTGGTATTCTACGTGCTCGTGTCTTGTTCTTTTTTACATAAATGCAGGTAACATACACACAGAAAATCTAATGCTGTAAAATAAAACTTCCAAGTTAAGAAAAAAAGGGACGTATCAGGACAACTTATTTTCGTAAATAATCTCTATGCCCAACACGGGGCTCAAGCACGCGACCCTGAGATCGAGTCACGCACTTGACCTTCTGAACCAGCCGGGCACACGGGAGGTTTGTGAACTGCAATCGCTTCCTTCCACGGAGTCCCCTGCACCGCGCATGCACGGGAGGAGCCCTTTCCCGTCGCGGAGTCCCACCCTGGGCTCCTCCGCCGGCCTGCCCTGTGCCTCACGCCTGTCACGCGCCTCTGCCCCGGGGAGGTGGGCTCACGCCTGTCACGCACCTCTGCCCCGGGGAGGTGGGCTCCGAGCAGCCAGAGGCTCGGGTTTGTCCATGGCTGTTGCCGCCGCTTGGCCCAGGCCCGCGTACCGGGGACCCTTGTGTGAGTACAATCTCACAGCCGCAGAGCCTCACCAGCGGACCTGCGCCGGAGGCGGCTTTGGTGAGAGGCTTCAGTGGAGAAGCAAAATTTCAGGGCCCTCACGAGAGGCTTCTGGAGCCAAAAGAACCAGTCCGTTGGTGGGTGCGCGGTGGTGACCTCCGCCTACGAGAGAAGGCGCAGCGCCGACAGGCGGGACTGAAGTCTGCGTAAGGGCAGCGCGACAGAGGCTGGCGGGACGGTGAGCGCACGGGACACCATAGGTGCCCAGTCGCCTCCTCGGGGTGGGAATCGAAACGCCCGCTGTCCTTACAGTGCGTGTGCCAAAGGTTGCATTGAGTTCTAGCGAAGGAGGAAAATAAGGTGTTAAAATACCTTCCAGTGAGAATTTGACTCATTCCACTTTGACTCACTCCATTTGGCCTTTTTTCTGCTCGTTTCAGGCAGAAAATAGTAAGACCAAAATGGAAGGCAAGAACTGGTGGGAAGTGTGTGGTGTGCACACCGAGGCCCCACCCACGCTCGCCGCCGCCTGCGCAGTCTCACGTGTCAAACAGGCTGCACACACCTGCACTCATTACTGAATTTTATAGATGAATTAGATTTTTTTTAACGTTTATTTATTTTTTAGAGAGAGAGCAGAACATGAACTGGGGAGGGGCAGAGAGAGAGGGAGACACAGACTCTGAAGCAGCTCCAGGCTCTGAGCTGCCAGCACAGAGCCCGACACGGGGCTCGGACTCATGGACCACGAGATCATGACCTGAGCCGAAGTCGGACGCCCAACCGACTGAGTCCCCAGGAGACCCGTATCAGATATTCTTAAATAACACTGCTACCAGACTAATTACTTTTTAGCAATGTGCCCGCTACCAGACTAATTACTTTTTAGCAATATATGCCTTTCTTTTTAATTAAATATAACCTTAGATCATGATGCTTAATACAATTAATGAAGGAGGAATTTTTTAAATGATTAAAAAAAATTTTTTTTATGTTTTTATTTCTGAGAGAGAGAGAGAGAGACAGTGTGAGCAGGAGAGGGTCAGAGAGAGGGAGACACAGAATCCGAAGCAGCTCCAGGCTCTGAGCTGTCAGCACAGAGCCCGACGCAGGGCTCGAACCCACTAACTGTGAGATCATGACCTGAGCCGGAGTCGGATGCTTAACTGACTGAGCCCCGCAGGCGCCCCTTAAATGATTTTTATACTTAATTCTTAGTCTTTAGCTCATGGAGGTAATATTCCATATACATGTGTACACAAAGATTTTATCATTCTCCTCACTTAGAAAATAACCTGAACATTTACCTACATATTTCATTAAGTTTGTACGTTTTTTACAAACAAGAAAAGCAGCATATGGCATATTATTAAGTGGGTCAACCATATTAAATCCACATGTTTTACATGTTTGCTGACTCCGGTAATTTATCTCATAGGGTATGTTCTGCAATTTTATTTCCCGGTGTTTTTCTTTTGGAATATCCCTGGAAAAGTATATTAATATTTTATTTCAAATGAAAAAGTGGGTCAGACCATTCTTCACAGAAAGTAAGTCTAATTTGGTTCAACACTTTGACAAGAGAATGTAAGATTGTAGGATGATGTTGGCCACAAATAGAATGAACTAAATCGGTAGCTCCAAGCTGTGCTGAAAATCATTTCAGATAACGGTGTGGGAAGAGGCTTTTAGTTTTAAGTGCTCAGTTGTATAAAAGCAATGAAATTAACACTTCAGTGTCCCCAAGCCCCTTGGAATATATCAGATGAGAAAAGATACTACCAGGTGACAGAGAATCATGGATAAGTGACAGTTCCTTGATAAGTGTACGGAAAGCCTCTTCAGTAAGTGTCCCAAAATAGACAAAGACAAGAAAGCAATACTCTCGTAGCTCAAGTGCTTTACACGCTTTGCTTTCAAAATGGTTCAACTAAAGTCTAATTGGACAGACAATTGATAAAGCATTAAAAAACTTATACAATGTTTTCTTTTTCCTAATCTTTTGATTTGGGAAATATTATGTAGGAGTAGAGAGTGGAGGATGGAGGATGGAAGGTGGAATATGGAAGGTGGAAGGTGGAAGGTAGATGGTGGAAGGGGAGTGGGGAGGGGAAGGGGGAGGGGGAGGGAGAGGGTGGAAGGAGGTGGGGGAGGTGGAAGGGGGAGGGGGAAGGAGAGGGGGAGGGGAGGAGGGGGAGGGGGGAGGGGGAGGGGAGGCAGAAGGTGGAATATGGAAGGTGGAAGGTGGAAGGGGAGGGGGAGAGGGAAGGGGGAGGGTGGAAGGGGGGGAGGGAGGAGGGGGAGGGGAAGGGGGAGGGTGGAAGGGGGGGAGGGGAGGTAGAAGGTGGAAGGCAGGAAGTGGAAGTTAGAAAGTGGATGCGGTGCGTGGATGATATTAAAGGTGGGTCCTGCGCGGGGCCTTCACCCCTTGAGGGTCTTGTTTTTTAGGACTTTTCAGACAGTAAAGGTCACAGGTGTGCAGAGGACCCCGGTGGTTGGTGCCCTGACCGTATGCGGAAGCCGGGCTCAGGGGACTCTGTAGTTAGGGTGCAGCCAGGACACAGGGATGTGAGCACCCGGGCGCAGGGGTGGGTCGCCTGGGCCCAGGTCGCTGGGCGGCAAGTGCGTACGTGGAAAGGAGGGATGGAAGGCTTTACTTTAAAACCCTAGTATTTACGATTGGCCAGAACTCACCGTTTTGCAATAACCTCTATATAATGAGAAGATGTCGCCGTAACCTGAAAGTAGTTAAGGCGGCACAGGCTCCCAGAGGCTGGGAGCGAATCCAAAGCTGCGGGGGCTCTCTGCCCCCCACCCAGTCCCGCTGCTGGCCCGGGCGCCCTTCGCTCAGGCTCCGTGTGCGGGGAGGCGGGCGGCCCCCGCAGCGGCGTGCCCAGGGCGGGCTCCAGGACAGCCTGTCCCCAGCCGTGTGCAGGCCCTGGGGGCTGTTGGCACGGGCCCCTCCCCGGGCTGCCCGGGCGCGGGGGCTGGGGTCGGCAGGGTGCCCTGCTGTGTGTCCTGAGCCTCATTCCGCAAAGAGAAAACCCGTTTGTCCTCGGCAGGCAAACAGCGTTTGAACAGAGCCTGAAGGAGGGGGCTCATTCGGAGCTGAAACATTTTTAAGCAAAGTCGGGGGCGACCTTCAAAGCGGTGTTTGACTTTCTCCTTCTGCCCAGAGCTAATCAGCTTAGCACGGATGCCTGAGCGCCCGGGCACGCAGGGACCCACTGCACTCGGGTTTACTCTTTAGAAAAGAAAAACACCGTGGCTTTTCTCACCAGAGCCTGTAGTTTATGGGGCCTTCGCGGGAACCGCTCACGCTTGTCATTAAAGGGGCAAAGCAGACGCCATCTCTTCCCTGGAGTTTGTCAAATTGCTTTTTCCTGACCATCGTCAGGCGGAAACGCTGACTGCAGGCTGAGTGTTGTGCCTGCAGAGCAGAGCGCCGCCCCCCGCCCCCCCCTTAGCTGTCTGGGGTCAGGGGGCCGTCTGGGGGCCTCCTGTCAGCGGCCGGCACCTGCGCCGCGGGCGTCAGGGGACCGTCATCTCGGAGGGATTGCCTGTCTGTTTAAACTGGAGGCATCACGTGGGCCAAGCCAATGCCCGGGGACGAGAGGTGACCTGGCTCCCAACAGGGAAAGAACGAGGCTGCATGTCCCAATCCATTCCTGTGCCCAGTGCGCTGCCCTCCTGCGTGCCCCTCCCCACAGCAAAACTAGGGAACGTAGGTGCGGGGCCTCCGGAAGGTACGGCCGGGCCACCAGGCTTGCCTCCGCTCAAAGAAGAGAGGAACTCGTCTGTATCCAGGAGATCATGTCGCTTGTCTGGAGAGGCGGGTGGGTGTGCTGCGGCCAGCAGGGGCCACCCCCGCCCCGCCCCCTGGGGGTCCAGGCGACCTCCTGCATTCCTCAGGGCCAGCTCTGCCCAGACGAGCCAGGGCGGGGGGGCCCAGCGTCACCAGGACTCAGGCCTCTGGAAGATGGGACAAGGGGGTGGGAGGGGACCGGTACCGGGTCTACGTACGTCTCCAGGGGAAACGGGTGACCTAGTGTGGAGATCAAAGGACTCAGGCTCAAACCTCTGGTCCCAGGAGCCCCTCAGTCGGCTCTGGACAAACAGGGACGGACCCCCAGCACCTCCCCTTGTGCGTGGCCAGGAGTGAGGAGCAGGGGTGAGGGCCTACAGGCGGGGCTGCGGGAGCAGATGGGAGCCCAGTGCCCTGCGGGCTTCAGCTCCCTCCTGGATGGGAGGGCTGAGAGGGGGCGGGCCGGCAGGGTGGGGTGGGGCTGGAGGGGGCGGGCCGGCAGGGTGGGTGGGGCTGAGAGGGCGGGGCCGTGGCAGAGGTGGGGTGGGGCTGAGAGGGGTGGGGCCGGCAGGGTGGGTGGGGCTGAGAGGGGGGGCCAGAGGTGGGGGGCTGAGAGGGGTGGGGCCGGCAGGTGGGGTGGGGCTGAGGGCAGGGCCAAGCAGGGGTGGGTGGGGGCTGAGAGGGGGTGGGCGGCAGGGGTGGGGGTGGGGCTGAGGGGGCGGGGCCGGCAGGGGTGGGTGGGCTGAGAGGCGGGCCGGCAGGGGTGGGTGGGGCTGAGAGGGCGGGGCCGGCAGGGGTGGGGTGGGGCTGAGAGGGGTGGGCCGGCAGAGGGTGGGGTGGGGCTGAGATGGCGGGGCCGGCAGAGGTGGGGTGGGGCCGAGAGGGGGCGGGGCCGGCAGGGGGTGGGGGTGGGGCTGAGAGGGGCGGGGCCGGCAGAGGTGGGGTGGGGCTGAGAGGGGGGCCGCGGCAGGGGTGGGGGTGGGGCTGAGAGGGGCGGGGCGGCAGAGGTGGGGTGGGGCTGAGAGGGGCGGGGCCGGCAGGGGTGTGGGGTGGGGCTGAGAGGGGCGGGGTCGGCAGGGGTGGGGGTGGGGCTGAGAGGGGGCGGGGCCGGCAGGGGTGCGGGGAGGTGGGCGGGGCCAGCGGGCGGGAGGCCCCGGCAGAGCAGGCCCCGGGCACAACCACCCAGGGGCCCCAGCAGCTCACCCCGTTCTCAGGGACAGCGGGGGACCGACCCACTCAAACAGGAGTGACGGCCAGGAGCACCGTGCAGGAGACCCTTTCACAGATTTTACCAAAAATAAAGCAGCACCTGGAGGAGACAGTTTTTGTGTTTTTCGTGTTTTTTTAATGATAGGACAGAATTAGCAAACAGTGGACGAACCCCTAAAGCACATATCCAGAAACCCAAGGACTTGGCCACATAGATCCCTGGAGTCTCCAGGAGTGACGGGGTGAGATGCACGAGCCCAGCGCGGGGGGCGGGGGTGCGCAGGGTCAGGACAGCGGTGGGCAACGAGGCCAGAGCGAGCTACAGGGACCCCCGGATCCAGGCGGGGCCGGTGGGGACACAGGTGTCCCTGGGGGGTGGGGCGTAGAAGGACAGGTGTCCCTGGGTGCGGGGCATAGAAGAGACAGGTGTCCCTGGGGGCGGGGCGTAGGACAGTTGTCCTTGGGGGTGGGGGGCGTAGAAGGACAGGTGTCCCTGGGGGCGGGCGTAGAACAGACAGGTGTCTCTGGGGCGGGACGTAGAAAGACAGGTGTCCCTGGAGGGCAGGGCGTAGAATAGACAGGGGTCCCTGGGGGAGGGGCGTAGAATAGACAGGGGTCCCTGGGGGCGGGCGTAGAAGAGACAGGTGTCCCTGGGGCGGGCGTAGAACAGACAGGTGTCCTGGGGGGTGGGGCGTAGAAGGACAGGGGTCCCTGGGGGACGGGGGCGTAGGACAGTTGTCCTTGGGGGTGGGGGCGTAGAAGAGACAGGTGTCCCTGGGGGGTGGGGCGTAGAAGGACAGGGGTCCCTGGGGGACGGGGCGTAGGACAGTTGTCCTTGGGGGTGGGGCGTAGAAGGACAGGTGTCCCTGGGGGCGGGCGTAGAACAGACAGGTGTCTCTGGGGGCGGGACGTAGAAGAGACAGGTGTCCCTGGAGGGCAGGGCGTAGAATAGACAGGGGTCCCTGGGGGAGGGGCGTAGAGACAAGGGGTCCCTGAGGCGGGCGTAGAACAGACAGGTGTCTCCAGGGGCGGGCGTAGAACGACAGGTGTCCCTGGGGGGCGGGGCGTAGAACAGACAGGTGTCCCCAGGGGCGGGGCGTAGAACGACAGGTGTCCCTGGGGGCGGAGCGCTAGAAGGACAGGTGTCCCTGGGAGGCGGGGCGCCAGGCATGGCCCCCACGGTGGGAGGAGCTCAGATGGGGTCTCTGCTGAAACCACGCACTTGGCAGAGGGACTAAACTTCTAAACTTTTTTAAATTTAAATATAAAGAGCCACATGCAATTCATGCTACAATATTGCACAATGCGGAATGTGTACTTTTACTTTAATCACATTTCTCTTTTGTCTGAAAAGGACTTCCCCTAATTCTCACAAGGTAGTTTGTAGAATTCTGGGTTGTTATTTTCTTTAGGTTTACAGAAGACATTATAATAGCATTTTCTGGCTTCCACTGACACTGACGAGAAGTCAGCAATCCATCCCTTTGTAAATAATCTACATTTTTGGCTACTTTATTTTTTATTTTTTTAATGTTTATTTATTTTTCGAGAGACAGAGACAGAGCATGAGTGGGGGAGGGGCAGAGAGCAAGGGAGACACAGAATCGGAAGCCGCTCCAGGCTCTGAGCTGTCAGCACAGTGCTGAGCCTGACGCGGAGCTCAAACTCACAAACCTTGGGATCATGACCTGAGTCACCCAGCTGCCACTGTTTTTGGCTACTTTGAAATATCTTCCCTTTTTTCTCTGGTTTCTGAGGCCCCACTATGACAGATTTAGATTCAAATTTGTTCTAATTTATCTTCCTTTAGATATATTGGGCTTACTGCATCTTTCAGGTATCTGTAAAGTATCTGAAAAATTCTCAGCCATTACTTCTTGAAATTGTCTCTCCTTTTTTCCATCAATTTCTTCAAAAAACCCCTATCAGATGTAGGGCTGACCCTCTGCTTCCATCCTCCACAGTTTTCTGTGTCTGTTTCTCTGGATTGAGTTCTGGCATAACTTCACTGGGTCTGTTTTCCAGTTCACCATTTCTCTCTTCAGCTGCATTGAATCGGATATTTAGACATTGAATTTTATGGTGATTTGTTTCCTTTGTTCTTATGACTTTTGGTCATCAACTTCTTGTCTGACCTGGAAGTGTATTTGGTTGAAGTCCTTTGAGTGCTTGACTTAATTTTCCCCAAAAAAGATTTGCGCTTCCGTCACCTGGCGAACGCCACCAATATGGGACCGTTTTTGTAAACAGTCAGCTTGGAATCTGGAGCAGAGTCAGCGTGGGTTAGATCACCAACAGTGTGGAGGTGACCCGACTATGATCTCGCGGGCGCGTCTCCCTCCTCAGCGTCAGGGCTGAGCCGGGGGCACTTCTGGCGTGTCTGTTTCCACGTGCAGGCTCTCATTCACCCTGCGAAGCCCTGGCTTCACGGGGGCGCTTGTCCGGGCACCCGCCCTGGGAAGACCCCCGCCTGCGGCCCCCGCCTGCCTGCCTGTGGCCCGAGGAGCTCCAGATTTGCAGGTCACTGCAGAAGGGGGAGGTTGGTCTTGGCCCAGCTTGCCCCTGGGGGTCCCGATCCCCCCCGTCTCTGCTTCAGATCAAATGCCGCCCACGTGCCTGTGATCCGACTGCGCCACTCGGCGCTGCTGGTCTGCTTAGGGGTGTGGTCGTCACCGAAACATCTCTCCGTTACTGCCCGGCTGGTCGAATGGGCCTTTCCCCACAGAGCTAATGATTCAGTAAACGTCTTCAGGGCGCTGTCATTCCAGGTGAGACATTTTCTTTCTTTGTAAAATGTTTTTTAATGTTTATTTTTTATTTTTGAGACCGAGAGAGACAGTGCCTGAGCAGGGGGGAGGGGCAGAGAGAGAGGGAGACTCGGAAGCAGCTCCAGGCTCTGAGCTGTCAGCACGGAGCCCGAGGCGGGGCTTGAGCCCACGGCCCGTGAGATGGTGACCTGAGCTGGTCAGACGCTCAACCGACTGAGCCCCCCGGGTGCCCCTGGGTGAGACATTTTCTCAAGCTGGACCCCACGGCCGGACAGCTGGGTCACCCACACACACAGTCACGCCTTTGCGTCAGCGAGATGGCTGATAACACGCATCGCTGAGTACTGTCTGCGGGGGGCTGTGTCCAAGTAGCTTCCACGAAATGGGGAGTCTCAGGCCACCCGGAAGCTCGTAAAGCAGCCCCTCCCCCCCCAGTGCAGACCACCTACCGGGAGGGCAAAGCTCTGGGCCTCTCGGGTTTAACCTGTTGGGATTCCCTGGGCCTCGGGCACGCGAGGACGGCTGTCAGGAAAACCCCGCATCGGCCCTTGGCCGTGGCCTCTCCGCCTCCCGGCCCGGCTGTCCTGGCCGCCGCCGCCTCCTCTCTGCCCGCCCGTCACTCTCTTACACTGTCCCGCGTCAGCCTCCACTTGCTTTGTGCTTGTGAGCTCACGCGTTACTGTGCTGCGCACCGAGTTTGCTATGTAACTGCTGCTTTCCAACAATTTCAGTCATTCCGTTTCCACTTCTAGAGGCTGCGTTTCACGTTACCGCCCCCACGCTGCACCCGCGTCCCCGCCTCCCTGTCACTTCTGTGAGCGCGTCACCGCGGTGCCTCCTCCTCCGCCAGGCGCTCCGGGACCGCGGCGTCTGCGGGGCCCCCGCTCTGTTCCTCTGACGCTCGCGCGGAGTCCGCGGAGCCCGTGTTGTGAAATCGTGACCTTGAGCGTGGGACCCAGGAGACGGCGTGCAAAGCCGCTGCGCTCGCGCGTGTGCCCTTGGGTTCTGAGCCCGCGTGGTTAGAAGCTGGGGGGGGTGCCCTGCTCCTCCCCAGGAGCCGCGTCCGCACCGCCGTCCCCCGGCGGGCGGCTCTCCCGGCCTCGCTCCTCTCAGGACTCCTGGCCTCACGGAGGCTTCCGCTCCGTCCTGCCCGCAGACGCCACGCTCGTCTGGGATTCACGAAGGCCCGGGACCCCGGGCGGCAGGGACGGGGTCACACTTGTCCATGGGCTCTGACCTTGGCGGTTCCTCTCATATTTCCCCAGCGGAGCCTTGTGTCCAAAAAAGAGTTTCCAAAGCTGTTTGCTGGGCATTTTCAGGCTCTGGAAGCCTCGCTGGGAGGTTCCCTCCCGCCTCCAGCCCGCCGGGCAGCCGGTAAGACCCCGGGCCACCCCTCCGGAGCCACCAGCGCCGCGTGGACCCGCCACGGCCACAGCACCCCGCCCCACCTCACGTCCCCTGCCGTCCAGGCTGTTTTATAAAACTGCCGTCTCTGCCTCCGGGTCCTTCTCTGACTTATTCTATGTCACTTGCTTCTTCGTCCTCCACGTCCCCAGAAGCCGAGGGCCTGGGGGTCAGGGAGGGTCCCTCCTACCCCGGGGGGCCCCGCCAGCGGGGCCGATAAGCCGATGAGGCGCCCGCTCACCGGGGCGTGTCAGAAGCGAGGCGCCTCCCCAGCGTCCGGCGTGCACACATCCTGCAGAGGTGCGGGCGGGCGGGCGTGCCGGGGGCGTAGGGCCTTGGTCTTGCTTGCGGGGACGGGCACAGCCGCGCGCAGCAGCCCGTGGTCCACGCATGCGGACAGTGGCCCGGGGACAAGAAGCGGCCCCCGTTTGTCCTGGAAAGGCCTTTTAAGAGAAACAAGAGGCGGGGCGCCCGGGTGGCTTAGTCGATTAAGCGTCCGACTTTCGCTTGGGTCATGATCTCGTGGTTCGTGGGTTCGAGCCCCGCGTCGGGCTCTGTGCTGACTGCCAGCTCAGAGCCTGGAGCCTGTTTCAGTCTGTGTCTCCCTCTCTCTCGACCCTCCCCTGCTCACGCTGTCTCTCTCTCTCTCCTAGAAATAAATAAAAATATTAAAAAAAAAAAAAGAGAAACAAGAGGTGTAGTTGGTGACAGGCTGGGACTTGCGGCGTCCCCTCCATGAGGCAGCTAACGCGGGTGAGGCCGTGGGCGAGGATGGTCCCGGGAGCCCCGCGGACGCCGCGCCCCCTCCCCCCGACGTCAGTCCCGGCTTAGCGAGTCCGTACGCCCTGCCGGCCTCAGCCGGGGCCCCGGGAGGGGTGTGGGGACCCTGGCGTGGGCTCCGGAGACAGGCGCCTGTCTCTCCTCCTCTGGGTGGCCACGGGCGTGACTCCGGGAGCCAGGGTCTGGGGTCCACGTGTGGCTCTCGCGGCCCCACTGAGGACAGGCCGGCTGTGGCCACGGGAGAGAGCGGGGTGCGCCTGGGGATCCGCCGCCGCACCTGCTGCGAGGGCCTCAGGGCAGAAGACGCTGACCTGCCAAATGGGCCACCACGCGTCACCACAACCTCAGGGAAAATATCTCCAAGTCAGATCCGCGAACTTGAATCTTAACTTGACTCGTCTTTTCTGGGAGGGCCGGGGACAGACCCAAACTCGGGATGTGGGTCCCAGCTCATGCTGCTCAGCTCTAGGACCGGACCCAAGGCCACCAAAGTCCCAGGCCAGCGCCCCAGTGGGGACACCTCTCCGGGCCTGGCCGGGTTTCCACGGAGGGGCCGGGCCTCGGAGGCTGTGGGCTTCGGGCTGGTCACCGGCCTCACCCATCCCTGCAGGGGGAGCAAGACCCCACTGGGCTCACTGCCGGTCTCCTGGGCCGGGGACCCCACCCTGGGGACGGCGTCCTGCCCACTGGGCCACCGAGCGCTGGGCCGCACCTGGTGCGTGTCCCGTCAGGATGTCCAGGCTGAGCCACACACTTTGTGTATCCAAGGTAAACAAGCCAGGCGCTGGTGAGGCGGTCAGGCCAGGCGCGGCGGGGGCAGAGGGAGTGCCCGCCGGGGGTGGGGGGGGCCGGCGGGGCCGGAACGGTGCTTCCGTTTAAAGGGGCAGCTGGGGCGGCGGGCGAACGGCAGCAAGACGGAGAGCCTGCTCCGTGCAGAGCGCCCTGGGCTGGCAGCGAGTCCGGTGGATGCCGGGCCTCCCTCCTTGGCCGCAGCTGGCCTGTGGGCAGGCGTGGACAGGCGCGCTCGGGGCAACAGCCCTGGGGGCCCCGTGCACCTGCTTTACACGTGGGAACGGGGGCCTGGCCAGAGCCGAAGTCTGGCCCAGCCCTGGCGGAGGGTGCGCTCGGGACTTTCTCCCAAAGCAGGCTGGGAGGAGCCCCTGGCGCGGGGGAGGCCTCTGCTGCTCTCCTGACCCCCAACATTATGTGCCGGGCCCCCTAGGAAAGGTCAAGTCCACCCTTTCCGAAGGACGGTATCCGTGTCCCTGGCCAGCGGGGTCCTCCTCCCAAGGGTCCCGGGTTTACCTCTGGGGTCTGCAGATGAGGGGAGTGGGGGGCGCGGGGAGGGGTGAGGAGGGACAAAGAGGGGTGCAGGGGCGAGGTGGGGCGAGGAGGTCAGCAGGGGCACAGGGCGCCCTGAGGTGCAGCCGCGAGGGACAGACCCTCCCGGGCCCCCAGGTGTCAGCACCGCCACCTGAGACGCAGACTTTCTATCGGAAACCTGGCTTTTGCGAGATTCGGAGGCCTTTTCCACAAACTCGGCGCTGCGGCAGCCGGTGTTCACGGGTGGACCTGGGGCCCCCGGGGAGGCCTGGGCAGGACCCACTTCCAGCCACGGGGGGGGCGCCCCCTCAGGATGCCAGCCCTGTGTGGCCCCGCTGCTGGCTTGCGCTGGAAGGGCCCTGTCGAGCCCCTGGCTGGAAGTCACCGAGGGGCCACTGTCCGGCTTCCTGGCAGCTGCGTCTCCCTCTCCCGTTAGACCCTGTGGCTGGTGGCCACGCCGGCTGGACCGCGGTGTCCCTGACGGCTGCTGGGGGAATGCCCCCCGGCCGCGGCCTGGTGGCGCTGCTGCGGGGCCCCTCTGCCCTCACCCGTCCGTCCCCGCGCGGAGAGCGCGTGCATCGTCTGGGCGGGCGGCTCCCGTGCATCCTTGTCTTGAATCGGGTAATGTGACAAGTTGAAAACTGCCCCCAAAATACAGGTCCCAATCCTGGAACATGCAGATGTGACCTTACAGGGGACGGGTCTGCCGATGGAAGTCAGATGCAGAGGCAGCGTGGGCGGTGCCTCCCCGGTGCCTCCTCGGGGCCCTTACACGAGGGTGAGGGATGGGCTGCAGAAGGGACGGGCCACGCGACCACGGAGGCCGAGACTGGGCGAGGGGCTGCAGCCACCAGGAGCCGGAGGAGGCGGGGGGCGGGGGGGCCAGAGTGAACGCTGTGCCTGTGTCCCTCAGTCCGAGTCTCCGCTGCCCTCCGGTGACCCTGGGCACATGGCCTGACCTATCTGAGGCCTGGCTCGCTTCCTGCCACTTGGCTCCCTGTGGGCGGGGCCGTCCTGGCCCCAAGGCGGGGGTCACACTCGAGTGCAGGGTGAGAGCTGCAGGTTCAGGTACAGGGACTGGAGCCTCAACCTTGGAAAGTGACCTTGGCTTGGCCCCTGGGGACAGCGGTTGACACAAATTTCCCTCCCCTCTGGGGAGCTGGTCTGAAGGAGGCTGAACAGCCCCTCTGGTCTGGAGGACCCCGTGGCCCCACTTCCCACGGGAATGACCGGGCCCGCCCAACGGCGTTTCTTACCTCCGAACAGTGGCCCCGGGCCGAGGCTGGGACCCCAGGCCCCTGTGCTGGAGCCAGGCCCTCCCGGGGAGCCTCGGGCCTGGTTGCCTGGAGCCCCGGGGACCGGGGTGTCTCTCACCCCGTCCTCCACTCCCGGGGGCCTAGCAGGTGGATCTCTGCACTCGGAGCTGAGCTCAGGGTCTCCCCAGGCCCCGCTGACACCCATCCTGCTTTGGGCCCTGCTTTTCGACAGCTGGCATCTCACGCTGGCCACTGTCCCGGGTGTTCCCCGTTTCCTGGGCCCCGGGGAGTGAGGCCGGGGGTCTGTGCGGGTTAAGTTGTGGCCAAAGCGCGCCGGCCGGTCAGCCAGGGCTCGGGACCTGACGCGTCACACCGAGCGCCTAGCGGCCGACACGGGACTCGGCCCAAGGACACTGCCTGTTCCCCCGGAATCTGCAGGCGTTTGACTCTCACCTGTCCCCCAGCGCGGCGCGGGGCTGGCGGAGGAAGAAGAGGCTGGGGGCGGGGGTCCGGGGCCTGGGGTCTCAGTGAGGAGGCGGGCGAGCGCTGCCGCGGGTCAGGAGCACGTATTCGCAGCTCCCCCCTCGAGTGGGAGGGCGCAGGGGTCAGCGCCCTCGACGTCCTCCGTGGAGGCCCCGGGCCCGGCCGCAGACAAGGAGGGCCCGGTGAAGTTTCTGGAGAATCAGGAGAGGTTCAAGGGAAGGTTGGGGTCCTGGGAACGGCCTGGGGTGTGGCGATGGCTTGGGGGCCTCCGAGGGCAGGGGCGAGGCAGCACCTGTGACGCTTTCTTCTGCCCCACGGGGGGGCTGGGGTCCCTGGAGACGCTGTGGGGCAACGCGTCTGGATGGCGGCCACGCCCTGACCTTCACCTGCTACCTTTCCTCGAGGTGGGGCCTGCGGGCCGAGGCGGAGCCGGGCTGTCCGGGGACCACACTGCAGGGGGAGGGGGAACACTGGCTGGGCCCACGGCAGAGGGGGGTGAGGAGGGCCCAGCAGGAGGTGGCGCGGAGCCCCGGTGAGGGAGGGCACGCCCACTCATCCCATGGTGTCCTGGTCTGGGGGTCCCTTGGCCCCGGATGCAGGGCCTGGGACCACTTAAGACAGGAGGAGCTGGTGGCCAGAGGTGCCCACGATGGGGCCGTCAGCCCGAGGTCAGAGGTCAGGGGCTCCAGAGGCGCCGGGTCTGAAGATGACGGCCGGCGGAGACCTGCCCGCTGCCGAGGGCGGCCAGGCCTCCGCACCTGAGGGCATGTGGCCCTCGGGACCCCCACCCTTATAGTGTCCCCTGGGGCTGGTGCTCACCCCCAGGACACAGTGGGGAGACTGCCTCTGGGCGCCAGCACCGGTGGGGGGAGGAGGGAGCACCGCCATTCCCAGGGCCCCAGCACATGCCAGAGGCAAGGGTTCTAGAGGCTTCTGGCCACGCCCCTCTCTGGCCAGGGCGGGGACAGCGGGGGTGGCAGTAGTGGCCACAGGGGAGCCAGGGGAGACTCAGCGCACAGTGGGCTTTGCTCTGTGGTCTGAGGCGCGCTCCCTGCTTCTGGAAAGTGGCCCCTGCAAGTGAGACCAGCGGGCAGGACGGCTGGACGGCGGGGTCGGAGGGGGAGCGTCTGCAGAGACAGAGGTCAAGGCTGGTCCCCCGTGAGCCAGGAGCCGGATGGAAGGCTTCACACCGTCGTGGGCCACAGAGCTGGCTGCCGGCCGCCGGGGTGTGGGCAGCCACGGGGTCCCCAAGTAGAGAGCAGGTGGGCCAGCCTGGCCGGAGCTGTGGCTCAGAGGACACAGCGGCTTCCGCACCTCCAGGGAACACCCTCGGTGAGGTCGGCAGGGTCATCACAGCAGCGTGGACCCGGCACGGACCCGGCACGGACCCGAGAAGGTCGAGCCCGGGAGGGAAAGCGGGTCTGTTTTCTGCTCCTCGGAGGGAAGGATTCGCAGCAGCTTCTGAGAACACGGTGCGAGCAGAGGGCAGCGGGCAGGGGGGAGGGTGGCGGGCAGCGGGAGGCCCTGAGAAGCTAGAGGAAGAGAGGCGGCTGCAGGCGTCTGCGGGGTGCAGGGCAGGTCCCTGAGAGCAAGGGAAGCCGGGGGTCTCTGGCTGCCCGAGGCCTGAGCTGCAGGTGGGAGGTGGGCGTGCAGGAGGTCCTGGGAACGCAGGGGGCCCGTCACCGCTTGGGTGCCCGGGGAAGGGGGATGGGACCCTTGGCCTCAGAGCGGACCCCACATCCCCCTCCCTCTTCCAGCGTGACTCTTCTGTGGCTCCCTGGGTGCCTGGAAGCTTCCAGTCTCCGGGCTGGGTGGGAGGCCACGCCAGCCCAGACCCCCAGGCCCAGCGGCCTCCCCAAGCACCCCTCCTCACAGGGGACGGCCAGCACCCAGCGTCCCATCGGCCCCGAGCCCCCCGGGCCCGCACGCGCGCTGGCCGTGCTGCTGGAGACAGGCCGCGAGCGCGCTCCCCCCGCCAGTCCCGCTCAGAGCGCCCCATCTTCTTCCTGCCCGCAAAGCTGTGCGGGAGCGGGGGCCCGGGTTTCCCTTGTTGGAGGGAGGAAGAGGGGCTGAGAGCCGCGGAGAGGGCAGCTCCACGCCTTCCTGAGCGGCCTGCCAGCAGGTCTCTGTTCTGAGGCCCGAAGCCCCATCCCGCCCCGCGCGCCCCCGAGGGCGCCGTGGTCCCAGCAGCTGGTGCCCTGAGCGCGTGGGGGGCACCCGGGGCGGCGGACGTCCAGGACAGCGAGTCCGCCCCCACAACGGCTCAGAAGCCACCAGGGCTACAGCCATGTCCCCCGGGCTCACTTGTTATCTACCAGAAGCTGGTTTTCGTCACCTTCAGCTCCAACGAAAGGTCACCTGCTGAGTCGCAGGGCTCTGGGGACCCATCTGGCCTTCAAGGGCAGAGGACTGACGATCGCAAGATCATCTCGGCCGCCACACCCCTCCGTGCAGGACCGGCCTCGGGGGCACATTTCACAGATGACGTCGTGAGCGGCTGTCCTTACCCCGCAGAGCCGTGCCCACGTGCCGACTCCCGACCCCGAGCCCCCAGGGCACCGTGAAGCTGTCCCTCCAGTGGGAGCCATACGTGCCACGTGGCTTACCACCCGTGGGCCAGCGTGCCGGTGCCAGGGACTGTGGCCAGGCGCGTGGCTCCGTGCTCCTGCGCAGAGCGGAGCGGACGCTAATGTGGGGGGCGGGGCAGGGGCAGCTCCAGGAGTGAAGGCAGGTGGTTCCGCCGAGGGGCGGCCTCCGTGGGCCCCGAAACATCCCGCTCGCCTAGCGGAGGCCGCCAGAGTGGACCACTGAGGCCTCCTCCCCCTCTGCCCGCATTCCCCCCCGCCTGGCTCTGCCCCGTGGATTGAGTCGTCTGTCTGCGCAGCTCAGGGCTCCCCACCCCCACCCCACGACCCCTGGAGGTGCTCCGGCGGACTTCCAGCCGGGGGGGCCCAGGGGGTCAGACCCTCCCTGGCGGCTGGGCTTCACCGGGGCCCCATCTCCAGCCTGCTCACCGCCCCCACGGCTTCTCCTGCCCTGTCCGGGGCCCACCTGCCAGGGCCTTTCCGGCCCCTCCCCGGCCCCTCCCCCTCCCCGCAGACCTCGCCCCTCCCGGGCACCCCCCGAGAACGCAGACCCAGGACGGCCTCCTCGGTGCCTGACGGTGGCTCTCCAGGCAGCGGACGGATGGGAAGACGCTGTCCCCGTCCTGGCCACACGGTCCCGACTGAGACCACACGACAGAGCTCCTCCCTTTAGGTGAAAAGCGGTGATCACGGGACTGCTGGGCGTCGTACTCAATGGACAGAAAACTCAGGACCACAAAAAAGGCACCGTTTAGGATTCCGCTTTTCTAGAAAACATACTTTATGAATAACGTTTGAATGTACAAATGGGAAAAGAATAAATACTTCATCATTTGACCCCAGCGTGCGTTCCGGTGGGAAGAAGACAGAGGCCCCGGGGCTTTGGGCGGCGGCCTGGGCGGGGCTCCCGGTCAGAGACCATGTGGTGGTGGCCACGCTGAAGGCCTAGAAAGGGTTTCTGTGCAGCGTGTCTCCAAAGCCCTCCGAGGCGGCAGTGACGACGGCGCTCCCCGTCCCCGAGCCCACCACACCCACCGCGGGGCCAGGCCAGGGTGTCCGCCCTCACATGCTCACAGGCCACCAGAGGCCCCTCTCCGTGGGAACCCGACAAACCACCGGAAGCCCTCAGAAGAACCTTCTAGCACTCTGAGCGGGGACAACAGGCCTCAGACCTGGTTCTGCAAGACTGCGGCTCGCGTCCCCCAACTTGCAGGTGGCGTCACGCGGGTGAAAGGGCAGAACGGGACCAGCGGGCTGACACCACACCACGTCCAAAGGCACAGCTGCCCGGGCCCTGGGACGCGAGCTACCCGCAGGCCACGTCTCTACCACCCGCTGCTGGACGTCCCTCCAGGCCCAGGAAACGAAGTCCCTGCCTTCCCCCGTCCCGATGGCCTCGCTGGCAGCGGACACCCGGTTTCACACCCAACCACAGCCCCCCGCAGCGGCAGCACCTGCCCCCAGGCGGCCAACGGCGGGAAGAAATGTCCGAACCGACACGCGCCGTGGCTCACGTGGCTGAGGGCCGCATCCGGGACCCTGGCAAGTGCTGGCCTGGCAGCCTGGCGGGTGTGACGGGCAGGAGCCACCCTGAGGCTGGCGTGGTCAGAAAGAGGCCAAGAGTCCGTGTGTCAAACGAGTCCAGGACGCGGGGCCCACGGGGAGCCGGCTCAGTAGGCGACCCTCCAGTGCGTGGGCTGTTCGCACGACGCCTCCAGGTCCCCGCAGAAGCGGTTGTACGTCGTCCGGGGGTCGAGCCCTAGGATCTCCCTCTCCTCGTGGATCCGGAAAGAGAACGTGGAGACCGAGGTTCCGATGAAGAACCTGGTGAACGGCAGAGGTCACGGGAGCCGCCCAGCCTCGGGTCGCCGCTCCCCCAGGGCCGCAGTCCCACGTGCGGGCTGGCCCGAGTCCCCGCGGGATTCTGGCTGCTCTGGGCGGGGACGTGGACCTCAGGGCGGAGACGGGGGAGGCCCAGCGCCCAGCACGCCCTGGGAGGACCGGCCGGAGCCCTCGCCCAGCAGCTCAGGGGACCCAGCTTCGCTCAGTCTGCCATCCTCCTCAAAGCGTGCTGGCCTCGTCACCTCCCGGGACGGTGACCGGGAGCCCGCCCTCCCTTTCCGGAAGCCCTACGGCTGCTCCTCAGTGACCTGTGTGACCGCGGGCGTCGCCGAGCCCGGGGGAGCAGGACCTCGGGGCGAGGGCGTGTACGGGGGTCCGGGCCCGAGTGCCGCCGCGGGGCCGGGCAGGCAGCCTCGAGCGGGGGGCGGACCGTGAGGACGGCCCTCCGCGCGGGGCCGGCGGGGCACCTGGCGTGCGAGCAGATCCACTGGTCGATGATGGCCACGCCGCCGTCGCGGTACAGCTCCAGCTCCTCCCACGTGGGCTCGAACGTCACCATCTCGGGCAGCAGCCGCTTCAGCTCCTCGTGTTCTGCAAAGCGAAGGGGGGCGGACGCGCTGGGGTCGCGGGAACACGCGGGGGGACCCGACGCAGAAGCCGGCGCTGCCTCCCGGGCGAGGCCAAGTGCACCAGCCCGGAGCCAGGGCCACGCACCCTTCCTGACGGCGTCCGTGGCCACGAACACCGTGTCCAGCCGGTGGGTCTTCATGAGGCCGCGGATCGTCCTCACGGCCCCGTCCAGGCTGGGCACGTCCTCCCTGTGGCCCCAGATGAAGTCCTTCCTCCTCAGGTGAACGGCAAGGTACGGGCCGCCTAGCGAGGCGCCCGGCGTGACCTGAGAAGAGGGACGGGGACGCTGAGGGGCGTGCGTGCGGCCGGCACGCGGGACACAGGGGACGCGGTGTCCACCTGGCAGCACCGCGCTCCGTGGGCGTCGGGCCACGTGTCTAGGACGGCGAAGTGGCCGATCACCACACCCTTTAAACTGAGTGACACAAAAATGGAAAAAGAAACCTGGAAACAAGCACGAAATCATGGAAAAGGGTCTGTTTATGACTGCGCTTTGCCCTCGAGCAGCGCGTAACGGCCCAGGGGTGGCGGGTGGGACGGCGCTGCGCCCACTGATGCCGCGGGGTCAGCACCCCTGGAGCGCGATCCCCGGGAAACGCTCGGAAACAACGCCCGCTTGGACAGTCGTGCGCCCCTTGCTGGAAAGGAGCTCCGTGAAAACCAGACCTTCGGGAAACGGTTTTAAAAATAACGGTGACCCTTCCAGGTCGCCCGGTCTGGCTGCTCTGAGAAAAACCCCGCCCCTTCCTGCCCCGCTGTTCCCGCGTCCGCTCCCGTGTCTGCCGCCTGCCTTTGCTCCCGGAGCGGCCCTGACACGAAGGCGGCCACGGCGGAAACGGAGCCGAGCCCTGGGCTGGGGCGAGGGGACCCTCCCGACGCATGTCCCCGAGTGAGAAAGCGTGGGGGGCGCTACCTTCATCTTGGTCCAGTCCTCCTGGAAGGGGATCCGGTCGGCTTCGTCCGTGGAGTTCAGGTACTTGCTCCTGAACTCGTCCCCCACGGCCCGCAGGTGCTTGGCGAACACCATGCTCCGCCGGGTCTGCGGGGGCAGGGGGCAGGGCCACTGAGCGCCCCCGTGGGTGCCCCCAGCCCCACCCCCACCCCGAAGCTGGCCTGAGTCCCCCGGGTCTGCGGGTACAGGGCCACTGAGCCCCCGCCTGCCCACCCCCATCCCCACCCCGATGTGATGGGGGTGCTGGACACCGAGGACAAGAAGCCAGCACTCTCGGTGACGGGTCATCAACCAGCAAAAAGCCAGATGGTGAGCGACCGACGGGGACCGTCATCACCTGCAGAGTGTGTGGCGCCTGCAGGGCGGGGCTCTGGCCAAGAGAACGTGGCTGGCAGGAGGGTCACCCTCACAGCTGGCGGGGGGACCACAGTGCCAACGAGAGGCAGAGACCACGCGGGCGGCCGCGACAAGGCACCTCTGTGCTTTGCATACGACCCGCTCGGGGGGCCCCCGGGTCCGGGAGCGGCGGTCTCTCCCGGGGGTCCCGCCGACAGGCGCCTAACCTCTGCCCGGCTGCCCGCGGGAGCCTGACGCCCCCAAACAGGACAGGCCCCCCAACAGGGCGGGCGTGGCACCCGCTCCCTCGGGCTCGGCGCCCAGCACGCGGACGGCGGCACTCACGTCCCAGTACTCCTTCCCGCCGTAGTGGTCGTGCAGAAGGTTCTCCGCTCTGTCCAGCATCACCGACCTGTTTCCCGACAAGGGGAGCGTTCTGTCCGCCTGCTCCGGGACCGGCCGGGGAGGACGCCGGGCCGGGGGCCTCCGCACACGCTCCCGGGGGGCCCCGCCACCGCACGGGGGTCGGCAAGCCCGCTGTCACCGCGGACGCGAGACACACCACCGACAAAGCGATCGAGCAGGACGAGCCGGCAGCTCCGGCGGAGCAGAGCCCCGCACGGCCGGGCCCCGTCCTGTAACTGTGAGACCGGGCACCCGACCGCCTGGCACGCGGAAGACCCAACCACGTGAGGGCGGGCGCCACGATCGTGTGCTTCGTCAGCACTTACTCCTGTTTTAAAAAGTCACCTTGGGGCGCCCGGGGGGCTCAGTCGGTTGAGCGTCCGACTTCGGCTCCGGTCATGATCTCACGGTTCGTGGGTTCGAGCCTCAGACTTTGCGCTGACGGCTCAGAGCCTGCAGCTGCTCTGGATTCTGAGTCTCCCTCTCTCTCTGACCCTCCTCTGCTCATGCTCTCTCCCTCTCTCTCTCTCTCTCAGAAAAAAAAAAATTTTAATAAAAATAAAAAAATTAAGTCACCTTGACACAGCACTCGGTGGTCCTTAGCACGTCTGCTTCTCAAGCCCCAAACTAGCACCTTTTTCACAGAACGCTCAACTCCCTCCCTGCACAGCGAGACAGAGCGGCCCCTTCCCGAGGCGATCAAAGGACCGGAAGCAGCAGAGCACATGGGAGGAACATTCCAGAAAGGGCGGCATCCACTCCAACAGGAAACGCGGGGCACAAGTCTGGGGGCCGGCGCACAGCCCCCCCTCTCTCCTGGTCCACAACCCCACCCCCCGGCAGGACGGGGCGCGGGGAGAGGTCGGCCGCACCCACACACCGCCCACAGCCTGGCGGAAGCCGCCCCGCAGCCCCTCCCCCGACCCCGGCGGCGGCTCCGAGGTGGCTGCGCTGGAGACCTGACCGCGGACGGGCCGGGAGCCGGGGCAGGCTGCAGCGCTGCGCCCCCCCCGCCCAGCCCGCCCCTGCCCCGCCCCCGCCCCGCCCCCCTGCCCCGCCCCCGCCCCCGCCCCGCCCCCTGCCCGCCCCGCCCGCCCCGCCCCCGCCCCCGCCTCGCACAGGGAGACCCGGGCCCTCCACCCGCAGGCGGCGGGGCTGGAGACCCTGCGCGTCAGCTCCCACCGCAAAGCTGGACGCTGGTACACGTGCACACGCACACGCCCGCACACGCCTGCACAGAACCTGCACAGAACCTGCGGGCACTCACCTCAGCACACACACGTGCACACGCACACGCCCGCACACGCCCGCACAGAACCTGCGGGCACTCACCTCGGCACACACACGTGCACACGCCTGCGCCCGCACACGCCCGCACAGGGTCTGCGGGCTCACCTCGGCACACACACGTGCACACGCACACGCCCGCACACACCTGCACAGAACCTGCGGGCACTCACCTCAGCACACACACGTGCACACGCACACGCCCGCACACGCCCGCACAGAACCTGCGGGCACTCACTCGGCACACACACGTGCTGCGCACACGCCTGCACAGAACCTGCGGGCACTCACCTCGGCACACACGTGCACACGCACACGTGCACACGCCCGCCCGCACACGCCTGCACAGAAACCTGCGGTCACTCACCAGCACACACACGTGCACACACTGCCTGCACAGAACCTGCGGGCACTCACCTCAGCACACACACGTGCACACGCACACGCCTGCACGAGACCTGCGGGCACTCACACTCCAGCACACACACGTGCACACGCACACGCCTGCACAGAACCTGCGGGCACTCACCTCCTTTACACACGTGCACACGCACACGCCTGCACAGAACCTGCGGGCACTCACTCCAGCACACACACGTGCACACGCACACGCCTGCACAGAACCTGCGGGCACTCACCTCAGCACACACACACGTGCACACGCACACGCCCGCACACGCCTGCACAGAACCTGCGGGCACTCACTCAGCACACACACGTGCACACGCACACGCCTGCACAGAACCTGCGGGCACTCACCTCACACACACGTGCACACGCACACGCCTGCACAGAACCTGCGGGCACTCACTCACACACACACGTGCACACGCACACGCCCGCACACACAGAACCTGCGGGCACTCACACGCACACGCCCGCACACGCCTGCACAGAACCTAGGCACTCACCTCAGCACACACACGTGCACACGCACACGCCCCGCACACGCCTGCACAGAACCTGCGGGCACTCACCTGGCACACACACGCACACGCCCGCACACGCCTGCACAGAACCTGCGGGCACTCACCTCAGCACACACACGTGCACACGCACACTGCCTGCACAGAACCTGCGGGCACTCACCGCACACACGTGCACACGCACACGCCCCACAGCCTGCACAGAACCTGCGGGCACTCACCTCAGCACACACACACGTGCACACGCACACCTGCGGGCACTCCTCCGCACACACCGTTACTGCGCACCGCCCGCACAGAACCTGCGGGCACTCACCTCAGCACACACACGTGCACACGCACGCCTGCACAGACCTGCGGGCACTCACTCACACACACGTGCTGCCGCTGCACACGCACACGCCTGCACAGAACCTGCGGGCACTCACACAGCACACACACGTGCACACACACCTACACACACCTGCACAGAACCTGCGGGCACTCACTCAGCGTGCACACGCACACGCCGCACACGCCCGCACAGAACCTGCGGGCACTCACCTCACACACACGTGCACACGCACACGCCCGCACAGAACCTGCGGGCACTCACCTCAGCACACACACGTGCACACGCACACGCCGCACAGAACCTGCGGGCACTCACCTCACACACAGCACACACACGTGCACACGCCCGCACTGCGCCTGCACAGAACCTGCGGGCACTCACTCACACACACACGTGCACACGCACACGCCTGCACAGAACCCGGGCACTCACCTCACACACAGCACACACGTGCACACGCCTGCACTCGGACGCTGTAGGCACTCACCAGCTGACGTGTTTGTCAAAAAGCACAGGCGCCATGACTGGACGCAGAGCCTTGAACGGACAAACAGGAGACGCTTAAGGCTCTCGTCTCTTCGTACCCCCAAAACCATCCTCTGGAAAACAAGATCCCGCGCCCTGTGAGTGTGTCCTCACGCGGGAACCGGTGAGGGCCCGACGCACGTGTGCACAGTCCACCTAGACCCCGGCAGCCCCCCGGCGAAAACCTCCCGCTCGGGGTCGCCGGTGCGGACGTCCCGGTGGAAACTTGGGAGGAACCACAAACGTCAGAGCGCCCGAGCGGACGGCGGGGCTCCGTCTGGACGGCAGCCGGGGGGGCCCTACGACAGCCGTGCCCTCCGCCGGGCTCCCAGAGCACTGGGTTTCTAGAACCCGTTTTCCGGCGCTGCGCCCACAGGTGCCAGCGAGGCGAGAGCCGCCCCTCGGGGAGGTCTTCTGACGGCTACTCCCGTCTGGGCGACCAGACCGCCATCTCCGTGGCCACGGTCAAATGCGCTGAACGCTCCTTAGCTGTGTCAAGGTAACCGGGCGCGGGGCCGCTGTGCAGGCAGGACGGGGAAGGAAGGGGACCCTCCCGCGGGGGCCCAGCGGCCGCACCTGTAATACTCGTGCTTGTCTTGCGCGTAGAGCAGCGGGTCGATGCAGGGCCGCTCGTCGACCTTCTCCTCCCAGGCCCCCTCCTTCCACCCCTCCGCGTAGCCTTGCAGGACGAACACCTGGTCAATGAAGGGCCCGCCGGACTCTGGAAAAGGCCAAGAACTGGCAGTGAGCCGGGACCAGAAGCGCACGGCGGGCACGTGGCGGGCGGCCCCTCGGGGATCGCTGCTTCAGCCAGCAGCAGCCTCCTCCCCGCGGGGCTGCAGAAGGCTCACGGGAGCAGAGACACGACACACCGACGTCAGGGCACGGGGTCCCTGAAGAAGGCGGAAGGGGTGGCCTCGGGGCAGCGGAGCTCGCGCAGGCCCTGGCGCCGCGGGGGCCCCTCTTCCAGCGGCGGGGCCCGTCCCCAGCGCTCAGCCCCCCTAGGCCGCACGCCCGCGCGGTGCTCACCGCGGCCGCTGGCCGCACACGCCCGTCCGCCCTGCCGTCGCACAGCACATTGCTGTGCCCCCTTCGCCCCACCTCTGCGAGGACCATCCTTGCCTGGACCGCCCCCCTTCAGGGCTCGCCTTGACCCCGTGACGCCATTCCAACCGCACCTCCCAGGGACAGCCTCCCTCCCCACCCCACCCACCCCCTTCCCGGCCACACTACACTTCACGGCCTTGGACGCCGCAGGCTTTAATTCCTTCTTCCTCTGCCGCCCTGCGCCCTGCGGGGCTCCAGGAGGGGAGGGGGCTGTGCCGGCCACGTGTCCGGGGTGGAGCGGTGGAGCCCAGTCACGAGAGGGCCACACCGAGAGGAAGTCTGCGGTCTCTTGCACACTCCCCCTCACTCAGGGTCGTGCTCCTGGAGGGGCCTGGCCCAGGCCCCCAGGGGCTGCTCTCGCAGTGACGGGAAAGGGAAGAGACACCGAGAGGCTGAGATGCCCGGTGCCCTGCTGCGGCACGTGACCTCGATGCCTCTCCCCCTGCGCGGCAGGACACGGTGCAGCAGCCGAGGCCGGCGGGGCGAAGGGGAAGCCGTCGGCTGCCGTGCGACTCGGCTCAGGGCTCTCCCGCCTCCCGTCCCCAGGCTTCGGGCTTCAGGGCAGCAGGGTGGGCACCAGTCCTTCCGCCCGCACACCCAGTCTCTCGCCACTAGGCATGAGCTCATGTGGCTGGGGGCTCGGACCTGTCCTGTGTCCCCCCCATCAAGAAACCCTCTGGCCACGGCCCTTCATGGAGGTGAAGGGCGGTTTCTCTGGGAGCCTGCGTGACCCGTGGTTCAGACAAAGGCTGAGGCGGATTCCCAGGCGAAGTCAAGTCAGGCTGAACACTGGCTACATCTCGTCTCGGCTCTGAGAGGGATGCGTTCCCAGAATATTCCTTACGAGCCTATTTGCTTCTTGCCCGTGAGCGGAGCTATCAGAAGACACGGCCCATGCTGACCCAGGCCGTGGCGCTGCCAGGACTGACCCCGACACAGGAACGTTCCGAAGCGACAGGGTCCACCACGCGGTGAGAACAGCGGTGGAGAAACGAAGACCCGTCCACTACAGTCGTGCGCTCCAGGGCCTGATGCAGACGCCACATTGCTGACGGCCCGGGCCTCCCTCTGCCAGCCTCAGGTGGTGGCAAAAAGGTACCACTGCCTTTTTAAAAACTTAGGGGGCGCCTGGGTGGCTTAGTTGGCTAAGCATCCGACTTCGGGTCAGGTCATGATCTCACAGTTCATGAGTTCGAGCCCCGCGTTGGGCTCTGTGCTGACAGCTCAGAGCCTGGAGGTGCTTCGGATTCTGTCTCCCTCTCTCTCTGACCCTGCCCTGCTTGCACTCACTCTCAAAAATAAATTAAAGACACAGGGCACCTGGGTTGCTCAGTCGGTTAAGTGACCAACTTCAGCTCAGGTCATGATCTCACAGTTCATGGGTTCAAGCCCCGCGTTGGGCTCCGTGCTGACAGCTCAGAGCCTGGAGCTGCTTCGGATTCTGTGTCTCCCTCTCTCTCTGACCCTCCCCTGCTCATGCTGTCTCTCTCTCTCTCAAAAATTTATTTTGAAACATTAAAAACATTTTTTTAATAAAAAATAAAAATAAAAAATAAAAGAATAAAAACTCAGATCTTCTGCTGTAAATGCCTTCATTCTAAGCAACCCTCCAGCTTCTCTCTTAAAAAAAATGAACTCGACTGAGCAGGACTAAGTGGAACGAGAGGCATTATTACGAGCGCTCACAGCACTGAAGGGAGGCCCCACATCCATGCCCACTGGGGGCCACCTGCCGGCCCTCGGGGACAGAGGGCCCTCCTGGCATACAGCCTCGTCCCGCTGGGGCCACCCGGCCTCCGGGCCAGCAGCCACGGCTCTGAGCGCCCTCCGCTAGCTCGCCGGCTGCCCCAGCTTTCAGGGCCGGGCACACGGCTCACTGAGTTCTACTTCCCGAGAAGGATGACAGAGGGACCGAGGCCGCTGGGAACGTAGAAGCGAGATGGAAGCAGGGCCCCCACGGAGCAAGCGTCACAGCCACAGGCCTGATGCCGACAGCGGGCGGGCTGGCCTCACGCTCACACCAGCACCCATGACCTCGCCTCACCTGCGATGAACTGCTCGTACTCAAGGACGGGGATGTTTCTATTCAGACTTGGAAGATCAAAGAAGTCCGACCACGGAATCCGGACCTGGTGGATGTCGGGGCTCTGCCAGTGATAGAGGCGGCCCCACGGGGGCAGCACCAGCACCCACTCCTCCGTCTTCAGCAGCGTCTTCAGCAGGGAGGTGACGCGGATGTAGACGTCCCTGCGGAGGTTGAAGCCCTCGGGGGGGTTGACGTCATACAGAAGATACCTAGAAGAGGGGGCAGGAGCGAGGTTCTTCAGCGCTGAGGCTTCTGGACAGGAAGCCCAGAGGCGATCCCAGGGCCTACGGCGCAGGATCTGGGCACCCTGAGGAGCTGGAAGCTCACTGCAGCTGCCACCCATTTCTGTACAACCCGTTCCTTCCAGAGCCCGCAAGCAGTGCAGCGCACATCTCAGGTCCCTCTAACGACCAGCAATAACTCACCGTGAGACCAGCAGAGTCGCTGGGGTGCTCACATGACTTGCTCTACCGGCCCCTCTACACTCTGCACAGCTACTGAAGCCCCCGCAGGACTGCTGTTATGTGGGTTACGTCTACCCATAATGCATGTGTTAAGTTACGAACTTAAAATGCAAATATTTAATCACTTAAAATAACGTAATAAGCTATTACATGATATATTACTATTTTTAAATAAAAAATAAGTATACTTTTCAAAGTAAAAAGAGTTAGTGAGAAGAATGGCAATGCTTGCAAGTTTTGTAATTCTTTTTGGTCTGGCGCTTGCTAGATTTTCACAGCCGCTTCTGCATTCAACCTGTTGCGCTCTCCCAGGTCAGGTGGCCTCGAGGAATCCCCACCGCAGACTCCGGAAAGAACGCGGATAACACCCTGAGTTCCCACGAAAACGGCTCTGACGCCAGGCCTCCTGTCCCTTGTCGGCTCTGGCTTTGCACAACTGCCCTGACTACCGCGTCGCAGTCCCAGCCTGAGCCCCAGATCGCCCCGAGACCACCAGCAGAGGAGGGGACCCTTTACCACGTCTGTTTCCCCCAAACCCTCGGCAACTGCTGGACGGCGCAGACACTTGGCTTTTTATCCCTGAGACTTATCTAGGGGACGTCCACCAACTGGGTGGAGCCTGGAAGATTCCGTGCAGATAAACAAGGCCGAGCTGTCAGGAACGTCTGACTCGGGCGCTCCTCCAACCCACGGCAAGGACCCGCTCCATCTAACAGGGGCCCCCGGGCCTGCCCCTTCAAGCCCGCCCCCAGCCAGCCCTTCCCGGGGCACCGGAGGCCCGGCAGCCCGGGGCGACCCTGGCTCGCACGCAGGCTGAAAACCCGGGGAGGGTCAAAGGGTAACGGGGTGAGGGGGTGAGGGCGCTGGGGGCTCCGCCCCGGCCCCCGGCCCGCAGTCTCCGGCCCCGGGCCCGGTCCCCGGCCCGCGACCGCAGGCGCCCCGCCACGGGGGCCCCGCCGAAGGCGCGGACGCGCTTTTACCGTCTGCGGGACGCCGCCCCCGACAGGATGTCGGCCGCCGACTGGCCGGGCCAGAACTCCTCGCCCGAGGCCGCGGCCGGCGGCCAGGACACCGCTCCCAGCAGCAGCAGTAAGTGGACGCCGAGCGCAGCCATGGCCCCAGCGGCCACACACTTCCGGCGGCCGCGCTCCGCCCCGGAAGCGCACGCACGCCCGTCCCACCGGAGCGCGTCTCCTGAAGCCCTGGCAACGCCACGCATGCGTCCTGCGTCCTCAGTCGGCCGGGCGTCTCCCGGACGAAAGGTGCTGGGAGGCGCAGCCAGGAGGCCAGGTGGAGCGGAGACCGGGGCGGGGCCGGCCTGTGGGCGGGGCCGAGGCGGGCCTGTGGGCGGGGCCGTGCGTCCGGGAGCGCGGTGTCCTGGGAGCCGCGCGGGGTGGAGGCCGGTGGGCGGGGCCGTGGTGTGGGCGGGGCCGAGGCGGGCCTGTGGGCGGGGCCGTGCGTCCGGGAGCGCGGTGTCCTGGGAGCCGCGCGGGGTGGAGGCCGGTGGGCGGGCCCGTGGTGTGGGCGGGGCCGAGGCGGGCCTGTGGGCGGGGCCGTGCGTCCGGGAGCGCGGTGTCCTGGGAGCCGCGCGGGGTGAGCCGGTGGGCGGGGCCGTGGTGTGGGCGGGGCCGAGGCGGGCCTGTGGGCGGGGCCGTGCGTCCGGGAGCGCGGTGTCCTGGGAGCCGCGCGGGGTGGAGGCCGGTGGGCGGGGCCGTGGTGTGGGCGGGGCCGAGGCGGGCCTGTGGGCGGGGCCGTGCGTCCGGGAGCGCGGTGTCCTGGGAGCCGCGCGGGGTGGAGATGATGGGCGGGCCGTGGTGGCTGGGCGGGGCCGGGCGGGCCTGTGGGCGGGGCCGTGTCCGGGAAGCGCGGTGTCCTGGGAGCCGCGCGGGGTGGAGGCCGGTGGGCGGGCCCGTGGTGTGGGCGGGGCCGAGGCGGGCCTGTGGGCGGGGCCCCGCCGCGGGAGCGCGGCCGCAGGCCCGGGTGGCGGGTGTGCGGTCGCGGGGCCCGAGCCGCGGCCCGGCGGCAGGGGGAGCCTTCGGGCTTCGGGCGGACGGGCCGCGGGACTGATCCGGGGCCCGCACGGGCTGGCCAGGTGTGGCACCCGCGCCGCAGACCCGCCAGGCGCGGGACCCGCAGGGCGGGCGACGTTCGGGCGGTTTCCGGGATGACGAGGCGTCTGCTAAAGGGAGGGGGGTGGAGGCCGTCGGGGGGGGGTCTCACCGTGGAAACCCGCAGTGCAAGGGCCGCAGAGTGCCCCCCCGCCCCGTGTTTGAAAGGCACAGGGTCTGGAGGGGATGGAGTCGAGGCTGAACCCGAGGAGCTGGGACCTAGCGGCCACCAGATGGGCGACTGCTGTGCCCTGGCCCCCGTTCCGCGCGGGGCTGCACCGCCGGGTGCGCGCTCTGCCGGGGTGGCGCGCGGGGCGCCCGCCCCGAGCCTCGCTCCAGCGCGAGGGCCTCCGCCCCCGCCCTCACTGCAGCCCCTGCCCCGGAGCGCCCCCTCGGAGAGGCACTTGGCTCCTGCGCAAGGGGCACCGGTGGGGCTGGAGCCTTTGTGGACCCCGGGGGCGGGCGGGAGGGAGGGCGGGAGGGGTGGGAACCACGGCGGCCGCCGGCGCTGCCCGCTCTCCAGGCTTCGTCTTTGTGGCCCGGGGCGCTGCTAGCAGTGTGCCCAGCCGCTGCCCCCCGCAGGGCACCCCTCTGCCTGCCGCGCCCCGGGAGCCCGCAGGTGAACGGGACTCACCTGGGCTGCCTCCTCCCTTGTTCTGCTAGGTCTCTTAGTAAAGACGTCTCAAAACATCCTCTTTTTTTTTGGTAAGTTTATGTAGCTTGAGAGACCGCGTGCGAGCGCAGCGGGGGAGGGGCAGAGAGGGGGAGAGTCGGGCACCCGCGCCGCCACCGCAGGGCCGGACTCGGGCTCCGTCTCATGAACCATGAGATCAGGACCGGGTGCTTAGCCGACTGAGCCACCCAGGCCCAAAACGTATTCTTAAAGGAGTTTTTATCAGGAGTTTTCAAGCATTTAGGGAAAGAGGGTGATGTGGGGCCCGTGGACCCACCTCCAGATTCAGCACTTCCCACCCGCCGCGCTCACTTCCCCGTCGCTTTCTTCTTGTTCCTGTACTGTTTTCAAGCAAATGACTGACATCAAGTTGTTTCATTTCAAGTATTTCCACATGTATCTCTAAGAAACAGACCAATTCTCCACACAACCACAATATCATTATCCCACCTAAACATTTATTGATTATGCTGTAATATCACCAAATCCGCTATCTGTGTGGTGTGTCCCCGGATGTTTCAAATGCCCTTTATTACAGCAGATGCGCTCCGGGTCCGATCAGGGCTCCATAGGCTGTGTGAGGACACTTACTACAGGGACTGGCTCACTGGGTGACCGAGGCCCGAGGCCCCGCCATCGTGTCTGCGAGCCGGGGGGCCCTGCAGAGTGGGCGGTCGCCCAGAGGCCCGAGAACCAAGGCTCCGTTGTCTGAGGCGGTAGAAGATGGACGTCCCAGCTCAGCAGGGAGCGACCCATCCTCCTCCTCCGGGGGGTTCTATTCAGGCCCTTGAGGCGTCGGGCGCGGCCACCCACCTTGGGGAGCACAATTTTGCGGGTCCACCGATTCACACGCTAATCTCTCCGGGAAGCTGCCTCACAGACACACCCAGAAACGTTCGTTTCACCAGCTCTCTGTGTGTCCGTCGCCCCGTCCAGGGGACACACAAAATTAACCACCAAAGGCTCCTGGTTTTAAAATGTTTTTTTTTTTTTTAATTTGTTTCTAGAGAGAGAGAGAGAGAGCATGAGCAGGGAGGTCAGAGAGGGAGTCACAGACCGAAACAGGCTCCAGGCTCTGAGCTGGCAGTCAGCACAGAGCCCGACGCGGGGCTCGAACCCACGAACCGCGAGATCATGACCTAAGCGAAAGTCAGACGCTTAGCCGACTAAGCCACCCAGGTGCCCTAAACAAAGACTCCTGGTTTTAACAGGCTACCGGGCAGCTCAGCCTCCCTCCCCTCCCTTCCTCTCCTGGCCCCTCCCCCCCTCCTGCCTCTGCTGATTAACCGCTGGACTCTGTTCCTTACCAGGAATAACCCAGGAGAGGTTTGTGAGTCTCTTACTAAGAGAAAATGGAAATCTTCGGGGAAAAAAAAAAAAGTAACTGAATTCCTTCGTGGCCGGAACATCCGGAGTCACTGTAAGGTTTCCTGCCTCCGTGTGAAGTCAGAGCTCTCACGCGTGTACACACACACACACACACACACACACACAGTGCACACCAGAGGGGGCTCTGCCGCCAGAGGGCAAGAGAGCCCTTTGGCCTCCGGAATGGAGGCCGAGGGAGCCACCCCTGTTCCCCAGGCCTGAGGGAGGGGCTGGGGGAAGGGCTGACACTGGGCCAGGCCAGGCCAGGCCCCCTCCAGCCCCTCCAGGATGAGCCCCCGAGCTGGCCCTGCGGGGGAGGGGAAGGAGGCCCTGTGGCTGAGGTCTGCAGGTGTGGTGTGTGCGTCCTGGGGTCACACCTGTTACAGCCCCCGACTCAGGTCTCAGGAGGGTCACCCTGGGTCCCAGCCATGAGGGGTGGAGACATGGAGGCCAGGAGTCTCTGAAGAGGGACCTAGAGAGTCTTCTGAAAGCTGGGGTTCCGGACAAGGCCCTGCCAGAGCCGGGAAGGAATGGGGGAAGGGGCCGCCTGCTCCCCCCCACCCCCCCACGGCAGGAACAACTTGGGGTGGGGTGGGGGCCCAGGGCTGGCGGAGGTCACCGGTGCCCCTCTGTGGCCACAGCACATCTGCAGTAAAGTAGCGAAAAGCTGCGGACCCTTCACCTGGACAGGGGCTGGGGAGCCGGTCAGCAGAGGTGGGGGCAGGTGTGGCCCGGGACGGTTCCCCTGGGGCGGGCACACAGCTCTCCCTCCACCACCGCTCTGCTTCTCAATGCTAGAGGTGAGTTATCAGGATCATGTGCTAGAAGCTTCTGAGCCACTGCAGAACTGCACCCCCTCGCTGGGGACAGTGCCCGGGCCACAGGGTTGCTGCCAGCAGCGGGAGGCTTCTGGTTCGGCCATGAGCCCCAAGGAGTTTTAACAGCAGCATCTGGGGGCCGCCTGCCAGGACTGTCCTCCGGGGGCCCAGTTTCCAGACGTGGAGGCGTGCTGATTCCTGTGCTCAGCACGCGGGCCCGCTTCCCCGCGTGACCTGCCCACGGCGGGGCCCACCGTCGAGGGCGCTGGCTCACCAGGACCTGTGGACGGGCCAGCCCAGGGGACACAGGCCACCCCACCCTGAAGCAGGGCCACCGCCTGTCCCCTGGGGGTGCTTAGGGCACCTGACTCTGGTCCTGCTGCCCGGGACACACCCCTGTGGCCTCATCGGGGGGCAGCCACCAGCCACCCTCACGACTCAGGTCACGTGGGGGTGGGGAAGCCCAGAGTGGGGGCCGCCCGCGGGGCTGCTGGACCTGGGGGCTCCCCCTTTCGGTGCTGGGGCCCCCCGGCTGGCCTGTGTGTGGGGTGTAAGGGCCTCTCCCCTCTCAGGGGAATGAGGGGAAGCCTGGCATGGAGTAAAAGCACCTTATGTGGCCAGCAGGGTCCTGTACCGAGGGCTCCATGAGGAGTCTAGGCTACGGGGCTGGCGGGGGGACAAAATTCAGGCCGCCCCAAGGCAGGTGACTCAGAAAGTCCTTCAAAAATACTCCAGGTCCCTAGTTTTGGGCTCCAAATACTTCTGCTCCTTGTCTGTGCCGCCAGGGGTGGTTTTCCGCTGGGGGTGGGCCTGGTGGGAGTCTCCTCCGCCAGCCTCCAGCCGGGGTCCCCGGACGCAGGGCCCCAAGGCTGGCGCTGTGGGAAGGCTTGTGAGCAGGGCCGCGGAGCCGCGTGTGGGGGGCCAGGACTGTGGGAATTGCCCTCAGCCTTTCTGGAACCAAAACACTGGCAAATGTCAAGACGTGCGTAGTTTGTTTTACTGAAACAGGCTGCTTATTTATGTTTGGAAGGCCGGCTTCAAGGACTCCTCTGGGCCCTTCTCAGATGATGTCAGCGGAAACACCGGCAGATGGTGGGGGCTGGAATGAGGCGCGGACAGGAATTCCTGCTGGGTGCAGGGGGGCAGCTCCTGTGACCCCCACTCTCCTGGTTTGGGGCCTGGACCGGCCACTGCTGTGGATGCTCCCAGCTGGGTTCCGGAGCCTGCAGACGGGGCGCGTGGGGCAGGGATTAGATCCCGCCCAAGACCACCCGGCGTGGGCTGCCCTTTACCCCGCGTCCCCCAGCCTGATGGGCTGTGCTGGGGTGCAGCGCCCCCTGCACGCCCCCCAGCTGGTTGTGGATTCAGACAAGTCCCTCCCTCCCTCCCGCCCCCCAGATGGTGTGGCTGAGGCTGTCCCCTGTGTCACCATGACCACCCGTACCCTCCAGGGGGTCCCCTCCTGGCCAGGCGGGGTCTCTGCTCCCCAGCCTCTTCTCTGCCCCTTGGAAGCTCCAGGCTCCCCTCAAGTTTCTCAGCAAAGCAGTAACAAACAGAACGAAGGTGGGAGCCGCCCCTCCTTTCCCTCCGAGGAAGGCAGAGGGCACACAGGCTGGAGGGTGTGACATCTTCCTTTCAGAAGCACAGGCGGGGACACAGACTCATTTCCTACAAAAGGTATTCGGTCTTTAACAACACGAAATGCTACCATCAGCGTTTCTTAAATTCCCACAAATAGATGGTTCTGTCTCTGGTCTTTGGGTCCTGACCCACGGACCCGCCCGTGACACGGTCCGCTATCTACGATGGCTTTATCGCCAGCTCCTTCTCTGTGTCCCTTTAAACACACCTCTCAGCTAATCTTGCGCATTTTCTCTGTCATATAAAGTTTAGCAGCGGCTGTAAGAAACCAGGCCTGTCGGGAATTCTTTAGGGATCGCACTGGGCGAACGGGCACACTGGGAAAACCAACACTGGCGTGACACGGAGTCCTGCTCAGCAATGGGTCTTTTGACTTATTTAGATCTTCAGGGAAGTTTTCTAGTTTTCTTCTATGCCAGGTCTGCTCCTTCTTGGTTTATTCCTGAGTTTTATTGCTACTGAAAACGGCATGCTTTTCCCCATAAAATGTTATAATTATATAGTGTTTTTTTTAAATGTTTTATTTATTTCTAGGAGAGAGAGAGACAGAGTGAGCAGGGGAGGGTCAGAGAGAGAGGGAGTCACAGACTGAAACAGGCTCCAGGCTCTGAGCTGGCAGTCAGCACAGAGCCCGACGCGGGGCTCGAACCCACGAACCATGAGATCATGACCTGAGCGAAAGTCGGATGCTTAACGGACTAAGCCACCCAGGCACCCCTATATAGTGTTGTTTTAATCAATATGATATACTGACCTCAAAATCAGCCGCTTTTATTTCTAATGGCCTGCCGTTGATTTGCCAGTTTGCATTTTTCTAGTCAAATAGTCCTATAATTGTGTGAACAATAATAGTGTTATGTCTTCCTTTCTAGTATCTGTAAATCATATATTTTCATGTATTATTACATCTGTTGGGAGTCAAATATAACACGAGGCGTGTTGTTTCTGACCGTGCGGGCGGGGCCGGCCCCGGGGTCTGCAGGCTCTTCCCAGGGCTCGGGTCCAGCCGCACTGCCTCTTTTCCTGAATAAATTCCGCTGGCACACAGCCACTCCTGCCCATTTACATGTGGTGTAATGGCTGCTCTCATGCCATGACAGTGGTGTTGAGTGGTCGGGACAGAGGCCGACTGGACTGAGAGTCCTAAACGACTTGCTGTCTGACCCTTTGCCCAAGTGTGCTGGGCGCCCCGTCTAGTATCAGCTCAATAAGCGCTAGGGTTGGGGAGCTTTCCTACGACTCTTGCGTCCTAACCATCCCAGGGCGGCACACACTTGAAGTTCAGTGACGGGTATGCAGTTCTGCCCTTGCGTTCTGGGGAGCTGAGCTCTCTCTGCAGATGACCAAAGATTTGCCTCTTTTTCTCTCTTCCTGTGATGCATCGCACTAACGGGTTCTGTCCTGCCGACCCATGTTGCATTCCTGAGATGAGGCGTACGTGCTCCGATGTATCGGATTCTGTTTGTTGGTGCTTTTATTTAGGGCAGTTGTTTCTCTATTATAAAGCACGTGTGCCTCATATAAGTGCCGTGTCCCTATCAGCGTGACATGGGTGCGTGAGTGTGTGCCCACCGGGGTTTGCCCAGCTCTGCAGAATGAGCTGGGATGCTTCCGCCCCTGTGTGTTGAGGGGAAGTAACTGGGTAACAGTTCAGGTGTATCAAGCCCTTACTGTGCAACTATTTCACACGTCTTAAATCTTTCCTTTGCAAACCAACCCTGTGAATTAGGTCCTATTTTCAAGTCGGAGGAGGAAGCTGAGCACAGAGTCCTTAAGTGGCCCGCCCAGGGTCTCCCCTGCTGGTAAGACGGGAAGGGGGTTCGAGCCCAGCAGCCGGTGCAGAGCCCACGTTCCTAACTGCGGGTCTCGCGTCTCTCTGCCCAGGAAGTTGTTCCTTCACGGCTGTGGAGGCAGGGAGGCTGGCCGTGCCCGGCGCCCGTTTAAGGATAAACCGTCGGCTGTGTTTGCTGCCCCTGCCGCCCCGACCCAGACGCTGGGCTGATTAGATTTCCTATTTCTACTTAAGTCACTTTGTACTTGGAAAAGGCATTTCCTGGGAAAATTATCCGTGGAATCCAGCTTTTAAAATCTATCGCTATGAACTGGAACGTGATAGTTTTGTGATAAAAAAACAAACTCCCCCATTCTCTTTTCTCCCTTTGTTGTGGGGCTGGCGTGTGCCCCAGGCCGGCCGTCTGTCACCACCTCTGGCGGGGCTGGGCACGGGGGCGGGGGCTCACCGCGAGGTACAGGCAGCGGAGCACCTCGAGGGGACGGATCATGTGCGGATCAGCCCCCACATCCTGGTCCTTCTCAGGGGGAACCTTCCACACCCCACAGTCCTGTCTGTGCGGATATTTCCAAAGGGGCTTAGAGTCAGAGCCCCAAACTGCACCCGAGGGTGTGGGGTGCTGGGGTGATCGCACAATCAAAATGGAACTGGCGCCAAGCATCAAATACTAAAGCACAGCAAGGGAAGCCAACGCTTCCAACGGGTGGGACGGGGAAGAAAACATGTTGCCACAAACCAAGGGTCAGAGCCGCCCTGGAGGTGAGGGAGACGCAAGTCCTGACTGTCCCAGGCCCGGAGGCTGCTGGGGGCCCCCCCGGGACAACCCTTTTCCCCCTGAAGGAGGGAGGAGCCGACTCTCTCTCTGGGCCTCCTGTGTGCGGGGCAGGCTCTGAGTCAGGGCCACCCTCCTGCCGTGGGGCCTGTGTGAAGCCTTCCCAGCACCCTTGGAGGATGGTCCGGCTCTCTTTTATCTGTGTTTTAATAACTAAGCCAGGGGCGCCTGGGGGGCTCAGTCGGTTGAGCGTCCGACTTCGGCTCAGGTCATGATCTCACGGTTTGTGGGTTCGAGCCCCGCGTCGGGCTCTGTGCTGACAGCTCGGAGCCTGGAGCTGCTTCAGGTTCTGTGTCTCCCTCTCTCTCTGCCCCTCCCCTGCTCATGCTGTCTCTCTCTCAAAATAAATAAAAACACTTAAAAAAAAAAAAAAAAACCAAGGCCAAAGCTCCCTGAGTCCCAGCCGGGCTGCCGAGCTCGCAGGGCGGCTCTTAGACCCTCCGGAGGCAGACACCTGCCGCCCCGTGTGGGGGCCCTTGGGCTGCAACCACAGGGCGACTTTTGGATTTTACAGGAAACAGCCAGTGTGGGGGAGCCAACGAAATCCGGGGTCCCCCCGATGCTCCCTTAGCCTCAGTACCTCTGTCTGTCTGTCTCCTCCCCCCGTCTCTCTGTCTCTCTCTCAAGTGCGGACCCAGCAGGCTGCTGAGCAAGCTGCATGGTTTCTGACTATGAGAAGCTTCTGGAGGTCGAGATCTGGACCCCAGGCCCCTCAGACGTCGGGAGCCGGGCTGGGCACTGACACCGGTGTGCCCCCTGACGTCCCCGGGGCATATGAGGCCAGTGTGGATGTGGGCGAGAGGTCCCCCGGCCGGCCGGCCCCGGAGCCGTCCGAGAATACGCCCGTGAAGACGGGCAGAACGTCCGCCGTCCGAGGGGCCGGCGCACCGCAAACCGCGCGTCCCGTCTCCTCTCACGGAACTGGCCCCGCCGGGAGCGGGAGGCCGCAGAACGCCCTTGCCGCCACGCGGGATGCTCGGCGCCCCGGGAACCTCCTCTGCCCTGGAATCCGCCCCACCCCCCGCGTCGGGGCCCCTCGAAACCCGGCCCATCAGACCCCCTTCTGTGGGGCCCCGACTCCCAGCCCACCGTTCAGGCCTCCCCCCACCTCGCCCATCCGCCCAGGGAGCCAATGGCCGGAATGTCCCCCCCCAGCGTGCAGCCCACGTCCCTGGAGAATCCGGGGGCCACAGCTGTGACCCCCACCCCGTCCCGGACACCCCGGCACCCCCTCCTGGGCCCCGTCCCCTCGGCCCCTGGCTCCCTCGCTGCCGACCCCGCTCTGCTGGCTGAACGCCCCCCACTCTTCTCGCCCTGAGCCTGCAGAGCCAGAAGGCGCTTCACACGTGTGCCCCACAGCCCGGCCCTGGCCCAAACCTGCCTCACCCTCCCTGGGCGGTCAGCGGCCGCTTCCACGTTTTAAATCTCCTGGGAGTTCACCCACCCAACCACTTAGTTTCTGCCATTTTATTTAGGTTGGGGGAGGCTTCCCCCCTCACGTGTGGCTCCTGCCCTGCGGCCGCGCCAGCGCTCCCCAGGGCATTGCTCCAGCCCCAGCACAGCGACCTTGTGGGTGTGGGCATCATGGGTATCATGGGGACCCACACGAGGCCCCAAATCCCTGCCTCAGCCCCGCACAGGCTCACCATGACTGCCTGCCGTCAGGGGTCACTGCCCGGGGTCCCCACCCCAGCCTCCCTGACTGCGGCATCTTCGTCTTTGGGGCAGATGCTGACCCAACCGCGCAGCTTTCCCTGTGTCCCAGGAGGACCCTGATTCTGCCTCACAAGGTGCGGCCCCCCTCTCCAGGCCTCAGTCTCCCCTTCTCCGGGGCCCGCTGGCCCCCGCGGCCTTCAGTGCTGTCGGGCCCGGCACTGACGTCCTGAGTCATGGGGTTCTCACTCGGCCCCAGGGAGCCAGGCTTCTCCCAGAGGCCCCGTGGCCGTGACCCGCCGGCTGGGCAGCTCAGACATGTCCAGGAAGGCAGGGCCGGCCGCCAGACGCGCCTGCGCTGGGCGACGGCCGGGGGACAGCGGGACTCTGATGGGGGGCGTGGGGACTTGGGGTTTCGAGCAGCCGTTAAAGTATTTCCTTGGAGACACCGGACTCCTGAAGCCCAGCCTCACGACGCCCCGCAAATAGCAGGACGGACTGAGAAGCGTCTCTAAGCGCTTTTATCCCCAGACGTGCGGCAGAGCCGCTCTCCTCCGCTCAGAGCAGGCGGATCCGCCTTGGCCGGGGGCTGCCCCCCAGCCCTGCCTGGGGCCCTGACGTGCCCCCGGGACCCTCCCCAGTGCTGGCCTTCCACCCAGCGTGCACGGGCCCCTGACGGTCTTGGGGGGAGACAGTGATAACAGTGGCCAGGCCCGGATGTGTGGCGTAGAGGGTGTGGGGAATCCATCAGCGTCCCCCGTGCGGAGTCTGCCGGCTAGATGGCTTTTCCTGACCTTCCCGTAATCCGTGGCCTATCCCCCCCCCACCACTCCCGAACCAGCTCGCGTCCCTGGGACGGGCCAGCAGACGCGGGGGAGGCCAGGCGCCGTCCACAGGGCGCTCGGTGCATCCGAGGACACGCACGGAGGACAGGCGCGCCCCAGAGCCGCACGCCGCCGGGGCTCGCCTCTGCCCGTCCCCGAGAGGTCGGGCAACGTCGCCCAGCTTCCCAGGACCCCGCGCTTCCCGTCCCCTGAGTAGGCAGAGGTGGAGGTGGCCCCCTCGCGGTGTTCCTGGGAAGCGGGCACGCAGTAACAGGTGCGTCCCCACGGACGCTGACATTTAGGGGCACACAGAGGCCCCACCTTGGCGTCTGGCCCAGGGAGCCCGAAGCACGACGGCCCCCTTCCCTGCCGCTTCCGGCATCCGTGGGCTCCTGCGAGGGTCCCCCGTTGCCTGGCACCTTCCGAAGCAACGCGTCACCCCGCAGCCACCAGCCCGGCAGAGTCGGCGCCGTGCGGGGGCCACGCCTGGGCTTATTAGGGATGTTTACGGACGGCTGCTTGCCGTGAGACCACGTCTCAGACGTGGTCTTTAGCCAGGCGTTCCCTCTAGACGGTGTGTCGGCGCGGTTGTGTTCCCAACGCCCCCACGTCGAAACCCTGGCCCCAGCACCTCACGACGTGGCCGCATTTGGAGGAATGGTCCTCACAGAGGGGATCACGACACAAGTTCCCTGGTGTGAGCCCTGACCCAGTCCGACGGCGTCGGGGGAGAGGGGCAGGAGGCCGGGACACAGACGCCAGTCAACAGGCTCGGCGCCCTCCGGGGGGACGGCTCCGTGGACACGTAGACATCGCTGTGCCCCGAGGCGCCCCCAGGTGCCACCGTGTGGGCAATGTCAGCGTGGGTCTGTGGAAGGCGGGGGCCCTGCTGCCGCGCTCAGCTGGCCCGAAACGGCTTTACTCGCCCTCCCGGACATGAGTGTCCCCGTGCACGGCTCCAGCCTGGAGCCACTTCTGCGCGGATCTCCAGGGCCCCCGTGTCCGGACTGTGACGGGCGCAGCATCGTCCCTGCCTTCAGCTGACAGTTGGCCTGGCCCATTTTCGCGGGTGCTGGTGGAAGACACCGGAAGGCAGGGAGTCCTTGCTCCGGCGCTGTTCCCTGAGCCGACCCACAGGTGACACGGTGAGGGGCAGAGACACCGGCGTGTGCAGCGGGCGGCTGCGTCACAGGGGAGAGGCCGAGATCAGGGAGCCGAGGCTTGCGGACGGGTGCCTTGGAAGGGGCTTCGGTGTCACTCACGGGTCACACAGAGCCCGTGGCCCAGAGCAGGCGCCCGCATGTGGCGGCATAGACGGTGCAGCCGGCTCACATCAGCCGTGGCCACTTCCTCGCGGGCGTGATGACACGGCTTCTCCCACTCCCGCAGGGCCTCCCCCCCGACCGTCCCCACGGGCGTCCTGTGCGGGTAATGCCTTCCCCCCGTCACCTGAGCCCAGCCAGGAGGTAAGTGCCCTCCGCACTCGGCCTCACAGGCGGAATCGCCCGACCTGAGCTCCAGACCTCTCCAGCCGCGCACCCTCCTGCCTCCTGGGGCCTCGGGCCTGGCTTTCCCACGGCGCCCCGACCTGCCTGCCCTGAAACACGGCTTGGAACAAAGCATAGACGTGGGCAGATCCACGCATCTTTAAAAATTACATGTGTGGGTCCATGTGTGTGTTGCACACACATTTAAGAACTTGCACTTCTCTGGTCCTGTCTGTCAGCAGCTCACGGCAGGCTGGAATCAGGGGGCCCCGAGCCACGGACAGGTGGGCCAGGCCGCTGCATGCCACCGCTCCTTGGCTCGGCCGGGGGTGTGCGGCCGCTACCCGCCCCCGCCCCACGCCCCTCACCCAGAGCGCCCGGCTGAGCGGCCCTGCCGGCCAGGGAGGAGGGTCAGGCAGGCCACTGTGGCCAGGGCTCGAAAACCCTTCACAGGATGCTTTACACTTGAACTTCCTTAGGGAGAGTCTCCCCCCCACTTGTGTTTTCAATGGACATTTGAGAGCTGGGGGTGCCCCGTTATGGGATCCTTTGCTTTCTTTTTATTTTTAAACAATATTTGGATAGTTTGATCACAAAATACATATTCATTTTGAAAATTCCAAGTAGCAAAGCACAGAGACTCAAAACCATATACAAGTCCACATCCCAGGGGCAGCGATGGCTTTTTGGATGTGTCTCTAGTACATGTTTCCAGGTTTATGTGCAAGGGGGGTATGCGTGTGTGTGAGTGCGCGTGTGTGTGAGTGCACGCCCGCACTGTGTCCATAAGGCACACACGTTTGTGTGTATACGTGTGTGTACACGGGTGTTGTGTGCACACATGCGTGTGAGCATACGTGTGTGCGCGGGTGGCCATGTCTGCATCTGGCGATGTGTGTCCCCGTGCTGAACACGCCCACCAGGGCCCGTCTCTGTGTTACTGTGTCCCACCTCGCGAGCGCCTCACAGCCCCTGCCACCCCCCGTCCTGGAAGGAACTTTCTTCTCTTACTCATCTACGAGACCTCTTGCTGCTCTGAGCCTCACAACTGTGTTTTCACAGTTTCTCATTTTTTAAAAAATATTTTAATTTATTTCTAGGAGAGAGAGAGAGAGCGTGAGCAGGGGAGGGTCAGAGAGAGAGGGAGTCACAGACTGAAACAGGCTCCAGGCTCTGAGCTGGCAGTCAGCACAGAGCCCGACGCGGGGCTCGAACCCACGAACCGCGAGATCATGACCTAAGCGAAAGTCGGACGCCCAACCGACTAAGCCACCCAGGCACACCTGTTTCTCATTTTTTAAAACATGGAAAACAAGGCCCTTGAGCTCCTAGTGATGTTGATTGGATTAATGGCTGGTATGACAGAGTTAAAATCCACTGTGAGAATTTGAACAGATTTGTCCACAGATCTCATTTAGAGTAATTTTTGGCTCAGTGACACTTTATTTGTACAAAGTCAAATGTTTGACTTCTTGGTTTCCTTTTTGTTCTTAAGCTTAAAAACACATTTTCTACCACAAAACCATTTCAGTCATGCGTCGGGTACACAGGATCCTGGGCGTAGTTAAAACCTTTATTTTTATATCTCACTGCTCCTAGAGTGTTATTCCAAGGGGACCATTTTGCTCATGGTCCCAGTTTGAAAACTGGAGCTGGGATCTGGAACTTTCTCGTCACTGTTAGTCCTGTGATTAATTCAAGATGCTGGTTTCATGTCATCTGTCCCCAGGAGTGCACGTCCCATGTGGCAGACAAAGTGCACGGGCTGGGGTGTAGACGGCCTCCGAGGCTGCGCACACCAGGGTGTAGATAGCCTCCGTGGCTCCTGAAGTGTGGACAGCCTCCGTGGCTCCTGCAGGGGCGTGGACGGCCTCCATGGCTCTGCGGGGCAAACCCCTTCGATTCCTCGGGGGAGACTCAGGCCAGGTCCTCAGGACGCCGGCCGAGGGGTCATGTGTCAGACTGGGCGTGGGCGTGGGTGGGGAGCAGGGCCCCCTGGGAAGGAGCTCCCCCGAGGGAGTTCCGGGTGCGCTTCATCAGTGGAGGGAGCCGGTGAGGCCCGCTCCCCGCTGGTGCCAGGGCAGCGTGTCGGCTCTGAGGTCCCAGCCCCCCTCCAGCGCCGGGGGAACAGCTCCTCCCTCGTCCCCATGTCTGTGGAGGCCCCGGCCGGGGTCCTGGCCCCCGCCTCCCCCGCGGCCTGCGGCTCTGCTCTCTGTGAAGACGGGCGGGCGTGGGCGCGTTCAGCCAGCAGCGGCTGGAGGGTGAGCACTGGGAACCGGCCACAGGAGGGGCCACAGCAATTTCAAACAGTATCAAAAAGTTGCAAAATAGTGTCCCGCACATCCAGTTACCACGGCTCCGTGCGCCCTGGGTCTCTCCCTGACCCCAGGACCACGGCATCGCTCAGCAGGGACGTGCCCCCAGCCTGGGCTGTCCGGTGATTCCTGACGAGGCCCGGCTGTTCCCGGGCACCGGCTCCTCTGGGTGCCCCGGGTGCCACTCCCGGAGGGGTCCCCTGACCGCCGCAGGAGTGTGGGGTCTGCGGGGCTCCTTGGGAAGCCGGCCCCCTGTGCGATTTGCACGCACTTTGTGGGGCCGGGCTCGTTCCCTCTTACGGCCCGCTGGCCTCTTCTGCTGTTTGGTTTTTTTTAAATTTGTTTTAATGTTTTTATTATTGAGAGACAGAGAGAGACAGAGCACGAGTCAGGGAGGGGCAGAGAGAGGGGGACACAGAATCCCAAGCAGCTCCAGGCTCTGGGCCGTCCGCACAGAGCCCGATCCGAGGCTTGAACTCACGAACCATGACGCTGTGACCTGAGCTGACGTCGGACGCTCCACCGACTGAGCCCCCGGGCGCCCCCTCCTCTGCTGTTCTTACTGCTTGATTAGCTGTTATGATCGTGGCTGTCAAATAGTGATTTTCTAATTTCATCATTTATTGGGTGGAATTCTGCTCTAAGGATCTTATTAATTAAGTTTGCTTAACGAAATTTACTTATTTTTATTTATTAATTACATTTATTTATGTCAATAGAGACTCACTGCGCCCCATTTCCTGCAATAGACGGTCGCCTGTTACTGTCCTCGTTGACTCGCCTCTGATGCGGAGTCGGCCCAGTGGGGGCCCCTCAGGCCCGTTTCTGGGTCTTTTCCACAGGCCCCTGCTGTTAAGGCGCTTCCTTGCCTGCGCCCCACCTCCCCAGGCTCCGCTCCGCAGCCCCCGTGGGTCTGTATGTGCTCAGCAACCCCCCCGCCCCCCCCATGCCCGGTTGTCCTGTCTGCCGGCCCCTCCCCTCAGGCTGTCTCCCTGCCCCAGCCGGAGGTCCCCCCCAGGGCCCTGCCGTGCACCGGCCCCCTCCCTGCTGCGGGGGAAGATGGGGGGCCTGCCTGTCTCTGACAACAGGGGCTCCTGGGGGCCCGAGGGCAGAGGTCCCCCAGAGGTGGGGGTGCTCACTCGGCACCAAGCCCTGGGCCGTGCTGGTCCCACGCAGCCCCACGGTCAGCTCTCAGGCTGGGCCACCGGGGAGGCTGGGGGCTGGGGCTCACTCCGCTCTGGGGGGGCTGGGGCTCACCCTGCTCTGGGGGTGCCATGGGAGGGGCCGTGGGCCAAGCTCCGTGAGGCCATCGAGGGGCCCCCACGGATCCCAGGCTGCTCTGCAGGCCCTCAGGCTGCTTTTCCATCCAGGCCTGGGTCTCTGCCCCCCGCCCCCAGCAAATTAAAATGATCCCCTGTGACTGTCCCGGCAGCTCTGAGCAGCCCCCAGAAATCACCACACTGATGAGGTCGTGACCTGGAAAGGAGAAAGCGGCCCTTGCCGCAGCCAGCGTCCCCTGCCCCCCTGCAGGTCTGGGGACAGGGCCTGACGCGAGGGGGGTCCCAGGCGCCCATGTGACAAGTCGGGGAACTCTTGTCGCTGGGGCCGGCCAGGCGGCCGGGAGGCCGGTCCGTTCAGCTTCTCGGTGCGGCCCCAGCTGCCCAAGCGCACAAAGGGGCCTTGTTCTCTCCGTCACGTGCTCCCGGCCCCACTCAAGACCCCTCCCGGGGCGTGATTAGGTGTGGGAACCTTTCCCCGGGGCTGCCTCCGACGTTTGCCATCCATCCCGGAGGAGGCGTCTGGACCGAAGGGGCCCCCCCGCCCCGTGCTGGCCGCGGACGGGCTAGGAGGCGCCGCCGCTGACCTGCCGCTGTCGCCCTGCAGTTTGGGTCTGCGGCCGGAGCAGGGGGAGATGGAGCCGGGTGACGGGCACACACACGTGTAACACACCAAGGAGCGGGCACACACATGGCATGACACACACGCAACGCACCAAGGACATGTGCGTGCACGTGGGCATGACACACACACGTGCAACACACCAAGGACACGCACATGACACACACGTAACGCACCAAGGACACGTGCACGCACATGGGCATGACACACACGTGCACGATGCTCCCTCACACACCAAGAGCACATGCATGCACACTCATGGGCACACAGCGGCACACACGTGTACACACAGGTGGAGTATTCTGTACAGAGGGGTGAGGGGTGCACACTCCCTAAGGGCATCTGCACACACGGCCCAGCGAGCTGCAATCTCGGTGAAAGCGGGAGGCCTGGTGTCACCCTGGTCCCCCCTCGACGCCGGCTGCCCCTCGGCCCGGCTCTGCGGTGGGCGCCCACTCTCAGGAGGGGGACCCACGGTGCTGTGGGGCCGGCGGGAAGGAGGCAGGCGAGGCGGGAGCTCCCTGGGTATGGACCCCGACGCCGTCCGGGACGGCCACAGGGCCTGAGCACATTGTTGGAACCGTGCACCAAAACCACAATTACGCAGCCTGCGGAGCGCAGGCCCCGCGTGTTTACAGTGTCCCCGGGGAACGGAAGGAGGCTCTTGTAAACATTGCAGGCAAGTTGCAAAACTGAGCTCTCCAGCATCCAGAGTGTGGGAGGGGGCATCACAGGACGTGCAAGGGCCCGGGGGCCCAAGCGCTCGGAGGGCAGCATCCCTGCAGGGGCGTGGCCCCCAGGACGGGGCGGGAGGGGCCTGCTGTCACCCGCAGACCATACTTGTGGCCGCCACTGCCTACCTGGCGAGGCGAGTTACGGGAGACTAGGGTGGTGGGCGATGGCCCCCGCAGCCGCCGCCCGCTACATCCCCCCGCCTTCTCCTCCCCGTTGCAGGCTCGTCACCTGTGGGCAGCAGGGCGTTCAGGGCAGCGGATTCTTGTCCTCTGCCCCTGGGGGGCCGAGAGACGCCCCCCATCCGTGTCCAGTCCCGGACCCTGCGGCTGGGACCTTGTAAAGGAAAGTACCCCTGCGAGTCCGATGAGCTTGACGAGGGGGCCGTCCTGGTCCCCGGGCACCCTGAGCACCGCGGCCAGGTCGTCATGAGAGGGAAGGCTGGAGGACGGGCCCGCGAGGCGGGAAGAGGCGAGGCGGCCTCCCTGGGGCCTCCTGGCCTCCAGGCCCTGGGGGGGGTCAGTCCCTCTGTTTAAGCCACAGTGTGGGGGTCCTTTCTTGCAGCGGCTACTGGCCCCCAACGGCATCTCACCTCAGAGATTTTCGCCAAATTTCTCTAAAGCCAAGGGTGACCAGACACGGGGATACTCAGGCTTCGAGGGGAAAGGCCGCCTGACTGTTCAGCAAGAAAACCAATCGCGGGGGCACCCGGGGGGCTCAGTCGGTTGAGCGTCCGACTTTGGCTCAGGTCATGATCTCACGGTTCGTGGGTTCGAGCCCCGCGTCGGGCTCTGTGCTGACAGCTCAGAGCCTGGAGCTGCTTCGGGTTCTGTGTCTCCCTCTCTCTCTGACCCTCCCCTGCTCATGCTCTGTCTCTCTCTGACCCAAAAATAAATAAACTGTAAAAAAAATTTAAAAAGAAAAAAGAAGACCAATTGCTGATAATCAGGCATGATTTCTGAAATTTCCTGGAATACCTGGTTTTCCTGGACTTTCCTCTCTGCACCGACCAGAAAATGAGATCAGAGCAGCAATCCGTAGGCAGCCCGGTGGCCGGCGTCCACACCGGGGAGACAGGGCGGGGGCGGCCGGGGTCCACACCGGGGAGACAGGGCAGGGGCGGCCGGGGTCCACCCTGGGGAGACGGGGCGGGGGCGGCCGGGGTCCACACCGGGAGATGGGGCAGAGGCGGCCGGCGTCTACACCGGGGAGACTGACGCCGACACAGCCAGGATCGGGGCCCCGTCCAGGCACCGAGTCCCACCCTGTGTCAGCTGCCTGACTTCGTGGACAGGCCTTCTGCAGCTGGGGGCCAGGCCGGGGACCCCAGCTCGCTGAGAACTCAGAGGGGGGCATAGCTGAGTCCCTGCCCCGCCCAGCGTCGTGGCCCCCACCTGCCTGTCCTCAAACAGGAGAGAAAATGGGTCCCCAGAGGGACAGCAACCTGGCTGAGGTCAAACAGCTGCTCCAGGGGACCAGCCACGTCCCATCCACGGGCTGCCCCGCCCTGCCAGGGCTCAGGGCTCCCAGACACTTCCGGAAAGGCCCAGGCCTGCAGTGAAGCCAGCCTGAGACGGGGACTGGTGGGGGCTGTGTGCCCAAGCCAAGTGCTGTGCTGGGCCACAGAGCTGCGCACACACACCCGCCCACACCTGCATGCACCCACACACACCCGCACACACCCACACACACTCGCGCACCCACCCACCCACACACTCTCACACACCTGCACACACACCCACACACCCGCACACACTCACACACCTGCACACACCCGCACACACTCACACCCCACACCCGCACACCTGCACACACACACACGCACACTCACACCCCACACCCACACACACCAGCCACACCCGCACACTCTCACACACCCGCACACACTCACACCTGCACACACCGCACACTCTCACACACCCGCACACACTCGCACCCGCACCCACACACCAGCCCACACCCGCACACTCTCACACACCGCACACTCTCACACACCTGCACACACACCCACACACCCGCACACACCCACACACACTCTCACCACACCCGCCACTCGCACACACCTGCACACACCACGCCCACACTCGCACACACCCACACCCGCACACTCCTCACACACCTGCACACACACACACGCACACTCACACCCCACACCCACACACCAGCCCACACCACGCCTCTCACACACCCGCACACACTCCCACACCTGCACACACCCGCACACTCTCACACACCCGCACACTCTCACCACCCGCCACCACTCGCACCCCACACCCGCACACACCAGCCACACCCGCACACTCTCACACACCCGCACACTCTCACACACCTGCACACTCTCACACACCTGCACACACACCCACACACCCGCACACACCCACACACTCTCACACACCCGCACTCTCACACACCTGCACACACACCCACACACACCGCACCCACACCACACACTCTCCACACACCCGCACACACTGCATCCCACACCCTCGCACACACCAGCCCACCCGCTTTGCTCTCACACACCCGCACACTCTCACACACCTGCACACACACCCACACACCCGCACACACCCGCACACTCTCACACACCCGCACACACTCGCACCCCCCGCACACACCCACACATACACACGCGCTGATGTATGCAGACACGTGTGTGGGGTGTGCAGACGCCCGCACGCATCTGTACACGTGTCTGCAGACGCAGGCACACACGCAGCATGCTCACAGGGGTGGGGCTGGGTGGGAGGGAAGCTCAGGCCGAGGGACAAAGAAACCCACAGGTGTGCCGGGTGCAGCTGAGTGGGTGCGGTCCTGGCACATCAGGGGGCCCGAGGGCCCGAGACTGGCCAGAGCCCGGCCTTCCTGGGTGCCGCCGGCTGAAGCGGGGCTGGCCGGGCGCCCTGGAGGAGAAAGACCGGATCCCGAGTGGGGCGAGCACCCCAGGCCCTGCAGCCTCCCTTCCCAGCCGCCCAGCTGCCCGCGGGTCAGGGCTGGGCACCTCTGCCCTTTCCAGCCCCAGCAGAAGGACAGAAGACTAAACAATTCTGTCCCTTTCTCGTTTCCCGAAAAATCCTTTCTGCCAAAATAAATAGATGCCTATCAGCTGCTTGCTGGGCTGTAGGAACACGGGTCTGCCGCAGAGACAGAGGTGAGGCCACCGGATTGCGGGCGGGTTAGGGCGACCCGCCAGCGAGGCTCCTGTGCGCTGCGGCCTCCCTGGGGCGCACAAGAACCCCAAGAGCCTTGGGGTCACCAGAGAGCTGGGGGGCGGGGCTTGCACACCAGCCCATCACGGCACCAGCTCACACTCCCATCTGGGTGTGCTCCGCTGGGGTTTGCACACCCCGGCCTCAGGGTCCCGCACTGCCCCCACCCCAGATGGAGCACGGGCCCCCCATTCCCAGCCCGTCTGCAACTCGGGGAGTCCCCATGGGGACGGGGTCTCACAAACACTCGTGTGTGAACAGAGCACCAGCTGCTTGGTGTCCCCCCAAGACGGCTCTGCGGAATCGCTCCCCGCGCTTCCTTTGATGGGGCGGCCGGGCGTGTGGCAGGGGACTCCGGACAGCCTGACGCTCACACCTATGACACCAGCTCTCCCTCCCTGTTTGGACACGTGTGTGAAAGGCAGCCTTAACCAAGTTCCCAAAGGTTTTGGACGGAACCTGACAATTACAACTAGGAAGTAAATGAGAAGAAACCAGCAGTTCTGAAAACCCAGGAAGAAGGCCGACGGGGGTGACGCTGGGCTGGGGGCGAGGCCGCTGCGCTTCCGGCCCCTGTGAAGCCACGGGATCTCGACCACGCCGGTGGGGACACAGCAGACAAGCGGGAACCCTAGGTGACCTCGGAGAGGAGGGGACTTTTAGATCCAGCACCAGAGCTACCATCTAATTCATCAACTGGCCTGCGGAGAAGTGTAAGGTTTCTGCTCTGCGAAGACACTGGTGAGACGGGAAGACGAGCCAGAGGCTGGGAGAAAACACGTGTAACACACGCGTCTGATAAAAGAAGACACATCCGAACGACACAAACAACACTTAAAGCTCAACAATAAGAAAATGAACTCAATTAGGAAGTGTCCAAACGGCCTGAAGAGACGTCTCCCCAGAGACGCCACGCAGCGTCCACGTCATCAGGGAATGAGAGTGAAGACGACGACGACACCACCGCGCACCCGTGAGGACGGCCGCACCCCAGAACGCCGACAACGCGGATCGCTGGCGGGGACGCGGAGGGACGGGTGCCTCATCCCTGCTGCTGGGAGAGCAGAGCGGTGCCGCCGCCTCACAAGACGGTTGGCTGGCTTCTCACAAAACTGAACATGCTCTGACCCCATGACCCCGCGATCACGCTCCTGGAGGTCTGCCCGGAGGAGGTGACCACTCACGTCTGCATGACACCTGCACACGGATGCTCACAGCAGCTTCATCCAGAACGGCCAGACCTGGGCGCCACAAGGTGCCCTCCGGGCCTCCCAACACCGGGACGTAGGCAGCGCCAAGAAGAAACGGGCCGTCGGCCACGAAAGACACGGAGGAACCTTAAATGCAGGTCAGTAAGTGACAGCAGCCGGTCTGAAAAGGCTGCGTCCTGTAGGATTCCACCTGTGGGACGTTCTGGAAAAGCAGGAGCACGGAGACGGCGGGAAGGTGGGGGCGGCCGGGGGCGGGGGGTGTGGATAATGGGTAGGCAGTGAGAACACTCCTTCCTCCTCACAGTGCTGTGGTGGTCGACCGCGGTCATCGCACACCTGTCCAAGCCCACGTGACACGCACGGCCAGAGCGAGTCGGGGGACACCGTGGACTCTGGGTGGTGACGCGTCAGTGCAGGTTCACAGACGGAAACGCACGCACCGCTCAGGGGCGGGATGTTGACGGGGGGGTCTGTGGCGGGCCCTGTGCGTGTGTGGGGGCGGGGGGGAGTCTCAGCCGTGTCCCTTGAATTCTGCTATGAACCTAAACCTCCTTAAACGGTAGTCTATTAAAAAAAATAAGTAAGAAGAAGTTGCCCTAATAGTGATGCGGCCACACAGGAAAACCAGAGTAGAGAAAACAAGGTTCTGCGGCTGCAGGAGGAGAGAAGTCCGTCCGGGGAACGGAGCCGAGGGCGCCGTGGGACTGTCCACACCGCAGGGGGCGTCCGAGACGAGGAGGGGAGGGGGTGTGGAGGAACTCACGGGCCCAGACCCTTTCCCGGCTTCCTCCGTAAACAGAAACACCAAGGGGTGAGGCCAGCAGAAGGGGAGGCAGAGGCTGCACGCTGACCCGCAGGGCCCCCGACACAGAGGAGCCGGCGGGTGAGCTGAGCAGAGGTGACGACTCTCATGACGATGGACCAGATACACAGACTGCGAAGGCGGGTGACGGACGGGCGGGTGGCGCACAGTGAGGGCTCCTCAGCCTCGCGGTGGCCTGGGAGACTCTTCCGCCAAGTGGAAGACGCGACGGCACCTGAGCGGGGCTGGGGTTCCGTTCTTGGCGGACCCCCCCATTTCCCCCGCCACCGGAGCGGCCGGCTCGGCTCGAGGGCGCACAGCCCCGTCCTCGAGGCGTGAAATGTAACCCTTCTCCGCTGCGGGGCACGCGCCCCCGAGAGCAGCTGGACGGGCAGCGCCTGCCCCACCTAACAGAGCAGGAGCGGGTGGGGCTGGCGCTCCACACAGACGCGCCCTGAGGCGGCCGTCGGGGAAGATGCCGGCTCGCGGTCAAGGCCGGCACCAAACCCACTGGACACCGCTGTGTGTCCGTCCTGCGGCGCACGAAGCCCGGGGCCCCGTCCACGCGCAGATTCCGGCGCCGTCCCACCCAGTGCCGGGGGCCCACGGCCTGCCGGGGCGGGGCCCGCCTTCCGCCGATGTCCGGAGCTCCCCCAGAACACGGGTTCCCCAGGAGCTCACATGTGCCGCACACAGGTAGCAACGGGGCTGCTTGTCACTCGGCAGCGGCACGCTGTCCTTGGACACTGAGGACCGAATTTTGAGGAGAAGGGAGTGGACGCCACGGCGGAGGTGGATGGGACGGCCCTCCCTGCTGGTCACGGCCACGAACAGGAACAGTGCAGGTTTTGTCCCGGGGACTCACCCCGTTCCACTGGTGGGGATTCCCGTCAGTCCACGAGGACCCGGCCAAGCCTGGGTGCCACTCCTGCGCCCCAGAGGGACTCTTCTCTTCCAAGCAAGACCTGCAGTGGCTGGCACGTCCCCAGGCCAGACCCCCCGGCCCTGGCCTCTCAGGGGCCCTAGCTGCGGGGGCCGCCAGGAGAAGGCGGGGGGCCGAGGCACCATCATTTCAGGCTGGCCCAGGGAGGACCCCACTGGAGGGCCGAGCCAGAGGGGCAGGGGGCGGGGGGGGGCAAGGCCCTCAGGAGACACTTGAGTGTCACTCCCTGGGCTGGTTTGGCAGGCTCAGCCCTGTCCCAAGCAGGCTGGGGACCGCGGGCTGGGTAGTCCCCGCAGACGGTCCCCTGGGGCCCCGGCGCCTCTTCGCCCCGTGTGGGGCTCCGAGGTCCTTGCACGAAGCAGAGGTCTCATGAGATGCCAGAAGCTTGTCCTACCCCCAGGGGACCTCTCGCACCCCCAGGCATCTCCCCAAGGCCGGGTGGCCCCCCTCGAGCTGGGGGGCACTTCCTCATCACCCGCAGGGCTGCTGGGCCGGGCTGGCGGCCTGTCCTGGCTGCCCAGGGCTCTCGGGGCCCAGCCCTTGCACTCAGGCTCCCCAGACGTCGGGGCCTCCTGGGACCCCTGCGTGCATACAGTGGCCCCCGGGCGACTGGGCGACTCCCCTCCTGCCGTCCCTGGGGGTGGGGTCAGAGCTGCCCCTGGTCTGCTCGGGGTTTTGGGGAGGCGCTATGCTGCCCACTGTGGTGGGGCTGCCCCGCACCTCCTCCCCAACTCTCCTCTGGACCCGCCCTTCCTCCCCAGCAGGCACCCGGCCCGCGCCTCCACCGGAGGGTCCGGCCAGGTGCGCAGGGGACCGGGTGGGGGGCATGCGCAGCTCCCACGGTACCCGCAGCGCTCTACGGGGGGCCCCTGGGCTCCTGGTGGGGTGTCTGACAGGGGACCCCCGACACCACACACCTGCCCGGAGAGGGAGCGTGCCCTCAGGTCTCAGCCAGCCAAGGTCCACCCATGGGAAGAGGGGCCTGTCCTTTCAGAGGGACCCCCGCAGCCCCCCACCCCCGCCCCGGGGAGCATGCCGGGAGGAAGCAGGACGGGGCTCGGTGGGCCTGGCTGGTGGGGAGGGGCCCCGGGGGGCTGTGAGACTGGGCCTCAGGCCCCCTTCCACCCTCACCCCTGCTCTCACCTCAGGCCTCAGTCCTGCCCCCTCATCCATCACCCCTGCCCCTCAGGCCTCACCCCTGTCCGCCCTCAGCCTTCTCTCCTGTGTCTGTGTGGCACTACACACGCTCCAGGGCCCTTTCAGTGTCCGTGTGCACCCCCGGGAGCTCTCCTGGGCCAGGCTCCGGGATGGGGGCCCCTCCTGGTGGAGGTCACGTTGCTGCCCCCTGTCCTGCACGGCCATCTGGACGGGGGTGGCAGACGTCCCACAGACCCCGGATGACAGGGCTCTTGGTGAGCCGTGTCTGAGTCAGGCCCAGGGCGGAGGGCACTGGGACGCCTGACCGGGAAGCAGACCCCTGGGGTCGCACGCAGAGAGGTAGCTGCTGCCGTGTGTCAATACCATCGCTTATAATCCTTTGTGTTCCGTTTTACATGTTTAAGACGGCATTCTGAGAACAGACAGGCTTCGCCGGACGGCCAGAGGCCGTGGTCTGGCCAGGGGTGGGCGGTGACCAGTGGGCAGAACCAGTGCCTTCCCTCCCCCCCTTCGCCCCGGGGTCAGGGCGGCCGAGAGGAAGGAAGCCGGTCTGCGTGCGGGCCCGACCAGCTCCGAGCCGGCTGCCCTGTGCCCGGCTGTTCTCCTCCGGCCCCTGGCGCCGGCCCGTCCAAAGGCCCAGCCGCGAGGCTATTCTGGGAGCTGATGCAGAGGCCCCGGGAGCTCCTTATAAGGCTCCCTCCAGCAGCCCGCTGCCGTCCGAACCCGAGGTCTGCTCCGCCACCCCGGCCTGCAGCCTGACCTGAGGGTGCGGGGCCCCCGCCGCCTCTCCCCGACTTCCTTCTAGGGTTCGGTCTCCTCCTGTCCCCAGTGACGCTCTCCTGAGATCTCAGTGAAGTTGACCGACATCTCGGCCTTGGGGGGACTTGGGAGAGAAGTGGGGAGCAGAGCTGGCTTTCCACATCCTTATATGATGAAGTGCTTGGTCCTGGCTGAGTCACCGGCCTTTGGGGACTTGGCCACGGGAGCCAGGGACGAGGTCTTATTTATGGCCTCTCTTACCGGAACACCTGGGTTGGGCCCAAAATACATGCATTTTAGTAGTTCAGAAATACAGCTTTATAGCCAGTCATCCACCAGGGAGACAATGGCCGGCAGGACGCTTCCTGCGGCCGGCGGGCCCGTGCTTCCTCCTCGGCCGCCGCCCGGCCCCTGGGCGGACCTGGCTGTGTCCAGCCGTGAACCGAGACGGACACGCGCCTGCCCCGCGCCACCCCGTCCGTCACGCCTGGTCTTCCTTCAAAGGGAATCAGGAGAATGAGTAGGAGCTGGAAACGCGAGGCCAGGACCAGACTGGAACCATCGTTTCCCCAGAAGGCCGAGGCCACGGCCGGGCACGGGCACGGTGGCCGTCCTCGGTGCCCCGTGAAGAGATGAAGGAGTGACTGAGCGGGCGAGCAGCTCTGCAGACCGTCCGCCCCGGGTCGCTGCTGCGTGGAGCCAGCGGGGTCCTGCCGGGCCGAGGGCTCCCAGGCGCAGGGCTCGACGTCACAGCGCCGGTCCCGGCCGCGGGGTGAGGGCGGCCGCACAGGGCTCGCGTCCGGGGCCCCCTGGGCGTTCTCCCCAGGACTGCAGGCAGCAGGCAGCGCCGGGGCCCAGGGCACAGCAGGTGACAAGGTGTGCGGCCCCTCCCCCAGCACCGTGAGGGCCGCTGCCCGGGCCCTGGCTCCGCGGCCCGGTTCGGGCTCGCGGGCGCTGTGCAGCTGGGCGGCGGCTGCCGTCGAAGGCCGGCCCTCCCCCAGTGTGGGCGGCGGGGCCCCCGCTCGGCCCAGCTCCCGCCTCTGCCCCGTGAGCCCCATGCGGACCCCTCGGCCTACAGCACACGTCACCGGCAACACACAGCACGCGTTACCTGCTTGTGACGCCCTCGCTGTGGGGAGAGCTTCCGGGGTGGCCGGGGTCCGTGGGTGAACGAGGCAGACACTGTATTAGGAGGAAGGGCCTGGCGGCTCTTCTGTGATGTGACGCAAACACCAGCCTCTCCGGGACGGACCGCGGCTCTCGGGGCCGGGAGCTGATGGCTCGGGGCCGGGTTCGAGGGTTCCTGGGTGCCCACCCCGCCCCTGCGGTGCCCTGACTCGCTCTCCGGGGCCCCCCGCCAGCTCGAGGATCGGCCTTCCTGCGTGTGGGCCCAACCCCTGCACGTCAAGGCCGTCCCTGTCCCGGCCCCTCAGCCCTGACAGCGAGTGAGGGCAGAGTCCACTCCCCTGTGCTGTCAGCCGTCGACCCCGAGCTTAGCCCGTGTGTCCCTGTGAGGTGCCCCTTCGCCCACTGCACGCTGCCATGGGGCGAGAGACGGCCGTGACCGGGGGCCTGCAGGCGGGTTCAGACAGCCGCGGGTGGTGGCGGGTGCTCGCACGCGGGGTTCAAGCAGGGAGAGGGCGGAGCCAGGGGAGCGGACCCAGAGGACTGAGGGGGCATCCTCGGGCACAGACCCCAGGGCCGGGGTCTCCGAGGTCGGGTCTCAGGGGGTCAGGGACGCCCTGGAAGCAGGACTCTGAGTGCAGGGGACCTTCTCGGGGTTCGGGCATGTGCTTGCTCAGGGTGGGGGGCAGAGCAGGAGCCTGGGAAGGGGCGGGAGGGACAAAGCTCAGGAGGAAGGACCCTGGGGGTGGGGTGCTCAGATTCCGGAAGGACTTGGGAGATCAAGCGTCATCGTGGTTTGCTGATGGTTTGATGGGGTGTGGGTACAGTGGTCCTGACCGGCCGTGGTGCCCACAGGCTGTGTGTCCTGTGGGCTGTGGTTCCCTGAACTGTGGGTCCCCATGGGCTGTGGTTCCCTGAACTGTGGGTCCCCCGTGGGCTGTGGCCCCCCCTGAACTGTGGGTCCCCCGTGGGCTGTGGCTCCCCCTGAACTGTGGGTCCCCCGTGGGCTGTGGTCCCCCGTGGGCTGTGGTCCCCCGTGGGCTGGGGCCCCTCACGACACCCCCACCTCGTCCCAGTCGGGACTGCTGTCTCCCTTTGTCCCTCAGGCCCCGCAGCCCACGCCGTCCAGAGCAGGCCCTGAGCTGGCACAGCCTCACCCCCGGGTCTCGCCCCAGACGGGCTGCTCTGGTGCTGCCTGGAGGCGGAGCTAAGATCAGATAAAGCGCCCCCACGAGGCCCCGTGGCCGTGGCCGTCCTTGTGGGCCTTCTCTGAGTCACTTGCTTGCGCCAGGCAGGCAGGCTTGCCCCCAGGAGCCATAAGGCCACGCTGGCCTTGAACGTGGGAGGAGGGGGCTGGTGTTGAAAGGGCCTCTGTCCTCCACGGGGCCTCGGGCCCAGAGCAGCACACAGGGGCTTTGTTCTCCGGCCCCCGGAAGACCTCTCCCTCAGCGGGGGTCGCGGGGCGTCTGGCGGGCCGGCCGGGCCCCTCCCGGAGCCACTGCCCGCGAGGCCGCCCGTGCGCGGGCCCCGCCCCTTGCCCAGAGCCCAGGCCGCGGGGCTGTGCCCGTCTGACCCCTGCCCCCGGCAGTGGCCGGGCGCGGTCGGGACACGCGAGTGCGGGGCGAGGTGGCTGCTGGAGGAGCCGCGTGGGCCACGGCCGGGGCAGGCCCAGCGCTCCCGTGTCGCTGCTGGGAGCTCTTTTCCACCCAGATCCCAGGGGTTTCTAACGTTTCTCACTGACACGCCCTGGGCTCTGTAAGGAACACGGCGCTGATGCCTCAGGAGGGCCTGCTCACCCCACACCGACAGTATTCGGAATGCTTTGCCCCGCGAGGAGGTCACATGTTCCTTAGGGGTGCTGCCTGGGGGCAGTGCGGGGCACTGTGGGAGAGGGATGCAGGGGATGGGTCAGCAGGACGGGGGGTGCCCAGGTAAGGCCTGGGGGCAGGGGCCCAGGGGGAGAATGGGGGGAACTGCATGTGCAAATGTCCTGAGGCAGGAAGGAGAGGCCGTGGGAAGAAGGAGGTCTGTGAAAGCCCGGAGGACAGGCCACAGGAGACTGCCAGGCGAGGGCCCGGAGACCCGGGCGGGGGGCGGGGGGGGTGTCCTCAGCAGGGCAGGGAGCCGCTGGAAGGACCCCAGCCCTCGCGTGCTGGTGCAGGCCTGGCGGCGGGGGGACGAGAGCGTAGGGGTCCAGTGGGGTGTGCTGCCAGGACCCAGGTGAGGGGGCTGGGACCAGGTGGAGGGGCGGGTGGGCAGGGTGGACGGGCACCCTGCTTGGAGGCTGAGCGCCCAGGCACAGCTACATGGGGTGGAGGGAGCGGGGGTGTCTGCTTGCCTGGGGGCTCGGCTCTGGGCGTGTGGAATTTCAGGACCCTCGGAGGAGAGGGTGGGAGGAGAGGGTGGGGGGAAGGTGGGGCGTCGGTGTTAGGCACGTCCAGCAGGGTGTCTGGGACGCTACCTCTGAGCCTGGGGCTCAGCGGGGTCCAGATTCAGGGAAAGCCTCGGCCCTCAGGGTGAGGGTGAGGTTGTGGGGTCCTGGGGCCCCAGACACGCAGGGAGCGCCCGACACCAAGTCCCAGGCTCCTCATCTGTCAAACGGAGGGAATAAGGCCGGACTTCCTGGCCTCTGAGGGAGATGTGAGTAAGCGGGGGAAGGTTCTGACAGCCCTGGGGCGTGTGGGCTCACAGCGGGAGCCTCACCCTGTTATGGCCTCCCCCCCACCACTGCCCCCACCCGTCTGCGCTGAGCCCGGAGCCCCCGGGCCGCAGCCGGCCCCATGCACCTCTGAGATGCCGGCCCCCCGGGGCGGGCGCTGCTGTCCGTCGGAGGGTTCAGGGTCGAGGACGGTCGCATGGGGGCTCGGTGCATCTTCGAGAAACAGGAAGTGCAGACAACCCGTCTTCCGGAGACACAAAGACCCCTTTGATGTGCAGACCCCGCGGCGGCAGCGGGTGGGACCCAGCGAGGCATTTGCTCCTGAAGGACATTCCTGGTGTCGGAGGGAAGAAAATTGCTCCGGGACCCGGGGCTATTCAGTCGTGAAGAATAATCATCTCATTGTTACGAAGGGTCAGGGGGTAGGAAATATTTTCAGGTACAATTGGCCGAGTGACGGCTTGCGGCTCTTTGAAATACGAAATCCCGGTGGACACGTGGTGAGTTGCCCGGGGCCACGGATGGGCCGCCGTGTCGCCGTCCCACGAGGACCCGCTAAGCCCCCAGGAGAGAGGCCGTTTCCCTCCCTGCGGCTGTTGGAGAGATTCCGTAGATGGTGTTGTTGCGAAGCAGCGCCAGCTCCCCGCGGCGGCCCAGACCCGAGAGTTTGTTCCCCTTTCTACAGGGAGCCCAGGATGCTCTTCACCTGCGTGTGCTCCGCCTTCTGAGAGGCCGGGGCCCCGGGGAAGCTGGCCCACGCACGGGGCCACACGGCCGCCAGGGCAGGGCCCCCACGCGCACCCCGAAGTGCACCCCCCGGGCCCCGGCCCCCCGCCACGCGGTCTGTCTTCCTTGCTGGGGTTGCACTCTCGAGGCCGACTTCGCTGGGATCACGCAGCACGTACTTTTCATGACGGCGTGGCGATCGTGGTGTGGGTGAACCTCGGTGTGTTTAACCCTCACGTGGAAGGGTCTGGGTGCTTTCCAGTTCTCTGCCGTTACAAATAGAGCAGCTACAGCATTCTTGGGCAGGTGTGTGTGTGTGTGTGTGTGTGTGTGTGTGTACAGACAAGTTCTGTGTGTACCCGGGCCCCACCTCTGCAGTGTAGACCCAGGCGTGCGGTCGTGGGGCCGTGTCTGTGTGGACCCGGGCCCCTCCGCTGCGGTGTAGACCCAGGCGTGCGGTCGTGGGGCCGTGTCTGTGTGGACCCGGGCCCCTCCGCTGCGGTGTAGACCCAGGCGTGCGGTCGTGGGGCCGTGTCTGTGTGGACCCGGGCCCCTCCGCTGCGGTGTAGACCCAGGCGTGCGGTCGTGGGGCCGTGTCTGTGTGGACCCGGGCCCCTCCGCTGCGGTGTAGACCCAGGCGTGCGGTCGTGGGGCCGTGTGGTAGCTGCAGATTTGCTTTCACACGAAACTGCCCATGTGGCTGCACCACATCACGCTCTCCCCACACCGGCCTCGTGCTCGGGAGCCTCCCTGCGCTGGGGGCGCCGCTCTGAATTCCTCCGGCCGCACCTGCAGTTGCCCTGCTGAGCTTTGCCCCCCGCCCCCGGGACGGTGTCTGCCTCTCACTGCCGCACCAGGTCGGGACAGTCTCTGACATCCCACCGCCCCAGCCTTAGGCACCTGGGGGCCTGGTCTCGGGTGTGGCCTCCCCGAGCGCCCTCCCCTGCCTCAGGGGGCCTCCTGGGGGCCCTGGGAGCTGGCGGGTGTCGGGGAAAGCTCTCTGGGACCCACCTCCTTCCCGCCCCCCGCAGGCGTGCACCGGCCCAGGCCTTGGCTAACAATCTCCACGTCCTGTCGGGCAGCACCTGCTGGGGGTTGGGGGGCCGAGTCCAGACCCCCGTGTTTGATGGGTTTGGAGAGCTGTGATCGCCCAGTGTGTGCAGACTGTCCGGCGGTGCTGGGAGCTCCCGCCCTCGGAGTTCAGCCCACGCCGTGGTCCCTGTGGAGCCACACGCTTGTCTGGCCCCAAATACAAACACGACCCAGGACTGAAACGGCACATTTGTTGTGGACCGAGGCCCCTGAGCAGAGCCCTTTGCACTTCCTGACCTCCGCCCCCCGGATGGGCACACGGCGGCCCTGCCCTGACTGCACCCCGCTGGCGCCGGGCCCCGGAGGGCCAGGCCAAGTGGGTTCCCAACCCCGCTGGGGACGGGCTTGTCTCAGGAAGCCCCGCAGGGGCGCAGAGTGCGGGGTGGGGCCCCTGCTGCCCAGGCTCTGTGCTGCGGCCTCAGGTCGGGTGCCATGGCCGCGATGGGCGCCAGGCTGGCCGGAGCGCTTGGTGACCCTGCACCGGCCAGAGGGGACTCGTGGAGGCTCCTCTCTCGGGGTCCCGGGAGCTCCCAGGGTGGGTTTGGGGGAGCCTGGGCCCAAGGAACGGGGGCCCATTCTGGGGACCTCAGGCCTCGTTTTGGAGCAAGCCTCCCCCCGACAGAGAGGCTCATCATCTCGGCCCTGTCCCCAGGCCCCCAGCCCTGTGAGGGTCCCCTCCTCCCGTCACGTCATCTGGGGCCTGTCCCCAGGGCCGCTAGTCCTGGAGGGAGGAACACTCCGGGCTGCCCCGTGGTGTGGTGGCCCCGGGGTCTTGTGTGCGTCCCCGCCCCCAGCCCCCCTGCAGCGCGGGGCAGGTGCCCACTCACCACAGACCAGCCTGGGACACTGACCAGCCTGGGTCTCCGCTCACCGGTCCCCACGGCTGCTGTCCACTCACGTCTCGGGCGGCAGCCCCAGGGCCTACCTGATTCTGCCACGTGACACCCCAGGTTTCCTCCCTGAGACCATGCCGTGCACTGTGACCCCAGGATTTCCTGGGCCGGTGACACGGCTCTGAGATGCCGGCGGAGGGACCCACAGGGTTTTCCGGTCGGAAACGCTTGATGGCGCATCCTGGCCCTTCGCTTGCCCGCGAGGGGCCTCAACCCTCCCTACACACACCGTGCTCCCCTGCCCCACGGTCCCCAGCTCCCCGTGGAGGTCGGCTTCCAGTAAGGGAGCAGGGGCTTCCTGGAGGAGGGGGCGCTGGGCGGGACCTTTGGGAAGCAGCCACTGCTGTCGAGCGGAGCGGCCGTCTCCCCATGGTCTACGCGGTCTGGACTGGCTGCCACCAGGGGCCCCGCCCCTCAGGTCCAGAGCCCACGAGGGAAACAGCTTCCGTGGCTGCTCTTCTGCCACGCAGCTCCGCAGGCACGGGCGCTGGGTCCTCTGTGACCCCGTGGCTGCCGCGCTGGCTCACCCCCTGCTGCCCCCGGACTTCCACGCCAGGGGCGTCCCCGCGGTGGGGACAGGCGTGGTTCCACGCCCTCCGCCAGTGGCCTGCGCTCACCCGCACTCAGGGAAGACCCCTCAGGGGACGTCAAGGGGCCTCTGGTCAGACTCAAAATCTGTGACGTGTCTTCAAGGTTTCCAGACAAACGGCCCCGAGCGCAGTGACTCAGCCTGCCTCCCCTCACGGCGGAACGTTTAGAAGGTTCTGTGGTTTTCACACCTGGGAGGAAAGAAAAGAGAAACCTCCCAGGTGTGCGCATCGTTCCAAGAAAGGAGAGATTCGTGGCCACAGGTATGTCTGGAAAGCCTGCCGCCTGCACAAACCTCGCGGAACTCGCCAGGAATGTTCCACGCGGGCGAGGGCGGTGCCCCGCAGCCGGAGGGTCGGCGAGGCCAGAGGGCGGTGCGGTGCGGGCGGGTGTGTTGGCGCTGCGGGTGCGCGGGGACCCACTGTCCCCTGACGCTTCAGCGTCTCTGCCGGGGACGCCCGGAGGCTGTGAGGACAGGAGGGTGTCCGTCGGTGTGGCCGCTGCGGAGCCGGACGCGCTGCGACCCGGCAGCAGGCGGCTGGCGCTCCGAGGGCCTCAGGCGCACCCGTGGGGTCTCTGTTACACAGGCCCTTCCCGCCTCCTGTGCGTTCGCAGGGCTCGAGGCACAGAAACCCACATGCTTTTTTTCTTTTTTTTAATAATTTATTTCTGAGAGAGAGAGAGAGAGAGACAGCGTGAGCAGGGGAGGGTCAGAGAGAGAGGGAGTCACAGACTGAAACAGGCTCCAGGCTCTGAGCTGGCAGTCAGCACAGAGCCCGACGCGGGGCTCGAACCCACGAACCGCGAGATCCTGACCTGAGCCAAAGTCAGATGCTCAACCTACTGAGCCACCCAGGTGCCCCTGCATGTGCTTTTAAGAGAGGGTGTGGTACTCTTTTTCTAGGTGGTTCTGGGCGCTCATCGGCCAACGAGCAAGATCGGCTCAAGGAAAGGGGTCCCTCTTCTCCTGGGGCTTTACTAGCAACTGTCACCCATCGCTCCCACTTCAGCCCCATTCAGCGGCTCCCTGCCAGTGCTCACCTGCCTTCTCGCCCGGCTGGCCCCGCTTGGAGCGTGACTGCGGCTCAAGTAGGCTCCTCACGTGGGTGGCAGCCTAGTTTGACTTCGAGAAAAACCCCGGTGGGCGGCAATGGGGTAACAGAGTGAGGGGGCGTCCCCGTGGGCCCTGTGGCGACACACGGGACGGGAGTGACCAGGACGGGGCCTCCCCAGCCCTGCCGGCCCCCAGCCTCCAGCCACCAGAGCCTGGAGCAACGCGCTTCTGCTGTGGGTGAGCCGCCCGCCCCCGTGGGCCCCCCCACCGGCCCCCCACCGGCCCCCCACCGGCCCCCCACCGGCCCCCACCGGCCCCCCCCACCCCCACGGCCCCCCCACCGGCCCCCACCTGGCCCCCCCCCACCGGCCCCCCACCGGCCCCCCACTGGCCCCCACCGGCCCCCACGGCCCCCACCAGCCCCCACCGGCCCCCCGGCCCCCCACCCGGCCCCACCGGCCCCCACCGTCCCCCCACCGGCCCCCACCGGCCCCCACCAGCCCCCACCACCCGGCCCCCACCGGCCCCCACACGGCCCCCACCGGCCCCCACCGGCCCCGGCCCCCACCCGGCCCCCACCGGCCCCCACCAGCCCCAGGCCCCCGGCCCCCACCGGCCCCCACCGGCCCGGCCCCCACCGGCCCCCACCGGCCCCCACCGGCCCCCACCGGCCCCCCCACCGGCCCCCCACCCCCCCACCGGCCCCCACCCAGCCCCCACCGGCCCCCACCGGCCCCCACCGGCCCCCACCGGCCCCCACCGGCCCCCACCGGCCCCCACCGGCCCCACCGGCCCCCACCGGCCCCCACCGGCCCCACCGGCCCCCACCCCGGCCCCACCGGCCCCACCGGCCCCACGGCCCCGGCCCCCACCGGCCCCCACTGGCCCCACCGGCCCCACCGGCCCCCACCGGCCCCCACCTGCCTTCTGTCACAGCAGCCTGAGGGCCCAGGGCCATTCGGGGGAGCAGTTTCGTGCCTGGAATAGCGTCTGGGCTGCTGCACATTCCTATCTGGAAGCTGAAGAAAAGGGAGCCCTTACGCGCTTACGAGTCATGTACAAACTGTTTAATCACCCACATCAGGGGGCGGGTGCCGGAGCAGCGCCGTCACGCCCAGCCTTCTGATCCGTACGACGCTTCCAAAGTTGATGCGAAAGACTCCAGATCTGCCATCTAGCTCGGTTAATATTAGCGCTGGGAAAGGCCACGTGGGGGCTATTAAAGACGGGACTCGGTTTGGCTCCCTGAAAACTCCGTAGTTGGTGGACTTGATTCGTTAGAGCGGAAAGCGGGCGAGGCCCGTCCCTGCTGTGGTCCCGAGTCCGCCCGGAGCCCACCCAGGGCCGGCCTTCGTGTCCCACACTCCGTGGGTTTTGACAAACGTCTGCTAGTTTGGCTCCTGCCTGTTCGGTTGAAAATAAAACAGGGCCGCACAGAGATTGCATGCGGCGCCTATAGTCTCTGTTACAGTTTTCCTCCGGGAAACACGCACCTTGGAAGGAAAGGCTTCCACAACGGGCCGCTGTTCCGCAAGCCGGGCGCGTCCCCCCGCACGTTATCTTATCTGCTCAGGCCGTGTTGCCGATCTGCAGGCGGGCGGCTGGGAGCCGGATCTCCCTCCTGAGCGTGAGCGTGTGCTCCCAGCGGACCCCGCGATGGGCCTCCCGGGCCTTCCCGGCCAGCCGTGCGCACGCAGGCACCGCTCCCTGCGCCGTCGCCCAGGCGCCCGCCACCCTCGGACTGAGGCCTCGGCCCCGCGTCTCAGAGAGCAGAGGCCGGCGGAGTCGCGGCTCGCACGCTTCTCCCCTCTGGCCGCACCCGCTGTGGCTGCAGCCGTCCCAGGGCGGAAGGGAGAGGGACTGAGCGGAAGGAGGAAACCAGCGGGTGGGGGGCCCTTGCCCTCGCAGCGTCGACGGCCCGCTGTCCCTGGGAGATTAATCTTAGCTCTTAAAACTTGGTGTTCGTACGAGTGTGAATCACAAAATGTGCAATCAGTCTAAGTGCAGATTCCTATGTCGTTACTGACATTATTTCCCCCTGAAAGTTGCAGGCTGGGGACCCCACGTAGGTGGGAATTCTCACGCAGAGTCTTTTGCTCCCGGTGTACCTGAGGTTGACACAGAGAAAGTGTCCAGACACGGAAATGATGTTTTTCTCCTCATCGTGGAGCAGCTTGGGACGCGCCCTCTCCGGGACACGGGTACTGTGTTCTCAGGGGACCGCTGGGCCCAACGTGGTCCCGGGACCGGCCCAGGTGCCCCCGCGGCCCCTCCCCGGGGCACGGCAGCCGGACGCTGGGCACGGCCCGGGAGCCCTGCCCGGCCGAGCCTTGTTCTCGCCACACACGCACGCCCAGCCTCTCTCCCCGCCGGCCGTTTGCCGTCTCCAGAGGGACGCTTTCTGGCTAAGTCCACCCTCCGTGGGTCCTTTCGGCTGCGTAAGCACAAGCGTGGGGAGAGTGGCCGTCAACGCAGAAAACCCACCAGGCTCCGTCGATAAATGCGAGGGATTGAAAGTGAAGTGAAAGTGAATGCAACATCGACGCAGACTTAGGGGCGGGCGATACAAATGTTTCCGAACGAGTGGGATGATTGCAGGATTCTGTGACTTTGCTAAATAAAACATTGACTTAATACTTTAAGTGGATGAATTATGCGGCTGTGAATTATATCTTAATAAAGTTGTTATTTTAAAAAGTGAATTTTGCAAGGACACTGGATACAAAATAAATACACAAAAGGCCCACTGTATTTATATAGACCTGCAACAAATAATTAGGGAAATAAAAAGGGAATTTTAGGGGCGCCTGGGTGGCTCGGTCAGTTGAGCGTCTGACTCTTGATTTCGGCTCAGGTCATGATCCCAGCGTTGTGGGATCAGGGCTCCGACCTGAGTTTGGAGCCTGCTTAAGATGCTCGCTCTCTCTCCCCCCCTCCCCCCACCGTCCCTCGCCTGTTTGCTCTCTCTCTCTAAAATAAATAATAAATAAAATAGGGGCACCAGAGTGGCTCAGTCTGTTCAATGTCTGACCCTTGATTTCGGCTCAGGTCACGACCTCACGGTTCATCAGCTCTGCAGTGACACAGAACCTGCTTGAGGGTCGCCTCTCCCTCTCTTTGCCCCTCCCCTGCTTGTGCGCACTCTCTTTCTCTCAAAATTAATAAACAATAAAAAAAAATAAAAAGAGAATTTTAAAGTGATGCCATCTCCATAGCATCAAAACAATATCATCTACAATAAGTCCAACAAAAGGTTCTGGAAAGTATAAAACATTCATCAGGTGGGTTTAGGGAGCCCTAAATAAAGGAAAGGAGATGGCATGTTTATGGATTAAAAGACAAACATTACAAAGTCTGGTCTATAGATGCAAATGTTACAAAATTGGTCTATAGATGCAATGTAATCTCAGTAAACCCCAGTGTGGGGGCGGGCTGGGGGAGGGGTGCACGGCCAAGCTGACCCTGAAGTTCACTTAGAAATACAAAGGGCAAGCATGGCCGGGACAGCCACGCAGAACACCTAAGTGAGGGTCCCCCCTCCCCCCACGCCGCAAAGACCTGATACAAAGTCGTTAAGATTGGACTACAAATAGACCAGAGAAATGGAATGAAGGGTCCAGAAACACAGACACGTGTGTGGGGTGCTCACTTGGGAACAAACGTGCCTTGTTCTGTAAGGCACAGACGGCCTCTGTGACAAGCAGCTCCAGGTCCATTGCGTGTCCATGGAAAAGTGTAAACCACACACAAAAGTCCACTCCCAGCTGGCCTGTGCGTGTACACATGAAAGTCAAGGCGCAGATGCTTCTAGAATGTGATGCGTGTGTGCGTCACCGGAAAGCCTCAAGCCGTCAGGACTGACGGCCCTCGCAGGGACCCTCTGGCAGGGACCGCCGCAGCCCGGACGCCAGGAACGAGGCGGGCTGTCCTTCCTGCCCTCCGGGCCCGAGACGCGCCTGTCTCCAGAGCCTCTGCGTCTGCTCATTTCTACATCGCCCCAATGAGAGACTCCTGAATTTAAAAATGAGGTGTGCCTAGGTGCCTACCATGTATATGCACACGCGCGCACATACACCCTACGCTGGTACACACATTCACATCCGTGTGCACACACGCACATGATTGTACGTTTACATCTGGATGAGAGTGACCCTGGCCCCAGGGAGGCTGGTGTCTCCCTAGTTGCAGATGGAGAATCCGTCATCCCAGGTCAGCCCCCAGCCCCCGGTCAGCCCCCAGCCCCTGGTGAGCTCCCATCCCCGGGTGAACCCCCAGTCCCGGGTCAGCCCAGCCCCGGGTGAGCCCCAGCCCCGGGTCAGCCCCCAGCCCCTGGTCAGCCCCCAGCCCCTGGTGAGCCCCCAGCCCCGGGTGAGACCCCAGCCCCGGGTGAGCCCCCAGTCCCGGGTCAGCCCAGCCCCGGGTGAGCCCAGCCCCAGGTGAGCCCCCAGCCCCAGGTGAGCCCAGCCCCGGGTCAGCCCCCAGCCCCGGGTGAGCCCAGCCCCGGGTGAACCCCAACCCCATGCGGGCCTGTGGCTCCAGGTGGATGGGACAGTTGGTGGCCTGACGGGGACCGAGGCGGCATTTCCAGTGCGCACAGCACACACTGCTCTCTTCTCTGTGCACCCGCACGATTAGAAGTATGTGAGGTGCTGTCGCCATTTTAAGGGACTGACCGGTTCTCCCGTCCCGTTTCTGCCCCGGGAAAGCCCAGGTGAGGAGTCTGAGGGAGTGAAGCGGGGGCTGGGCTGAGTCGCACGCACTCGGTGGCGCCCACCCTCCCATGGCCTGGACAAGCCTTGAAGGGTTCGGGCTCCTCTGAGCCCAGCTGGGCCTCGGGGCAGGCGTGGTGCGCGTGGCCGCTGCCCTCCGCGCTGGGCCGGACGCCCGTCCTCGGGGCCTGAGGGTCCGCGCACCCCTGGGCCGAGGACCGCTGGGGCCGTTCCTGCTGCCCCGCCCCCCCATCTGAGGGGCTTTCTCCAGGGCGGGGGGCGCTCCCTCTGCCCCTCCTCCCTCCAGCCTCGATGGCCTGCCCTGGACGGGGCCCTGCGGGGGCAGGTCTGCTGCGCTCCGGCTGTGTGTGGGGCCAGGGAGGGGTGCCAGGGCACGGACGGGGGGGTCGTCTCCCTGGGGCCCAGCGTGCAGGGCAGCAGCCGAGGAGACTCGAGCGAGGCTTGGGCCCCCCCTCCCGGGGCTTCTGGCCGTGCTGGTCCTGCTCCAAAGACCAGTCCGCAGGGGCCTCAGGACGTGGCTGACGGCAGGGCTCCCCCCATGTCCCCAGATGCCACAGGCGCCTGATGTCCGTGTCCCGGGTCTGGGGACACAGGGGGTCCTCAGCCAGGCCCCCCGACTCAGGCCGAGCTGCATCCTGTGGGCAGTGACTCACCCTGGGGCACCTCAGCGCACCTGAGCCCTGCTCATGCCCGGAGGGGCCCCGGGGCCCCGGGGAGCAGGACACCCCTCCGAAACCTCCAGCAGGGGGTCCGGCCCAGCGCGCCCCCGGGCACCAGCCGCACGGGCGGCAGCAGGACGCAGTTTAGCCGACAACTTTGCGCAGAGACCTCGCGGCGTCAGGAGCAGGTTTCATCCCGGGCGGAGGTTGCGGAAGCAGGAGCGGAGCAGAGGCCGCGGGTCCCCAGCGCAGCCGCTCGGGGCCGGGGGCGTGGGGGCCGCGGGCCTGGGGGAGCTGGCCGTGCTCTCGGCTTTGGCCTCAGGGCGGGGACACGTCCCGAGCTTGCGCTGGAGCCCCGCCAGCCACGGCTCTTCCTGCAGCTGGAGGCCGATGGGGCCACAGGGGCCTCGGCGGCGACAGGCCCGGGGGGCGGGGGTTGTGGGGAGCAGGGCAGGAGCAGCAGGGGAGGCCCACCAGCAGGCAGAGAGCAGGCTCGGGGCGCCCCCCGCGGCCCTCCCGCCGCCCAGGGAGGCTGCGCTGCCGAGCAGGAGAGAACCTCAGCAAACTCCTCTGAGTGTCCGGTAAAGTGCCGGAGCCTCACGCTGGGCGTGCACGCGGCTCACACCGGGGCCCGCGGAGCACGGTGGATCCGAGCCCAGCAGAGGCCAGGCCTCCCCGACTCCCCACTGCTCACCCGCAGCAGAGCCTGGACAGCACTGGGGTCAGGAAAGGATGTCCCCCTCCTCCCCTGGCCCCCACTGCTCCCCCTGGACCCCCACTTCTCCCCCTGGACCCCCGCTTCTCCTCCTGGACCCCCGTTTCTCCCCCTGGACCCCCACTTCTCCCTCAGGACCCCCACTGCTCCCCCTGGACCTCCACTTCTCCCCACCCCCACTTCTCCCCCAGGACCCCACTCCTCCCCCTGGCCCCCACTTCTCCCCCTGGACCTCCACTTCTCCCCCTGGCCCCACTGCTCCCCCTGGACCTCCACTTCTCCCCCTGCACCCCCACTTCTCCCCGGGACCCCCACTCCTCCCCCTGGCCCCCACTTCTCCCCCTGGACCCCCACTTCTCCCTCTGGCCCCCACTGCTCCCCCTGGACCTCCACTTTTCCTCCTGGACCCCCACTTCTTCCCCTGGCCCCCACTCCTCCCCCTGGCCCCCACTCCTCCCCCTTGGACCCCCACTTCTCTCCCATCCCCCACCCCTCCCCCTGGACCCCCTCTCCTCCCCCTGGCCCTGGAGCCTGAGAGAGGGGAGCCTTTTCATTGGGGTGCACTCAGCCTGTGTGGGGCCTTGATGGGCCCGCTCACCTCTGCACCCCACCCCCACAGGAGCCCTGGGGGCTTAACCTGGTCCCACGGTTTCTGGGGAAAGAGGGGCCCAGAAGGAGTGTGCCTGGCCCACCCTTCCTGTGGGGGCAGGAGGGCTTATCTGCCCCTCCCAGGACCACTTCCTTCCTCCCACACTGGTGACCCTGGGGCGCAGCCTTGGAAAATCTGACCGGCCGACAGCAGCCCTCCTCCCTCCATACATCGGGAGGCTCGCGCCCCACTCCCGCCCGCTAGCATCTGGGACCCATTTCCTGCTGGGTGCACTCTCCGTGCGCTGGGCCACGGCCAGCTGGCCCGGCCAGCCCCTCGCCCGTCGGCCCACACAGGGCCACCCAGGCCAGGGCTCGCCTTCTCTCCAGAGCGGGCGCGGTGGGTGGGGGGGGCCTGTGGGCCTCCTGGGGCCTGAGACACCAGGGGTGAAGCGCAGGCGGCTTCGTGGAAGGTTCCGCCAGAAAACACAACCAGAGCCCGTGCCGCTCGTGGGGAAGACGCCTGCCCCTCCCCCCTCCCCCCGGCTGCCAGACTGGACACAGGTCCCCACCCAGCGCCCCGGCTCCGCTCCCCATCCCGCTGTCTGTCCCCCTCACGGCCCGTCACAGCCGGCCGTCCCCACGGGACCCTCAGCGGCCTCGCTCGGCCCTCAGCCCTGCGGCTGCGTCCTGGGAACCAGGCAGTCACCTTGGTGCACGGTGCTCGTCCACGCCTCGTCCACACACGGTGCTCGTCCACGCCTCTATAGCCACAGGAGCCGCAGGTAGGCGACCCTCAGCCAGTGTGGCAGGGCCGCATCGCGCTGACCTCAGCAGCCCGTGTCAGTCACCCCCAGGAGGGCAGGGTGGGTGGGAACAGGGTCCCTGAGTGGCCCTGGCAATGGTTCAGTGTCACCACCGGTGTACTTTAAACACAATCATGCAGTTTACATGCACGCACACACTCACGCACACACACAGATGGTTCGGCTAAGATGAGGTCATGAAGGGGCTCTAGTCCAGCATGACGGAGTCCTAAAAAGGACAGATTCTGGCAAGAGACAGACGTGCCAGGGGCCTGGGGCCACCACGAGAACATGCAGGCAGAGACCATGATGCACGTACGGGCCAAGGAACCTCCGAGATTCACCAGAAGCCATGAGAGAGCCTGGAGCAGACTCAGCCTCCAGCCGTCGGAGGGAAGCCACCCTGCCCACACGTGGATCTCAGGCCTCAGGCCTCCGGGCCATTCAGGCTGCCCGTACCTGGGGCTTCACTGCAGCAGCTCCAGCAAACTCAGAGGCACACGGCACGCACACGGCACGCACACGCACAGGCACACACAGGCACACATGCGCACACACATACAGGCACACACGTACACACGCTAGTGCTCAGAAGCCCTGATGTTACCCTCTGGTGGATCTGGGCTCACAGCTGGCCTTGTTCCACCCGTTTGACTTATTTTATTTTATTTTCTGTTGATTTATTTTTAAGACAGAGACGGAGACACAGAATCCAAAGCAGCTCCAGGCTCCGAGCTGTCAGCACAGAGCCCGACACGGGGCTCGAAGCCACAAACCGTGAGATCATGACCTGAGCCGAAGTCGGACGCTCAACAGACTGAGCCCCACAGACGCCCCCCCCACCCACCTGCTTGACTTTGAACAGCTGCTTGCCTGTCCTGAGCCTCAGTTTCTCATCTGAACACGGGAAACATACTATCCTTCCCTTGTACGCTCGTTTCCAAGAGTTCGCAGGGCGGGGGCCCGGCACCCTGAGGGCCAGGCTGCCTCCTGGTCCCCCTCCCGTGTCTTGGGAAGTCTCACCTATTTGGAAATTAAAGAGTAGACTCCGAATAACTTAGAAACGATTTCGAACTGAGAGGCCCGGGAAATACAGCGTGTGGTGACTCACAGGACGGGGCCGGAGTCGCCTCGGGGGTGCCCATGGCTTGAAGAGCTTGTGTTGGAAACCCCAAGCGGCTCCTGTCACTGATCTAAGTTTCCACCATTAGAATCTGAGGAAAGGCAAATCCAAAGAGTGAAGAAAATAACAAAATAGTGACAGAAATTAATGAACTAGAAAGCAAAAAGGAAAATAGAACAAAGTGAAAGTGATTTTTTGAAAATTCATACACACCGGGGCACCTGGGTGTCTGTGGGTGAGCATCCAACTCTTGGTTTCAGATCAGGGCGTGACCCCAGGGTCGTGGGTTTGAGCCCTGGGTCGGGCCCCACAGGTGTCAGCACAGGGCCTGTTTGGGATGCTCTCTCTCTCAAAATAAATAAATAAAGCTTTAAAATTTTTAGAGAGTTTGTAAAGATTGAAAACCCTGTGGGAAGACAGATCAAGAAGAGGAGACAGAAACTGAGAGCACAGAAGAGCGGCCGTTCGGCTCCTTCAGACACTGAAACGACGGTGGAGAAACGTCGGGCGCAATTTGTGTCAATAAATCCAACAACCGTGGTGGCGAATTCCTGAAAACGGCCTCTTCCCAACACTGACAGCAACGAAACAGGAAGTGTGAACGGCCCGATTGTTTTTTTAGCCGTTTATCATCAACACTTTCTACGAAGAAAACACGTATCCAGATGGTTTCGCTGGTGAGTTTGATCAAAGATTTGGGGCAGAAATATTATTAATCTTACACACACTCCTTCCGAGGAGGGAGAGGGAGCGATTTCCAGCCCACGGAGGAGGCAGCCACGTCCCTGGGACCACATCCAACACAAGATAATATGAGAAAAGAGACTAAGAGATTGATGCTCTACATGCACAGATACTAAATACTAAAGAAAATGTTAGCAGAACACGAGAAGGAAATCACTCGGGCCCGAGCGCAGTGCGACCCAGGAAGCCAGCTGCTCTGTGCTCGGATCGACGGGATTCTCCTCCTCGGCCGGAAAGGAACACTGCGCCGAAGTCCTCGGCAGGACATCGGCCCCCACCGCCGCCGAAAATGCCGCACAGACCAAGGATGGACTGGAGCTGCCTCGACTGCCACGCGCTTCCGTGAACGTCCTGCGGTCAGTCAAGGGTGGCGCCGGAGTTGGGGACGGAGCGGGGCCGTCCGCCGTGACCGCGGCCGCTGCACGGTGTCTGGGGCCCACAGCCCACGCGATAAGGGAAGACAAGGAAATGGGAGGCATGTGACCTGGGCGGTGCTTGTTCCCGGGGGCCTGGCCCTCCCCCCAACCCACTCCCGTGTCCAGGTGGCCTTGCTGGGCTGAGGCTCTGCTTCGCCCGCTGACCCCCACCCCTGCTCCGCCAGCCGCGGTGCCGAGAGAAGCCACAGGGACACCGGATGGCGAGGCCTGGGGGGACGAAGCCCTGCATGCGCTCCTGGACGGTGCGCCCCACGGTGGGGGACACGGGGCGCCGGCCGAGCCTGGGCGCGGCCCGCGCTCCAGCAAGCCCGCAGCGAAGTGCTCAGGGAGGAGGGACGTGACCTGCCCCGGCCTCTCCCCACGGGTTCCCTAACACCCCGGGGAGGGGCGGCCTGAGGGACCGACGCGGACGCGGACGCGGAACAGGTCGGGGGAAAGTCTGCACGGAAAGTTCCCTCTCTCCTCTCGCAGCTTAAATTTTCTAAAAGTTTATTTATTATTTCAAAATAAAACAGTGGGAAGAAAAAAAAAGAACAGTTAAGTCAGGAAGAAACAATCGCTGTTCCTTTCAAAGGGAAGTGAGCACATGTTCCAAACCGCATGGAGCGAGGCCCCGACCCGGCCTGGGGAGCTGTTTCGCCATCAGCGATGCTGAGGCGGCACATTTCCAAAGCTGACCTTGGCTCCCCGGCTTGCACTTTTCCCCGTCAGATGTTCCTTCCCGGAGAAAGAACGTCCCGTGCTTCACGCGGCTCTCGCTGATGCTTTCCTGACGGCCCTGCCGTGCGCTCGCACGCGGTAAGAAGTGAGGCGCGCTCGCCCGCGGGAGCACAGCGCGGGCGCGGCTCGTCTGTGCCCGGGCGGCCCCGGTCCGGCGGGTGGAGTCCTGCTCACCTCCCGGTGGACGCGGAACCAGCCGTCAAGAGCTCCGGCTCCTGTGTTTCTCGAATGTTCCATCCATCCTGTAAACAACAGCACTGCACTGGTGTGACAGACACTCGCTAAGAACCACAGAGATAGAACGTTCCAGCTGAGCGGGAGCCCTGAGGCCGAGCCCCTGCTCCTGGGACGAGGGCTCCCCCCAGCGCAGGGCCCGCGTGGGCAGCCGCGGACGGCCCGGGACTCCAGGAGGGGCAGGTATTCAGAGTTGCGTCGCCTTCGCCCGAGGCGGCTGCACAAATGCCGCCGGACAGTCCGGCTTGGAGAGCCCGGCGCCCCGCCCCTGCGTGGCCAGCGCGCCCACCGCTGTGCCCGCCCAGCCTGCCCTCTTTGCTTCCTGGTGCTCTGTTCCTGCTCGCAGATCTGACAAGCGGTGACCGGTGGTGACCGCAACTGGCCGCGGGCACAGAGCGGGACCAGGGCCTCGCCGGCGGGCGCCTGAGGACACGCTCCACCCATCGTCACTTAATTCCGGGGTGGCAGCACCAGTGAGCCCCTGGTCCGCCCCCTCCTCTCTGCTGGGGGGTCCCGGGGGGTCCTGCAGGCAGCACCCCCACCAGCCAGAGAACCGCGGAACGAAGCAGACCGTGGCCGCGGCTGCAATCACCGTGGTGCAGGAGGCGAGGCTGGCAGTGTGTGGACGCGGCGTTACAGGCTCCCGAGGAGACCCGAGGTGGAGCCCGTGGCTTCCCGGAGGAGGGGGCAGACGGGCCACTAAGCGCTCACTCCCACGCTCCCCTGCATTTACGGGGCACCCACCCGGCTCTGGCGCACGGCAGGCGTGCGAGGCCCTGGGGGTCAGGTGACAAGGTGGACGGCTGGGCTCAGACCAGGACGTGGGTAACGGGGCTCTTCCAGATGGGGGTCGGGACGCCCCTCCGGGGAGGTGACACTCCCAGGGGACCCGGGGGCACCAGACCCCCTTCAGCAGGAAGACAACCCCGTGAGCTTCCAGGGACTGTGAGGTTTACTTTATGCCTAAAACCCAGAGACTATAAAGGAAAGTTTTAGCAGAAAGCACAGGGGGTGGGTCCCCCGGCCGCATGAGCTCCCTGATGCTCGGGGTGGAGCCCTGTCCCCCAGGGGCCCCTCGCGCCCGACCAGCATCAACCGGGCCCTCGTTGCCGGGCAGAGGAGGGGCCGTGGGGTCACGAGGAGAGGTCAGGGCTCCGGGCTGTCACTGTGTGGGCAGGTCACTCACCAGCCTCGGGGAGGCCTGTGCGCCTCAGGGCGGGAGAGAAGCGGGCGCCTCACAGACGGCGGGAGGGACAGCGTGGACCTGTCCAGACAGTGCCCACCCGGCACAGCGGGGCTCTGTTAGAACGGGAGGGGACGGGGGCCCCCGATGCCCCACCCCGTCGCTGAGCCCTGGGGCCGCACCTGCAGACGGGGGCCACCAATGGTCCTCATGTGACCCGGGTCCTCGTGACAGGACAGCAGAGGCGGCCAAGCCTCCGGAAGCTGGAAAGGCTGGGACAGAGCCCATCCAGAGGCTCCGGGGACACCGCCTGCCGACCCTGGGGTGCAGGGAGGCCGAGCCTGGGCTCTGGCCCTGAGCTGCTGGATCTGCTGTCCAGTAACAACTGTGTCGTGCCCGGTGGCTTGCGCATGCCCGCCTGTGACAGCGGCCGTGGGAAACCCGCGCAAACACGGGGAGCACGCCCTCAGGGGGAGCCGAGAAGGTACAACAGGAAAACGTCACAAGAGGCAGAGAAGCCGCCGGCGTCCGTGAAGCAGGGCAGCGGCGGGGTCACCGCTTCGTGAGCCAGGGCTGGCCCCTCCACGGGGCTGAGGCCGTGACGCAGAGGGTACGGGGCCACAGGGGGTGCCCCGGGGACACCCCCTCCTAACCCTGGCCGCACCGCTGACCCCGGCAGGCCCCCGCCGGGCGGGCAAGGACCATGGCGCCTGCCCACAGAGGGCACAGCGGGTGGTGAGGGCGCCCCAGGAGCCCCATGCGTTCCTGAGCCGCGTGTTTGCAGCAGCGGACGCGGCTCCTGGGGCCCAGGACGCGCCCGCACCTCTGCCGTCGGGGGAAGACTCTGGGGACACAGGATGGGTGAGGGGCAGCTGTCCTGCGGGAGGAGGGAGAGCCTCGGGTCGCCGCGCCGGGCCCACAGGCTGCCGGGCACAGCTGGCCGGGGGCCCGAGGGCACGGCCCTGCAGGGCGGTGAGGGGCCGGGACCGCGGGGTGCCAGCATCAAGTGACAGCCGCCACGCACGGAGCCGCTGGCCGAGGGGAGCCGCAGACTTTTGTTCATCAAAGTTTCTTTGAACTTATTTTTCCTTAAAAACACTGACCTGATTTCAGATTGAAGGAGGTCAGATATGACCCCCCTAAAGGTGTCACTTTGTTATTTTGAGTTGGGGGCAGAAAATAGCAAACACCGGAGCGCTCTCCGCCCCCTCCTTTCAGCCCAAAAGTAGGCCACGAATTTCCCTTTGGTGAAGAAAACGCCCTTGGTAAAGCTGTCCTCAGGAGATGACCCCCGACTTCTCTCTGTGGGAAGAGCCTTACTAAACATCTGATTTTTTCTAAGTTCGTTTACTTATTTTGAGAGAGAGGGAGAGGGAGCATGAGCAAGTGGGGGAAGGATGGAGAGGACCGCAAGCAGGCTTCGAGGGCTGACCACAGAGCCGGACACGGGGCTCGAACTCACGACCTGGGAGGTCACGCCCTGAGTCGAAATCAAGAGTTAGACACTTAACTGACTGAGCCACCCAGGCGCCCCCACTAAACATCTTATTTACCATACCTTTCTCACTCAGTTTCCACAACCACCCCTCCCCTCGCCAGTCCCCCCAAAGCCGGCCTCACTTTTCTGGTCTTTTCTCCACAAGCATCACCCTTTGTTAAGCCAGCAGAAGCCCCCCTCCCAGGCCTACCCCCCTCTTTGGAGTTTTCACTTCTTTTCTCCGAGGTCCCCCATGTGCATATAAAATAAACCTTTTCTCCTGTTAATCCGGCTTTTGTCATTTTAATTAGCAGGTATCAGTTTCAGAACTTAAGAGGGTAGATGAGAGGATTTTTTTCCTCCCTCTCCAACGGGTGTTTGGAGGAGAAACCACCTTCTGGCCCTCTTTTAGGGCCTCGGCACCCACACAGAGTCCGTATTACTTCTGAACTCTAGGGAGCCCTCAGAAATGTTTCCTTTTCCTTTGAAGATCACCGAAGCCGCTCCCAGGCCAGGCGGCAGACTGCTGGCCATCCCTGAGGAAACTCTGCAAGCTCGTCTTCACCCACGGAACCCACTTCTCGGATATTAGAGGCCACGTCATTACCCCAAAGCCCATGAGTCTGGAAGTTCAGTCTGAACTTGGACAGGAGACGACAGAGAGCCGGGCCGCGCGGCGTGGGAGCGCCTTCTGGACGGCCCGCCTCGGGCTGCGCGTCACCGTCAGAAGGGCCCCCTCCGGGCCGAGGCGCAGCTGGCTGCGTCCCTCCCGCCTGTGGCTTGATGAAAACTCTCGCCCACCCGGGGCCACAACTTGGGGACGGGCTGTGCTGGGTGTGTCTGCTCGTGTGTCACAGGGAAGCCCCATCAGTCTTTCTTCCTGCAAGGCCGCGTGGCTGGGCCGCGTGGGACCGCCCTGGGGGAGCCCTCACGCCCCTCGCACCCCGGGGGGGGCTCGGGCCCCCAGCTGTGCCCACCCACCACCTCCCGACCCCCGCGCTGCCCGGGCCCTGCTCAGGGACGCACGCTCGGCCGGCGTCCAGCTCTGAGGCAAACCCAAGTTCCCTCCCTCTTGGAAGTAAGAGTCCCAGCCCCCCCTTCTCTCAGGGTTTCTGGGTCCCCGTCCGGACGTGTGCAAATCTCTTTAATGGCTACGTAAGCCTCTGGCTTACGGCCTCTCGACTCAGGAATGTTCCTCACGCGGCCCGGGAGCCAGCCCTCTGCAGGGACACTGCACCCCCTCTGCTGCTTCCTGCGAGGGGACAGGGGACGGGCTGGTGTCGCCTCACTCAGTCGCTAAACCTCCCCGTCGGCGAGGGCCGGGCTCGGCCTGGGCGTGCGCTGCTCCGACCACTGCTCCGGCCACTGCTCGCGGCCACTGCTCCGACCACTGCTCCGGCCACTGCTCGCGGCCACTGCTCGCGGCCACTGCTCCGGCCACTGCTCGCGGCTCGGGCCCCGTTCTGGGCCGAGGCTGCTCAGGGATGGAATCGTGGTCTTCCCCTTCGGCCTCCACGGAGAGGAGCTCTGGTCGGGGGAGCCACTGGCTCTGAGCCCATTCCCGGTAGAGCCCTGCTGGGGACCCCGTGGGAGGAGACGGGGACCGAGGCACGCGCTCCCCGGTCCACGCGGCCCTCATGCCCCTCAAGTCCGGGCGGAGCAGCTCCCGGCCACTGACCCCGGCGTCCACACCTGTCCTCGTAGACGGCCCCTCCCCTCCTGGTGTGTCTCCCTCCGCCAGGCACCCATCCGTCACCCAAGGGACCACCTCTGGGTGGTGTGTGGGCTGCGTTCGGTCCTGCTGGTCAGGGACAGGCCTTCCCTCCCACCCAGACACCCCCCCGCAGGGCTGGACTGCCCCCCGCCCCCCAGCTGGGCTCACACGCCAGGCTCCGGTGGCAGACGGCGGGGACCCCAGAGACCGGGACTCGACCCTGTGCCTTCCCCTCTTTAAGGGCAGAAACTTGTCTTTTTGCTTTTGTCCAGGTGCCCTTTTCACACGCTGGTGGGTTAGCAGTGTAGACGAGCTGCCTCCACTGTGGGGTGGACTGCCCCAGGCCAAGCCGGGTCCCTGCCTGTGGCCCCCCTGCCCGTGCGGGGCAGGCCCCAGACCTCCCTCCTCGGGGGCCCTCACTTCCTGAGGTTGTGGGGGTTTTGGGGCAGGACCACCCCACAGCCTGGCCTGGGAGCCTCCCGCAGGGGCTTTGCACACCTGCACACACACACGCTCACACCCACATGTGTGGGTCTGGAACGAGAGGCTGGCCAGGGCACCCCCTGGGCCAGGTGTCCGGGGAGCCGGCCCAGAGGACGTGGCCGTGGACAGAGGGCACCGTGGCTGCCCTCGGCGGGAAGTGGCAGTGAGGACGTACGGCCTGGAGACTTGGAGACGTCGGGTGGCCCTGGGTCCCCACGGAACCGGGATGTGGGCAGGGAGCCAGACTGGCTCGCAGTCGTCAAGGCCAGGACGACGTGGCCATCTGGGCCGCAGCCCCGTGCCCAGTGTGCGAAGGGCCTGGGCTGTGCCCTCCCCCCGAGGCGGGGCCGCGCACCCCCGGTGCCCTGTTCCCAGGCCCCCGACTTTCCGGGGGGAACGTACTCAGTACCAGTACTCAGTCTGGTCGGCCTGCAGCTGACCTTGGTTACCTGACCCGCGGCCTCCTGCCTCCCCAACCCCACGGGACCTCAGAGCACAGGCGACCGTAGAGCCGAGGACTTGGGGGGCAGGTAAAGGGAGTCAGCTTTCGACCCCCCCTTTCTCAACAAGTGATGACAGCCCGAGGTCCCTGTTGATGTCTAATCGGCTGTGGGCCTGAGGGAGTCAGAGGGGAGAAGGGGGTGCGCGGGGGGCCCCTGTGCACGTGGGGCCAGGCTCCCTGTCACCTCCGCCCCCGCCGGCTCCCCGACGACTCGGCGGGATCAACGTGTGTCCCCCAGACGGGCCCTGCCCACCCCGGAGCCCACGCCGGGCCTCTGGGCACCAGGAACGAAGCAGACGGTGCGTGGCCTGGGCCTGCCCCTCGTGGTCAGGCCACGGACGGAAAAGAGCCACCCCAGTGGCAGCAATGCCCGGCAGTGAGCTTCTGTGGGGGACGAGCCCCCAGCGCCAGGAGAGCCAGACCGGGGTCGGGGGGGCTACGCTTCCGGAACTCTAGAGAACCCATGAAAACTCCCCACCCCTCAAGATAAGGGGGGCAAGCAGGCCGTGCCGCCCGGCCCGGGGGCGCCTGCCACGGGCGCTGGGCACCAGCGGCAGAGGTGGAGCCGGGCCACGAGGCGCAGGTGGCGGGAGCGCCTGCCCTCCTGTTTCCGCCGCGCCAGCGACGGGCCGCTCCCGTGTCACCACGCTGGGCGCCTACGGATCGGGTCCTGCCCCGGGCTCCCCGCCGGCCCGTCCAGGGCACTGTGTCCCGACTCATGCTGGCTGCCCCTCAGGTTAGCGCTCCCCCCGGGCAGAGCGGGGGGCAGGGGCCGCCTGGGGCGATGGAGGCAGGCCCCTTGCAGGTGCTCAGCCCCTCCCTCTTCCGCGGGCCCTTCATGAAACGGGGGAGGGGTGGGCGCTGCCCCCTTGCGCCTCCCACCGGGGGGTCGGGTGCAAACGCCCAGAAGCCCCAGAGCCCCCCCCCCTGGCGAGGACGCGGCCCACGGAGGCCAGGCTGCCTCCACAGGCCTGGACGCGCTTCGTGGAGACGCGGACGCCGGCCAGGCCAGGGCCCAGCGCCGGGCAGCGCGGGGCCCCCGCAGGAGAGGGGGCTGCAGGAGGCCGGCAGGCGGGAGCCGGAACACCCCGGAAGTCCTTCCCAGCATCGTCCGGGCTGATCCCCAGAGAGCTCGGCGGGTGGAGGCCACAGACGGTGACAGAAGCACGCGGAGCGGCCGTGTCCCCACACCTTCTGGGGACCTGCTCCCCAGGAGGGAGGCGCGCCCTCGCCGACCCTCGTCTCTCGCGGGTGCAGGTGGCCCAGTCCCTGCCAGGAGGCCCCTGGGAGCGAGGCTCCGCTGCCAGCAAATCCCCATCCCTGCGCCTCTTGAAGAACGTGACGGGGGCCGGGGCGCCCCTCCTGCTCCCCAGACGCCCTTCCCGCAGGCGGCCCTGGACCACAGCCAGCCGCCAAGCTCCCTCGGTGCCCCACGCTGGCCCCTCGGCCTCCCCGCTCGGCCGCGGGCCGTGCTGGTGCTGGGCACCTCCCCGCGCCCCCCGCTTTCCCCCCCGCCGCCGGGGCCTGGCTCCCCTGCCCTCGGAACGGTGGCCGTGGTGCGGCTAATTGATCATTAGAGGAGACGCTGCCGGGCCGTCTCGTGTCCGCCCGTGCGGCTGAGGGGCCCCGGGACGGGCCGTGTCCGGGGCCCCGCATGTGGGGACGCGCTGGAGCCCGGCCCGGGACCTTGGCCGAACTCCACCTCATTGTTCACGCCTCAGCTCTGCTTCCTCCGCTTCTCAGTGAGCAGCGCCCGGGGCCTGTTTACCCCATAAGCGTTCAGAGCGCCCGCATGAGTCAGACCGCGGCCACTTCCTCCTGGACGCGATGGCTGGTCCCCACGATCGCCCGCAGAGGCGAGACAGCGCCGTCCGCCCCGAGCACACGGTCCGGGACACACAGAGCCCAGAGGGGCTGTGACTCAGCGCGATCCCCGGGACTGACTCATCAGCCCTGAGTCACCCCGACTGTGACGCCTCCCACCCCACATCCCTTCCTCGCGCTCCCACCAGGCCCTGCCGGGCATCCTGGGAACCGGCCTCCACCCCAGGACCTCCCAGCCCCCCAGAAGAAGCTGGCGGGGTCCCTAAGCCCAGCAGCGGCCAGGGCGGGGCTCGGCGGAGGTGCGTGTGAGGGGCGCCCCTGAGGACCCACTAGCCGCAGCGCCCCGTCCCCTGCTGCGCTGCGCACCACCCGAATCTGTGTGGCTGGCCCGCGCCTGCTCCACCAGTGCGGGCCGTGTGTGTGCGGACCGTGTGTGTGCGGACCGTGTGTGTGCTGACTGTGTGTGTGCTGACCGTGTGTATGCAGACCATGTGTGTGCTGACCGTGTGTGTGCGGACCGTGTGTGTGTGCTGACCGTGTGTGTGTGGATCGTGTGTGTGCGGACCGTGTGTGTGCTGACCGTGTATGTGCTGACCGTGTATGTGCTGACCGTGTGTATGCAGACCATGTGTGTGCTGACCGTGTGTGTGCGGACCGTGTGTGTGTGCTGACCGTGTGTGTGTGGATTGTGTGTGTGCTGACCGTGTGTGTGCGGACCGTGTGTGTGCTGACCATGTGTATGCAGACCATGTGTGTGCTGACCGTGTGTGTGCTGACCGTGTGTGTGCTGACCGTGTGTGTGCTGACCGTGTGTATGCAGACCATGTGTGTGCTGACCGTGTGTGTGTGCTGACTGTGTGTGTGTGGATCGTGTGTGTGCGGACCGTGTGTGTTTGGACCGTGTGTGTGTGCAGACCGTGTGTGTGTACGGACAGTGTGTGTGTGGACTGTGTGTGTGTGCTGACAGTGTGTGTGCTGACTGTGTGTGTGTGGACTGTGTGTGTGCAGACTGTGTGTGTGCGGACCCTGTGCGGACCGAGTGTGTTCACGCCCCTGTGTCACACACTTCTGCATTTGTTCAGACGGGTCTCCTTGGAGCAGAGTCTTGTTCGATGATTTGCTCTTTGACCCGGCCTGGCCATCTACCCGAGAGTTTTGTTTATTCGCCGCGGACATAATGTCCGACTCAGCGGGGCTAAGCCGCCTCCCGCCACCCGCGTGCTCCCCTGACCGGTGCCCTCCTCCTCCTCCTCGACCGTCTGCCTTTCGACCCATCAGCCTGCCCTCACGCCAGACCCTCTCCGGCCGGCCTGCCGTGCGCCCCGAGCTGGGGTCCCCGTGGCTCCCCTCCAGGAGGAGTTAACGCTTCTGAGTCTTCCCGGACGGCGTTGGGACCTTTGAGCTCTTGACTGGATTCATTCCCCGCGGCAGATGGGATGACACCCCAAAGACGTCCACACCCTAATCCCTAGGACCCACACGCATGTCACGTTACATCAGAAAGACGTAATAAGGTTCCAGACGTTAAAATCAGAGATTATCCTGGATCACCCAGGTGGGGGGCGGAGGGGAAGGGACGGGGAGGGTGCAGGCCTCAGCGGCGGGGGTGACGGGCGGTCAGCCCCACGAGGCCCGGAGCTCTGCCCGTGACGGACTCCGCCCCGGGGCCTGGACTCCCGCCGTGTGGGAGGCCACGCGAGGACCCGGCCGGCCCCGGACCTCAGCCCCACGGAAGCCTGAGGTGGTAAACCGCTGCCTCAAGCCGCGGGGTTGGTGGTAATTTCTTCCGCAGCAACAGAAAAGGCGCTCCTTCCCCTCCCCCACTCCTGCCGCCAGGGCCGTGAAGGTGAATTCCACGTGTATTTTAAACCCGCCACACACTCCTACTCACACTCTTTGGTCAGTGCTCTGGGGTCTGCTCACCGCCCTGCGCGGCCACCGAATGTCCCCGTCCTGAACGGCTCCCTTGGGAACGGCCCTGACTGCTAGTTTGTTGGGGACAGATTCTGTGTTTGGTTGTCCGAAAACACCTTAATTTTGCCTTCATTTCTGCAGGATGTCTTTGCTGGGTGCTGCTTGTCAATTAATAACACTATTACTGGCTCACGGCCCAAGGAATGAAGCAAATGCCCACGAGCCCATAGGGATTGAAGTGATTGAAAATATAAATCCGTAAGCGCGAGAGGTGACCCTTCCCTGTAGTCAATTCCAACGAACAGACGCAGGAGTGAAGGGGACAGATCGTCACCGTGACCCTGCTGTGGGGTGGCCGGAGCCAGGCCGCCCGGGAAACGCTGAGCTCGGGGGCCAGCAGGTGAGTGTTGGCTGCATGACAAGCTCCGGAACACAGAGCTCTCGGCCCCCCCCGCCGTGTGCAGGGCCCCCAGCTCCCTTCCCACGGACGCGTGAGAGGGAACTAGAGCAGCGCGCCACCTCCCCCAGGGGGCCACCGGGGTCATCCGGTCGTCAGTCACGTGACGCCCTGTCCCCCATACGGTGTTGGGAAGGGCGCTTTCCCACTGGGCCCCGAGGACACACTGGACAAGCCCCGACGGAGGCTCGAGCCACACGACACTGGCCGGCACCCTTCAAACGTGGAGGTCGTGAAGGGGAGACGGAGGCCCTGCCCCACGCTGGGGAGACCGAGAGGGCCCCACGAGGACCCAACCCGTGTCGCTGGGGCGGGGAAAGCACGCGCCGCCACCGGGGTCTGACTACAGCTTCTTTCTTGTGTGTCGCTGCTCAAACTCGGTGTTGGCGGCCGGGCCGCGGCGTTAGGGACGCTCAGACGCGCATTCTTGTTGACAATAAAGTCTAAATTTACCCCAAAATAAAAAGCTAAGTAAATGACCTAAACTCTGACACGCCTCGGTCTAGGGAAGCTGCTCCGCTGCCTCCTTGCCTCGTGCCCTGAGCACAGTCGGCTGAGTCTCGCCTTTTCTCTGAAAGGAGGCAGCCGTCTCTCCTGCTTTGAGCGTTTTCTCTTCGCCTTTGGTTTTCGGGCCGGACTCCGGCGTGTGGGTGTCTTTCCTTCATGTTTCCCTGATCCCGTCCGCTCGCCGACTCGCGGGGCCGACACGCGGGGCCTCCGCCTGCTGCCCGGCTCCTGCCTCCATCAGACGAGCCCGGGCGGACCTGCCGGCGGCGTGAGAGGCACAGACGGACCCGTCCAGCTTCTGCTCGCACAACGTCTGCTGACACCCTGCTGGCCAGAGTCACACGGCGCAGCCAGTGTCTGCCCAGGGGGCCCCACGTCACCCAGCAAAGGCGGGCATCCAGAGCAGAGAGTGGGGGGCCCTGGCTCTGGTGCCCACCACAGGCCCGGGGTGCCAGGGAACACACAAAGGACAGCTGGCTGGGTGCGGGGGCTGCCGTGGGCTCTTCACTTTCTAGAACCGTCTGGGGCTTTCGCTGCTGTGGACCCCACCTCAGACGCGGCCGCCGGGGAGTCTGGCGCCTGCGGCCTTCTCTCCCTCCACACAGCCCGCCGTTCAGCGGCCCAGGGTCTCCTGACAGCGGTGTGGGGAGCTGGGGCGAAGGTGGAGGGTGTGCGTGTGTGAGTGTGCGTGTGTGAGTGTGCGTGTGTGTAGATGGTGGGCTGTGGGGCACCGGCCGCTCTGTGGCTCTCATCACCCTCAGCGGAAGTGACCCATCCACGGGACGGAGCCCCCAGGCCTGGACCCCTGCCTCCGGGGCCGCTGGGAAGAGCCAGGCTCCCGCTTGTGAAGACCGGCGGTGGCATCAGGCCTGCTGGGTCTGGGGCCCCTCCTTGGAGCTGGCGGCTTCCGGCCCCCGTCGTCAGGGGGGAATGGGCCTCGGGCCAGGTACCCCCAGGCCGGAGAAGCTGGCACTCAGAGTAAAAACCGGGAGACCAGCCGGGTTCTGAGGGCCTGGGGGGGAGGGGAAAAGTCCCGAGATGTGTGGTCCCTGGAAAATCCCACCTCAGGCTCTACTTTGGGGGAAGGAAGAAGGCCGGGCTCGTTTCCTCCCTCCATTAATCATGGATACTCAGTTTATTATTGTACTCTTTCCCTGACACCCACTTGTTGAGGGAAAATAAACATGAAAACGTTTGCTTTGTTATAAAATAAAGCCGCATTCCAGGAAATACTCCAGGAAGGTGACTTTGAAGGCAAGCCCCCCAGCGTGCACCCTGCACGGAACCCCAGCCTCTCCTGCGCCTCGTACAGACCCGGGTAAAGGATAGTCTTCACCAGCAGACAAATGCACCAGCCCCAGAGCCGGATTCTCACCGAAGATCCGATGGACCCGGAGAATCCAAAGACAGTTCACGGCTTCCATGCCCGGGGCTCCCGGGGTCCTGGGGTCCTGGGTCCCCACGGCTTTCACCAGGACAGCAGAGAGGAGCGGTCGGCCCCCCAGGACCCTGGGCAGGGCCATCGGCAGTGGTTGGGACCCACTGGCCGCAAAGCCAGCTTGCACAGAGGGCCGACCCACCAGCTCCCCTGGGTCCTCCCAGCCCCGCCTGCCTCCCCCGGCTCGCGTGAGCCCCTGACCCACACCTGCCCTGGGGCGGCCCCGGCCGGGGAGCCCCCGCCGCTCGGCTGACAGGACACCGCATTCACACGGCTCAGTGAGGATGTCAGGACCCGGTCCCCGGGACTCCCGCGAGCAAGGAAATGTCCTGCACTGTCAGCTCCCCAGCCTGTGGGTCACCAGCGGGCCCCGTTCTGCAGCTTGAAGGACTCAACTCAGCTCCTGGCCAGGACGCCGGCCCCCCACAGCTTTGGACCCACATCCACAGTGTGGACCAGCCCCTCAGAACCAACGGACCCACGCCGAGCCCTGGCCTCAAGCCCTGGGTCTGCTGTGTCCTGACCACATAGTCGTGGACGCATCCTTCCCCTCACGCCCAACACCCCATCAGGGAGTCGAGGCCAGCAGACCCGGGCACCCGAGGCTAAACCAGGGCATGAGAGCACCGTGGTGAGCACGGAGCCTGGAGCCCCGCCTGAGGGGGTGACCTCACTCCACAGCTGCCAAGCCACCGCCACAGACTCCAACTGCCACGGATTCCCACCACCACGGACTGCCACAGCCACGGATTCCCACCGCCACGGACTCCCACCGCCACGGATTCCCACAGCCATGGACTCCCACCACTACGGACTCCCACGGCCATGGACTCCCACCACCACGGACTCCCACCGCCGCGGATTCCCACCGCCACGGACTCCCACAGCCACGGATTCCCACAGCCACGGACTCCCACCACCACGGACTCCCACTGCCACGGATTCCCACCACCACGGACTCCCACTGCCACGGATTCCCACCACCACGGACTCCCACGGCCACGGATTCCCCACCAGCACAGACTTCCACCTCGGGCAACTCTTTCAGGGACTCCCCATTCCTCTGTGCTTTCTCCATTTTTCCTTCGGGGTCAGGGTGCCCAGCAGACCCCAGACTCGACCTCAGCCTAACCTCTCCCAATATCTGCCATCCATCCACCTTCCTGTGGTCGTTGATCAGGGTTCACATCCCGCCCGCCCGTCTACACCAGGATGCTGTCCTTGTACCCGTGCCCTGTTGGGACTCATTTCCTCCCGAGCACACACTCCTGCCACACTGAGTGGCTGGCGCGCACGGGACAGAGTGACGGCGGCCAGACGCGCTGGCCCTCTCTGCATGTTCACAGCCGCTCCTCAACTCCCCCTCCACTCCCTACATCGGACACATCGGGCGGCCCCTTCCCTCCGCCATGCCCACCCGCCTCCTCGCGCGTCCCCGGAACAGGACAGAGGCTCCACAGGCACGTGGGCGGCAGGAAGACGGGGAGACGGGAAGCCGGCTGGATGCGGTGCGGTGGGGGCGCAACTCAGGAAAGTAAAGGCAGCGTGGTGCCCGGCGGCCCAGGGTCCACCACACGGGACGCCCGGACTCACTGCACGGGGACCCCGCCTGGGCGTGTGGGAGACACTCCGCCTGCACCACCCGCCCCGTCCCTGTCCTCCACGTCACAGGGAAGTGTGCTGCGGCCACGGTGTAGGTGGGAACGGGGGTCTCCGGGCTCTGAAAGGCCAGGCTGCGGGCATGCAGGACATCAAGCCTGCGAGCCACCACTCAGGTGGTCACAGGAGGGGCCACTAGGGATCTCCGTGAGCCACGACCACACTCTCAGCAGTCTGACGTGGCTTATGAACTGGTCCACGTGAACCCAGCAGTGGAAGCCAACGTGCCTCATACACCGGACACTCCCCGGCTTAGTGGAGCCAGGACATGGCGCAGCCCCCACCCGTCACCGACCCCTAGGCCCCGGCCAGGGCAGGGAGATCAGGGGGACAGAAGGACACCCAGCCTCACCCCTGAATCAGAGACCGTCCATAAGCCCACCGACAGACAGATGGCTCTGAAGCCACGCTCGGGCCGACCCCGTCTACGTCGGGTTAGCGGGAGCCGGGCTGAGCCGTCCTCCCTTGCAGCCTGCTCTGTGTGTCACAATGCTGTGGCCCCGAGGGCTTGGTCCAGAGCTGGAGCTTCCTGTGACCTTGATGTGTCACGCACAGTCTCAGGCACACCTGGGGACCCAGGGTGCAACACACAACGGGTTTGAGGTGGCCCCGGCGGGGCGGTCCTTGGCCTCGCCTCTCCCCTTCCTGCCACCAGCCAGCGTGTGGCATCCCGGGCCAGTGGGCACCTGGAAAACCACAACCCAAGACTGACCCAAAGAGTGTAGGGTGGCTGCCGTCCACGGTGACCAGCAGTGGTGGACGGAGACACGCCCTTGGGGTCAGTTCAGGGAGCTCCGTGCGACAGATGCGGTTTCAGCTCCACCTCCGAGGCGAGCCTCTCTGGGGCGTTGATCGGCCCCTCCCGGGGAGAGGGCCTCACCTCGGGCTTCAGACGCATCCCCTCCTGGCCGGGTCCACAGCCCTGGCTGCACCGTCAGCCCCTCACCAAACTCGCCAGCCCCTCCCTGCAGGCGGGCCGGCATCACTGGGTGTCAGCTCCCGCTTTCTGTGGTGACATCCAGCCGAGCACGATGGCCACGCTGGCTCTCGGCTTCAGGAAAGGAGACACGTGTCAGCAGCAGTCCGTGGAGGATCCAGCACGGGAAGGGTCTACACCACAGGGGGAGCAGAGGCCGAGCAGCCCAAGGCTGCTCTGCCTGGACGGGGGTCTCAGCACTACCCTCTCCCGCCTCCACCCCCGGCTGTGAGGGTGGGGAGCCCCTCTCAGAGCTCCTGGGAGGGTCCATGAGGTGGAGTCTACGCCCAGCACGTGATGGAAATCCCGAGTCAAAGCAGCTATTTCCTTGCCTAAGAGGCAATGTTTTTCAGATGAATTAAAGCAAAAAGACCAGAGAGGGGTCAGAAATCCCCGTCCCCGGAGCCGGGGCGTCGGGTTTCCCTGCTCCACTGCCAGCACCGCCAGCAGGAACACGGTGAGCAGGGCGGGCGTTAGAAAGCCCAGAGACGCAGCCTGATGACAAAAGTGAGCGCAGAGGCGCCCCTCCCCTGGGGGTGGTGGGCCCGGGAGTCCTGGTGGCTTTAGATAAACCGAGGCACGGGCAGCGCCTGGTGGGGGTGTGCGGGGAGACTGCTGCCGTCCGTTGTCCCGGGACGGCCTTGCGTGCTGTGGATCTGCCCACGGCTCCCGGGTGAATGAGGTTTCTGGTTTCATATTCTCCTAACAAAATGTGTTTTCCCTGTAAAGACTAGTGAAAACTTATGTTCCAAAACACACGTGACTCAACAAGGAGGGAGAAATGTGCCCTTTATTTTCCAAGGGCTCCTTCCCTGCGCCGGGGAGACGGGCGCGACCAGGCAGGGACGCTTTCCCGCGAGCAGCCCTCGGCGTGTCCGGCTCCTGCGGGGAACTCTGGCCCCGTATTCATCTCTTTCTCACCAAAGGCTTTCACTAGGGCAACCTCCTAATTCTCCGCCCACGGCACGCTGCCTTTGGGCCACGGACGTGGCCATGAAAGCCAGCAGGACAGGGGTGGAAGCGGCGGTCAGGCCGGGACTGGACGGGACTCTGCCTCTTCAGTTTTTTGTGACTGTGGGCAAGTCATGGTGGTAGGACTCAGTTTCCCAGTGGGCAGCGTGGGTTGGCCATCACAGACCATTTTCAGGGCCTGCCTACCGGCCCAAAAGGATGTGAGGCCAGTCAGAGCTCGATAAAGATACACGAAGAGCTGGAGCTACAACAGGAACTAAGGAAAGAGATGGAAGTGGAATTACATGAGACGAGGTGAAGGTGAGATGAGATGCAGACGGAGAGGGCGGGGATGGAGACGGGAATGACGGTAGAGGCGAAACGGGGATAGAAATGGAGATGGACATGGGGGTAGAGACGGGCTGGGCTGGGCTGGGGATGGGATGGGGTGGGGGTGGGGTGGGGATGGAAATGGAACTGTGTATGGGGCTGGGGCTGGGGCTATGGGGCTGGAGACAGGGCCAGGGACCCTGCAGGTAGGGATGCTTTCAGGCTGTGTCCTAGGTGGGAGCTCATCTAAAATGAAAGGGAGCAGCCTTTGTCCTCAGAGCCTTCCATGGCTGAAGCTACTGGAGGCCCAAGGATGGCGTCTGAGGCCACTCCCATTTCATCCCCATCCCCGTCTCCTCTCCACCCCCATCTCCATGCTTTTGAGGGGCCCCTGGTCAGATGTGCCCCTCGGGGTGGATGGTCCCTGCAGAGGCCATGCCTATCTCCAGGGATACCTGTGGATGCACCTGATGCCTTGCTGGGGGTGGTAGTTCTGGATGGGTCCGCGAGTGTCAGAGGCTGATGGTGAAAGAGCAGATCCCCCTACCCCCCGCCCCGCCCCGTGCTGACTCAGATGCAGACTAATGGGTCTGTGCATGGACTGTATCCTTTCTCCATCAACGGAGAAGGACAGTTTTGTTTAAAATTTGGAAATAGGAGTCAAGGGACTATTTCCCATACAGAGGCTAGTTTTCTAGGTTCTGTCTCCCTCTGCACCAATCCCTGTGGGTGCTGACAGCCATCCCTGCGGTGGGGGGGCCCCAGGCCATGTTGCAGGGGCGAGTTTCAAATGCACAGAAGTATTCTCCAAGGAGCTGTTAGTTGCATGAAAGCCAGATTCCAAGCTTTGGCCCCGCTCTGGCCCCTGCCCTCCCAGGATCCCGGGCTATGTGAGGAATCCAGCCACGCACAGCCCCCCGCGGGCATTGGTGGCTTCCTCTGAGAACCGGCGGCAGGATCAGGGGCATCCTTTCCAGAGGAATTCCCCCGCCTGCAGGTCGGGGCTGGGCGAGGCCGTGTGAGCTTCTGGGGGGGCGTGGGAGCAGCCACAGCCAGCAGAGCCCCCTCCCCTGCAGGCACAGCTGTGGGCCACATGGGGGGCACACCTGGGCCACCCTCGGGGGCGCTGTCACAGGGAGCTGAAACATGTGGCCCCACCGAGTGCTCTGCAGATAAGAGAGCCCCAGAGGACGGTCTGGCAGGAGCCGCAGCGAAGCCGGGCCTGGTGCGGACAGCGGGGCGGCCCTCGCGGACTGGCGGCCGAGGCCCATGTACTCTCCATCAATCCCATCTAACTTGGCGCTAAAATAGCCCGAGTCACTGTGACCCTGAAAAAGTCCCAACTATTTTTAAATTAGCCATCCCAAGGGCAAGGAGCAGATGATTCATCGTGACAAATCCTCTCTTTATGCCCTCTGACCCCGGCATCCGGATCGCGCAGCCTGGTGGGGAGGCCTGACTGGACTTGAGCTCGGCACCACCAGCCAGGTTCCAACGGGGGCGGAGGGGGGAGGGTACTGGCCGCAACTCACAGGAAAGGCCAAGCGGAGGAGGTCGCCCAGGGCCCTGCCTGGGCCCCCTGGGCGCCCCGCGGGCACGCGCCACTGGGGAGGCGCTTCCAGAGAACCCCAGCGAAGCGTCCATTTACTTAGAGCAGCAGCTGCAGCGTCGTGAGGAGCCGTCAGCCACCAGAGTCCCTGCGTCAGAATCGAGGCAGGGCGCAGCGGCGCCAATGCCTTCCAGAATGTCGTTTCCATAGTCCTTCTGATCTCAAGGAAAGTACCGTCAAGTCTCCTTATTTGCAAAGTTCTGGGTTTGCAAATTTGCTAAAACTCACTCGTAACCACAGAAGTGGCACACGGTTCTTTGGCGGCCATTCCTGGACACGTGGGGAGCGGGGCACACGCATCCCCACGGTCAGCGCCCACCTGAGGCCAAAGCGACCGTGCTCTGCCTTCTTCAGGAATGGGTCCTGCCCACTGTGTGCTTAGTGCCAGGTTCTCTGCGTTTCTGTCCTCGGCCCCTTTGTTCACTGTGGCCCCCAGTGGCCCTGGAGGTGTGGGCGGGGTCTGAAGTGCACGAAGGCTGTGAGGTGCCTCAGGAGCAGGCAGGTGTGTCAGAGAAGGTTCCCTCAGACGGGCGTCCTGGGCTGGCGGCTGAGCTCCGTGGGAACGAGCCCACGGTACAGACTCAGTAAGGGGTCTTCAAGTGGAAACACACTTTGGATGGCTTGTCCGTCGGTTAGTCGACACAGAGGTGACCAGAAGCTCACAGGAAAACCCCGTATTTCCCCCAGGAGTGAGGGTCCCGTATTTGCTGATTCAGTGTTTGAACTTGGCCCCCAAATAACCGAATCAATGGTGGTGTGAACTTGTACAAACCTCACAGATCTGTCTTCAATCAGATTCAAGTGTTTCATGTTCTGTTGCACTTTGAACACTAAGGTGGCTTGAAGCTGGAGGCCTGACTGGGTCTGCCCTTCTGCCCTGGGGTGCTGCACCCTACGGAGGGCACCTGGGGCTGGGCCAGTGGCGAATCCGCGACGCTCGGGGGCTTCTGGTGCGGGTGAGTGTTGGAGCACGTGGTTTGCTCTCCCGGACACACACCCGTGGGCGGGTGAGCTGTGGCCACAGGCGCCACCAAGCCCCCGTGGGCTCCCTGTCTGTGCCGGAAAGTTCTAGAGCAACGACTGTTGTGCTCACCAAATCAAACTGAGCACAAAAGAAATGAGAAATTCACCCCTCCTTCTGAGCCCAAAGAAAGAGTTCACAGGTCAGATTACAGCCCTCGGGAATGCAGGGCGTTTTCCTGCGTCTGGGGGATGTGAACGAGCTGCAGACAGAGAGAGGGTCCAGCCATGGGCATGCCAAGAGCTGGCAACCACTGCTGCCCACGGCCGCCCGCCCCATGTCTGTCCCTGGGCCCCAGGGAAGAGGGCCGTCCGGGCCGTGTACAGCCTCCCCGCCTCGTCCCCATCAGAGCGCACCCATCCTCCAAGAACGGCTTGGCTGATGGTCCTTAACGGAGCCTCCTGGTGACCGGTCTTGGGAATCCCAAGCTGGAGGTGGTGGAGCTTCGTCCTGTCCCAAGGGTCATCTCTGCTCGAGGTCATGGCTTCTTCTGGCTGTGAGGATTCCGGATCCTTCCCAGGGCAGCCCAGCTGAGCCGGGCAGGATTGTCCCAGGGTCCACAGCTGAATGCCTGTCCTGCCTTGAGGCTGAGGGCAGTGGAGGGGGCGCCGGGGCCCAGGAACGTGCAAAAGAGCGTGAGCTGCCCCTGCCTGCCGTGTCCTAGCTGCAGTGCACGGAGCTGGGTGCCCGCAGCCCGTGGGCCGGGGCGCGCCCTCCCACCGCCCGCACGTGGCCGCTGCTGGGCGTGATTGCGACCTTGTCGTTTTAAGCAATGTAACCAGCGTCCCAGGCATCGGTGGGGACCGTGCTGAGCCTTCCCCCACCCCGTGGCCCTGCTCCCGTCCCCGCCGCCCCCCAGGGGCGCTCTCGCGGCCCCCGGGCTCCATGCCTTTGCCTGCCTTCCTACTTGCCGTGCCGCATATTTTCTTAAAAAGATGTTTTCTCTTTCAGCGGTTTTTAACCATATAGGGAGGGCCTCAAGCCATAGGTGACCTCTGAGCTTCTTTTCTGAACACGAGGTGTAGCTGGGGCACCTTGGGGCAGGCGGCGCTGGGTCCTGATGGCCACGCTGTCCCCTCGTGTCCTTGTATCAGAGGCTCTCACGCGGCTGTTCTGGGGCTGCCGCCGCCATGAGCACACTTACCCACGCCCTTGTTAACCCTAACCCCAACCCTGTCACAGGGCAAGGGTGTAGCTGGCAGTGGGGTGCGGGGCCTGGGCTCAAACTCAGGAACAGCACCGCACCCCCTCCCCCGTGGCCGCCCCCTCCCCCGTGGCCGCCCCCTCCCTCGTGTCCTCACCCCTCCCCTGTGGCCGCACCCCTCCCCCGTGGCCGCCCCCTCCCTCGTGTCCTCACCCCTCCCCTGTGGCCGCACCCCTCCCCCGTGGCCGCCCCCTCCCAAGGCACTTTCCACTGGCGCCCCCTCCCTCGTCTCACCCCTCCCACTGTGCACCCTCCCCGTGGCCGCCTCCCAGCGACCGCCCCACTCCCCGTGGCCGCCCCTCCCCGTGGCTGCCTCCCAGTCAGAGCGCCCCCTCCCCGTGGCTGCACCCCTCCCCGTGACGCCCCTCCCTCGTGTCCTCACCCCTCCCGTGGCTGCACCCCTCCCCGTGGCCCTCCCTCGTGTCCTCACCCCTCCCCCGTGGCCGCACCCCTCCCCCGTGGCCATGCCGCTGCAACTCCCAGGGTTGAGACAGGAGATCCTCCTCAGGTTTTTAAGTTGCCTCCAAACCAGCAGGCGTGGATGGCCCTGCCCTCCCCGGCCGCGCACACTGTTGGGGTCTCAGGGGTTTGCACAGGAGCCTCCTCCGTGCGATGTCTCCGTGCCGGCTCTCCCCAGGCTGACGGGCAGACCCGCTCTGGGCACCCCGGCACAGCGCCTCCAGCTGTGGGTGTCCTGAGCATCTTCTCCCTGTTACCACCCGCCTCCCAGCTGTCTTCAGGGCACCCTTAGACCCACGAGGCCCCTCCCTGTGACACGGCGCAGCGTGCTGACCTTCCGTTCCCAGGTGAGGGACCCCCACCCTGCTGCAGGCTCCCTCTCTCCTTCTGTACCCGGTCCGTGCTGGGGGCCTGGAGATGGCCTGCCCCCTGCCCCCTGCCCCCTGCCCTTTGGCTTCTGGTGGGCCCAGCCCCCGGGAGGCACCAGCAAAAGCGAGACTGGGAACTGTGAGGTGGGTGCGGACTCCCCAGGTCCTCCTGCCTGTCACCGAGGTCGGCGAGACCCCCCAGCAAAGGCCACCTCCATAGGGGCCCGCTCCTCAGGCCTCCCTCTGGGTCCCAGCAAACATGTGGACATCATGTGCCGGATTCCTTAAATTCTGCTCACACCTTAGTGAAAAATCTCTTTTTATTTTATTTTTAAAAAAATTTTTTAAACTTTTTATTTATTTCTGAGAGAGAGAGACATTGAGCAGGGGTGTGTCAGAGAGAGAGGACACAGAATCTGAAGCAGCTCCAGGCTCCGAGCTGTCAGCACAGAGCCCGAAGTGGGTCTCAAACCCACGAACCATGAGATCATGACCTGAGCCAAAGTTGGACGCTTAACTGACAGCCACCCGGGTGCCCCGAAAAATCTCTTTTATAAAATTCTCCACAAAATCTCCATTCTGAGCATGCCCTCTGTTTCTCACCAGGACCCTGATGGGTAGGAAACTCCCCTCCCTCTTCAGAAATATCCTGTTTATTCCTGTTTTTTATTCTTCTGAAAAATTCCAACATATTCCATGAAATGCCTTGATTTTGATTAAAAATGCATTAAATTGGAGGCACCCGGGTGACTCAGTTTGTTAAGGATCCAAGTCCTCATCTCAGCTCTGGTCTTGGGCTTCATTCCTTTGCCTTCCCCAAAGTCTTGATCTCAGGATCATGAGATGAAGCCCCATGTTGGACTCTGTCCTGAGCATGAAGGCTACTTTAAAATATGCATTAAACGGGGTGCCTGGGTGGCTTAGTCGGTTGAGCGTCCGACTTTCGCTTAGGTCATGATCTCGTGGTTCGTGGGTTCGACCCCCACGTCGGGCTCTGTGCTGACTGCCAGCTCAGAGCCTGGAGCCTGTTTCAGTCTGTGACTCCCTCTCTCTCTGACCCTCCCCTGCTTACGCTCTCTCTCTCTCTCTCTCTCTCCTAGAAATAAAATAAAAAACATTTTAAAAATATGCATTAAACATAGTCATCAATTTGGGAGAATTGTCATTTTATAACATATGTCCTATCCATGAATATGGTATGCCATTCTATTTATATTTTTGAAACATTTATCTTAACAAAATTTTATCATTTCCACTGTAGATGTCTTCACATCTTTTGTTAGACTTATTCTTAAATACTCGATATTCTGTGACTCTGGTAAATGTATTTTCTCTTTATTTCTCTTTTTGTGGATTGTTTGTAACTGGCATGCAGAAATCTGGCTGACTATCATATATTAACTTTATATCTAGTTACTGCACTAAGCTCTCCTTTTATTTGTGTCAGTAGACTCTTTTGGGTTTTAATATAAACAATCATAGCACCTGAAAATAATGACAGCTTTGTTTCCTCTTTTTCAACCCTTCATGGTTCACACTGAATGCGGTAGTTATAGGGTGGCAGGTTTCAAATTCATGCAGAAAGAACTTTCTAGCAATAAAAGCAGCATGAAACAGAGGGAACTGCCTCCATCAGTTGTGTTTTTTATCATGAAAGAAGCATGAGTAAAGTTGGGGTACCACATTCTCGGGAAGCAGGACGCAGGCTGGGGCACAAGGTGAGGTAGGTCTAAATGGCACCAAAATGCCTTTTAACTTGGAGATCCAAGTTTACTTCCCTATCCCCAGTGGCCTTGGCCTGGTGGCCATGGTTCTCAAAGTCCAATATCCAGAAACTGGGCGTGTTTGGGTCGGCCCACTTACCGTCTGGCTCACAAGCTCCGTAGGATGGGGTGTGGGGCCTCCTGTGCCTTCCTGCACCTCGAGCCCGGTGGCCCAGCTCGAGACACACTCCCCAAGTCTTGTGACATTTACTCCTGCCTCTCCTCTTGTACCCTCAGCATGGGGGCTGGGCATCCAAGGGTCCTGGCCAACCTGCCCTGCCCAGCAGCAGCTCCCCAGAATGACCCATCATCATTGGAACCACCCAGCTCCCCACAGGATGCATGTGACCCCTTTGTCTATGCAGACCCCGCCCGGGCCCAGCTGACTCACTCCACAGCCTTCCTCTTGACGCGCCTGCAGGCGACCATCGCATCTGACAGGACCTGGGGCTGCAGCCAAAAGGCTGGAGCTGGGGGTCCCCACACCCATCCCGTTTGGGAAGTCCTGGTTGGCCAACTAGACTTCAGGTTCACCTTACCTCCAGACTGGGAGTCCCCGGATGGCTTTCATCCACACTCAGCTGCCACCTTTAGTTCAAACACGGTACGAGTATCAAGGAAAACCCAAGAGTGTGCACTGATGGCAGTTACTTCAAGTCCAAAAGCAAGCCTGATGGAGGCCCTGACTTGGAAGGAATGGGGGGTGGTCTTCTGGGTGCCGGCAGCGTCTGTCTCCTGGACTTGGCGCCGTGGGTGTGTTTGCTCCGTAGAAATGCCTCCAGCCAAGCACTTAGATTTATGTACTTTTTAATGTGCACGAATGCTTCACTAAAACAGCTTATGAACAAAACTACAGCTACAGGTTACAAGTAAAGTAAATAAAACAAGAATACATATCACAGCCTGTGTATGTGGCCCCAGCCACGCTCAAATAAGAAAGAATGAAAATAAACGTGGAAGCGTTCAACACCAGAAATTCCTAAGAGAAGAACAAAATAAAACTAGGAAAGTAAGAGGGCAGGGTTGGTAAGGAAGAGGTTCAGGCCCTGAACTTCTCACCCAGGACGGACGAACCGCCCCCTCCTTGTAAGTCCCCTTTGCTGTCACTGTAACCTTTCTACATGCACAGGTCCCCGTCAGGATAGAACCCAAACTTCTTAGCAGGGGCCACGAATTTCTGTGAAACACAGGCTCTGCGCTGGTCTGCAGCCCTGGCTTCGGTCGGACGCCAGGCCCAGCCCTTGGCCGGCATCCGGGACATGTGTGGTTTTTAGCGGTTCCTGGGTGTGTTTTAATCAGGATTGGTAAGACAGGCCGACCTGGGAATGACAGTCATGAGGAGGAAGTTCATACCCACAGGTCCCGAGAAGTAGGAAGCGGGCTACTCAGGACCCCAGGAGGTGCACCAGGTCAGTCAGCAGGCAGAGGAGGGGCGGGGGGGAAGGGCGGGAGTTTTATTGTGGTTTCCGTGGGAGGGCCAGGTGAGGCATCAGCCTGCACCAGTGTGGCCACTTGGAATAATTTCAGCAGGCCCTAGGGCCTAGGGGCTGCCCCTGGTCGTCTGGTCCCTGGAGTGCCGGGGGCAGGGGGACAGCAGCCCAGGGTGTGAGAGCCCCGTGGGGGGGGAGAGGGCAGGCTCCGAGTCAGTCGGGTTGCCCCCGGGGTGAGCACTGGCTGGGAAGACAGTCCTTCCGAGGTCAGCAAGGCCCCAGATGTCAAAGCGTCTGACGTAAGAAAATAAAAAGCCACGCTCAGTACACGTACGCACGGGCCCGTCTCGCCTCACCCCTGGCAGCTCCCGTCTGGGTGACCTCGGGTGGGGGTGGTCCACCACCGGCTCTGGCCTGAACTGCATGAGGCTGAAGGGCCCCAGTGCCGCTGCCCCTTGCGGACGCCCTTCCTTCCTCTCTCCCCCAGGCCTCCCTGCCAGAGGCAGTGTGTGCTCCGAGACCCAGATCAGCACGGCCCCTTGGACGGAGCCTCCATCCCCCAGCCACCCCCAGCCACCTTCTGCGTAGTCTCTGGGGTACAAAGTCCGGTGGCCCCGGTCTCCTGTCCGGAGTATAGCTCCTGTCACAGGGGTCTGGGCTTAGACAGCAAGTTACACGGCCCCCACCTGTCCACGACCGGCTGCACCACGGGCCACCCCACCGTGAGATTCCGAGTGAGTCTCTCCTAACAGACTGGGGGTCCTGGACGTGGGGCTCGATTCTGCTGTTTCACTCCCGCCCGCGGGGGCGTAGAGCCGAAGACCCGGTAATGTTTGCTGAAGGACGGCTGAAATGCCAGGTATAATGCTTTAGAGTGTCCCCTCCCCTCCTCGTCGTGAGAGAAGGGGTGCGGTGTGCCGGGCTGGCACCCAGGCGGAGGGGTGGAGGCAGGGAGCCCCCTGCACCACACGCCCGGGCTTGCGCCCCTTGGTCTGTGTGCGTCCCCACCTTCCTGTGGCTTCACTCACGTCTGTGGTCCGTTCTGTTTAATGCGGGCCTCGTGCTGGGGCTTCCGCGCTGCCTGGGCCCTTCCCTGGGGCGCCCCTGCTTCCCACGCGACGGCTGGCAACGTAGGTTTCTCATGTTGTGTGTGTGAATCGTGTCATTCTGAACCTATTTTGTGTGCGTCCCAAGGGGCATCTGAATCGCTTCCTTCTGACTCAGCCCAGGAATGAGGTTACAGGGTCAGAGGATCTCAACATTCTTATGGCTCCTAATAAATGTTGCCAAGTCGTTCTTGAAACGAGGAAAGAAGGAAGCAGGGAAGGAAGGAGAGAGAACCAGGTCACGCGGCCCTCGGAGAAGGTCGTTAGGGCTCTGGGCGTGGGCGGCGAGCCCTACAAGGAGGGCTTGTGCTTGGAGCTGATATGAAAACAACAGAAAACGGTCACACGTACACACATGGGCCCATGCGTTCGCACAGGCCCCCCCCAAGCACACAGGTGCCCACGTGTGGCCATCTGATCACACGGTTCCACGTATCCCTGCACAGAACTGAGTAGGCACCTCACCGTGTTCCGTGTCCCCACGGGGACCCAGGGAGCAGTGGCTGGGATACCAGCAGGCCACGGATGCCCACGGAGTGCGTGTGGATTGCTCAGTTGTAGGTGAAGTGACAGCCCCTGCCCCGCGGAGGGGGTGGCCATGAGGATCAGCAGTGGGAAGGCTGAGCCCAGCGGTCCCCAAGGGGAAAGGGGCCACTGTTTACTTGGGGGACTGGAGCACAGTGTCCTCCACCCCAGGGCCACGGCCACAGCCACAGGGCATCGTCCCTGGCCTACGGACGTTCCGTCGCAGCTGCTGTGTGTCTGTTCCTGCAGCCACATGTGTGTGACCCACAGCAGGTTAACTCTCGGTGCCTGTGGCTCGCGGTCTAGGTCCCACCCGCCGGCTTGGTGCGTTTGTCACACACACGGGGTGGAGTCCAAACACCGAAACAGCGAGGAAAGTGGCCCCAGAGAAGCTCAAACCTCCCAAGCACAGTGTGGCCTGTTGGCCGTGGTGCAGACGCTGCCCCGGGGCCCCCATGGGCTCCGTGTCACCGCGTTTCTACAGCTCCCAGAACAGGGACTCGGCAGCTCCCTGTTCCTTCTGCCAAAATGACATGGGGTGACCTGGGGGCATCTCTAAGGGGATCTGGGCACTGACTCGTCCGCGGCAGACAGGGCCCTGCTGCTGGCATCCTGCCTCACGCAGCGTCGGGGCAGCGGTGAGCTCAGCACGCAGGCAGAGACCCTTCCAGAACCGTGAGGCACACAGAGCCCCGGCGAGTCCGAAGCAAAGCTGGCTGGGAGGAAGCGCCAGGCCCTGGTCTCCCCTCCGCCCACCGGGCCTCCCTCTTCCTTCCTTCATCTACAAACCCCTGGAGCCGGGCTGGGGCAGAGAGAAGAAAAGCCGACGACGGAAAACAGGAAAAGGGGAAGCAGATGGAGGAGTCAGTGGGAGCTCAGAGGAAGGGGCATAATGGGCAGAGGGAGGGTGGCGGGGGGTGGGGGGTCAGCGGGGACACGGGGCGCGCCGCCCTCCGGAGCTCTGTCCGCTCTCCCCAGGGATTCCGGGCCAGGAAGGCTCACGCGGCCCCCACGGCTCCTGATGGCACAGGAGGGGACCCGGTCTGGATGCCCCTCTTCAACCGAGAAGTTTCTGGAGGGGCCACTTTCTATCTCAAAAGTTCGTTCACATGTGTAATTCTGATCTTGCAGGTTTTTATTTGCTTGCACCGAGAGAGGCACCACACACCAGAAGCGTGTGCATAATGTAAACACAGAGCTGGAAGGGCAGGAACATCAGAATCGCCCCAGACACCCCACTGTGTCTACAGATCGCTCCGGAAGGAAGTCAGACAAGGATTCCAGGCAAGGAGATGGGCCCGGAGTCACAGAAGTGCTAGGAATCAGCCGTCGAAGGGCCTGCGGTCACACCAGCTGCCCCGTGGGCCCTGTGACGTCTGGTAGACCACGCCCCTCAGTGTCAGCCCACACGGAAAGCAGAGCCGAGCCAGCCTGGCCTGCGGTGTGGGCCCGGGGAACCCGTGGGTGGGGAGCAGATGCTGGCGGTGCACTCATCCGCCTTGGCCAGGCCCTGAGGATTTGGGGGGCCTCAAGCTGGCCAGGCCCCAGGGTTGGGGGGCCCCTGAGCTGGCCAGGCCCTGCGGTTGCAGGGGCTCCAAAGGCACCTGCCACATCACCGCCTAGAGAACTAGAACCTTCCCATTCTCCATGGGTTTCTCAGTTATGCCTCAGTACGGATCCACCCCATGTGCGTGGACGCTTATGTATCATTTCATTTTGCTTTTTGAGCCTTATGAAGAATGCCCCTGTGCGTCTGCCGCTGAGGCCCATGGCGTTGATGCACGTTCCTCGTGCCACTGAGGGTGCGGGAAGTGTGGCGAGTGTGCGCAGACACACGTGTGTAGTTCGAGTTCACACCCGCACAGCATCCCAGGCCTGGCCGCCTGGTCGGCCTTCCCATGCACGTCCCTGGGTCCACCTGGTACATGCGTTTCTCTAGATAATGTTTCCGAACTTTCTGGCCACGATTATTTTCATGCTGCCCCGGGGCACGAACATACGGTGAAGGCCAAGGCCAATTATTTTTTTGGGGTCACCTGCCCTTAGAGGGTGCAGTTCTTGCTCTTCTAGTTCCTAGTACTGCTGTCCTTCTTGCTGCCGCTGCCGCGATCGCCGCGTCTGTCCCGCTACGTTGACTTACTCGCTCCCTAGCGGGTACGCAGTCGGAGAAACGCCGCTCGGGGTGCAAAGCTGGGGACGGCTCTGTACGTGATTGGCCGTGCGGAGCTGTAATTTTATAAGGAAACGTCAAGTGTTTTGCGAAGCGGGACTCCAGTCACGCTGCAGCCTCGCCAGCAGCCCGTGGTGTGCAAAGCACCTCACTGTACGTTGCCGCGAAGGAGGGCCAGTAGCCTTCACTTCCTCAGAAGCTCTTCCTACGTCGTTTCTGTGACATTTGTTGTTAAGCAACAAATTTTGAGTCATTTGATTTTCTCTTTTTTAAAAAAGTTATTTTGACAGAGACAGAGAGAGACCGAGAGAGAGAGAAAGAACAAGGGGCACGGAGCCTGATACGGGGCTTGAACCCTCGAGTCCATCGCCTGAGCTGAGATCAAGAGTCGGATGCTCCCCTGACTGAGCCTCCCGGGCGCTTCTAAATTTTTCATTTTTAATTTGTAGGTGTTTTCTATATATTCAGGGCACTAGTCTTTTGTGGCAAATGTCTTTTCTCAGTTGGCAGCCTGCCATTTCACTTTCCTTTCTGTGTCTTTTTATGAACAGTCCCTTACTTTAGTTTTGAGTTTTAAGAAAGCCTTCCTTCTTTGTGGTCATAAGAATATTCTGTATAGTCAGTTTAAGATATTTTTCCTTTTACATTTACATTCCTTTGATCTGTTTGGAATTTATTACCATTTCTGAATCAGACCTGAGGTCGAGATTCCATTTCCTTCCTAACCACTGGATACTAATCCCCTGGCAGAATTTGTGCACCTTCCTGGGGGTTAGAAGCGCCTGGATTTTTCCACATCAGTGATGGTGCGTTTGGGGGCTTTCTACTCTGTTTAGTTAATCTCTTTGTCTAATCCTCTGCCAAAACTACACCGTCTTAATTACTGTTGCTTTTAATACATCTTAGATTAGCAGGGCAAACTCCCCACCTGCTTCTTCTGGAATGTCCAACAATTCTTGGACGTGTGTCCTTTCATACAAACCCTAGATTTACTTTCCGAGGCTCCATATTTGGTATTTTACTTGAATTACACTGAAGTGGAGCATCCAGTTAGAGGAGGCAGCGCTTCACTTACTGTTAACGGTTTGTTATAACAGACGCTATAAAGAGTCCGCATGCACAGCCCGATGACGAGGTGCTCGGGGTGAGGTCTGGGTGGCCCCGGAGCTGGGGTGCCCCCTCCAGCACGGGATGCGTTCATCAAGCCGGCAACTTTCTGACCCCTTTTGTCTAGGGTTTTGTGGGATTGATTAAGTCACTGGCCATTGATGGCTAGCTCAGCCCCCGTCGCCTAACCCCTGCCTGTCCCCTGGGCCCCTCCGGGGACCAGCCCCCTGCATCCTCCAGGAGCCACCTAATTAGCGTAAACTCGGATGGGGCTAAAAGGGGTTTGTGATGAATGACAGAAGATGTCCCCAGCCCACCCCAGGGAGTTCCAGGGTTTTAGAAGCTCTCCCAGGAGCCAGGGGCAGAGGACAGCCAGGGAGAAGCTCCTCGTGACAAAGCCCCCCGCCCCCCCCAGGAAGTTCTGCATCCCGTTTCTGAGGGGCTTCTGTCTTCTCTGCCAGCTGGGTCCTCCTCCCGCTCCGACACTGCTGCCCCCAAATCTGGGACCCCCGCCCGCCTGTGGCTTGGCTGGGGACATTTGAACTTCTGAGGGTAGTTCCTGCTCTGATCTGAAAGAACTAATGCTTGTTACTTTGCTTTTTGAAGTTTAAATAAAATTCACTAATTTTGACCCCCCCTCTCTCCCCCCGCTCAGGGTGCTGTTTGAGTAAACCGCAGCTAAGGGCACTAGCCACTCAAGGGTGCAGATTAAAATTACTAATACTTGAACTGTTCCATATATATATACACATGTATTTAACTTTTTAATATTTTAGTCTTTTTGAGAGAGAGAGATGAGAGAGACAAAGCATGAGCAGGGGAGGGGCAGAGAGAGGGAGACACAGAATCGGAAGCAGCTCCAGGCTCTGAGCCGTCATCACAGAGCCCGACGCGGGCCTCGAACTCACAAGCAGTGAGATCATGACCTGAGCCGAAGTCAGATGCTTAACTGACTGAGCCACCCAGGTGCCCTCTGGATATGTTTTTAAACAGCTTTATGGATCTATAATTGACATTTGGCAAACTGCATTTGAAGTGTACAATTCAATAGGGTTTGACCCCTGTATACAGCCGGGAATCCATTGCCACCATCCACTCAGTGGACAAATCCCCGGGTGGTTTGCAAGTTTCCTGTGTGGCCCCTGCGTGTCGCGTGCCCCTCCTGGCCATCTGCACCCCTACCCCAGGCCACCACTCACCTGCTCTGAAATAGGGGTCAGCTGGCATTTCCTGGAAGTGTATGTAAACGTAATGGAATAGTATGTGCTCCTCAGCGTGGCTCCTTCACGCAGCACAGCATGTGTGTTAGTGCTGATCACGGATCCGCGTGTCGGTCGTTTTGTCCCTGAGTGGCGTTCCATCGCCAAGAAGTTTGTGTCTCCATCCACCTCCTGACGGACACTCGCTTTGTTTCCAGTCTGGGGCTGTTAGAAGTAAAGCCTCCGCGCACATTTGAGCACAAGTCTGTGCGTGGACACCTGCCTTCGTGTCTCCTGGCTCGACCCCTAGGGCGGGGAGGCCTTTACTTTTTAAGAAACTGCCAGACTCTCTTCGAAAGGGATTGTTCCACTTTTACAGACGGCCAACTTATGCTCGTTTGGCTTACACTTTTCGGCTTTGCGAGGGTGTGAAAGCCAAGTGCGTTTGGCGGTGACCTCCCCTCAGATGTGGAGTGTGGACGTCTCCCCGGCGGGCGGCACACAGCACAGTCCTCTCTCCGAGCCGGGCCGCGGCGAGCCGGCTCCCAGGCACCCCGTGGTCCCCGGGGTCAACGACCGCGGGCACACTGGGCCCACACGGCCAGTCTGTCTGTCCCCCCAGCACGGCGTTTGGTCACTTACCCGAGCATCACCCTCCGTGGAGAATCGGCTTTGTGTGAGGTCACTCCGCACAGCCACAGGCTGACGTGCTCCCGGCACGTTTAAAGCAGGCGAATGAGGTGCCGAAGGCCGGGTGTGGGGATTGCGATGTTGCCTTCCGGCGTTTTCCACGTATGGCTCACGGGCCGTAACCCCCGTAAGTGGGGGAAGGCCTGTGTCTCATGACGGGTGTCGGGCTAGGTCCCTCCACACCCTCACTAACACCTGCGACCGCAGGTCTTCTAGCTACTGGCCCTTCTGACAGGTGTGCGGGCGGGGCCCGGGGTCCTGGTTCTCGCCCCCCGTGGACTGGGGCGCGGTGTTGAGCCTCTCCTGCAGCTGACAACTCAGCCGCCGTCTCCGTCCCCCACGGAAGGGCCTGGTGTCTTCCAGAGCCCAGCTGAGTTCCTCTGTTCTCTTGTCTCCCATGATGAAACTCAGGCACAGAGAGGTCAAGAAACGTTCCCACGTCACAGACCTGCTGATCCCAGAGTCGGGGCAGGGTCCTCCGGGGAGAGTCCCCGAGCCTGCGAGTGGCAGCGCCCCCCCGCCCCGGGGGCCTTCCTGTCCTCGGCCGTCACTGCTCAAGGACCCGCAAGGATCCCCTGCCAGATGTGACGTCTGAGCTGTCCCTGCCGAGGCAGCCGGAGATCTGCCACAAGGAAAGCAGGACCCCCCGGGCTGGGCGTCACCGAGGGGGAGAAGGTGGGGAGACGCGGCCCCGGCCTGAGCCGCACAGGTCACCGTCAGCGCTGCTGAGGGGAGAGGAGCGGTGCCCGTGTTTGGTCAAACGCTTGACGACAGAGGCGCGTGGAGCCTTGTGGACGTGCAACTCAGACGCAAGGTGAAGTCAGAGGAACGGACGCCCGCGGGCCCTGGTCCCTGCTCGTGCTGACCCCTTTCTCGCACACCCTCCCGGGAAGCGTCAGCCAGACGGCCGGGCCCTCGGGTACAAGGTGAGTCAGCGCCTGTTCCTCGTGGCCCTGGGCGGAGTCTTCCTCCGCAGCCACACCGGCCCCGGGGCCACACGGAATCAGCGGGCACGGGCACCACGGCATCTGAGCCAGCATGTCGCCGCCGAGGGCCGCGCCTCTGCACGAGGCGGAGGGCCCTGCTGACGCCGGCTGAGCCGCACTGTCGAGGGAGGAAAGGTGCAGGCGGACACGCAGGAATGGGGCGAGACCGATCTCTGCAATAAAACTCTCAACTAGAGGCTGTGCTTCTGGAACTCTCCGGGAGCCCCTGGAGACTGGCACGCTGCAATACACTGATGAGGCAGGCACAGCGCTAAGGCTCGATTATAAATACGCTCTGCACGCAGAACACACCCACCCTGAGCCAGGCCGCCACTCACACGTTAAGGCAAGCGGCACACGTTGCCAGACATGAAAGAACGTAAACAACCGTCCAGGAGATTTTCTAGAATCTACGACTCAGGAGGAGAATCCATGCGCGCGAAGGAGGCACGGAGAGGAGACAACGAGGACCTGCCTGCCACGGAGCAGCCAAGACAGGCTGTGCCAGGCGCGGGGGACGCGGGGGGTCCGCTCCCAAGGCGGGTGGGGGTGTGCAGCCAGGAGTGAGCAAGACAGGCTCCGTGGATGGGCCTGAGGACCGAGCACCGTAACCTCGCAGAGAGAAGAGGGTAGGCACCCCAGCACGAGGAACAGCACGAGCAGAGGCTGGGGGCAGGAGGAGAGAAGGGCGAGCAGGATGGAGAGGAAGGGAGGCTCGCGGTGCAGCCGCGGAGGAGGCAGGGCCGTGCTCGGCACTTGCACACCAGGCTGTAAGCGTGACAGTCGCCGCTGGCTCTCCAGCAGCTGTGAACTTGTCCCTTACCTTCAGGGTGGAGGACAGGCTGGAATAGGGAGGGGGGCGTAGAGTGGCTTTGTGACCACCCTGGCTTAGACTAGAACGGTGGTAGTAGAGATTGAGACACAGACGCAGTGAGGACACGGGGTCAATAGAGCTGGGTGGGGTGCAGGGCACGGAGAAGGGTGGCACGGAAGGTCCCACACAGCTGGCCTGGATGGGACGCATTCCCCGAAACGAGGGGCGCCAGGAAGATGGCGTTCTGGAGAAAGAACTGAGTTTGGGTTGGGACAGGGGTTGGGGACATGAGTGTTGGACTCTCAGACCCTTTCCTTGAGTTCCCTCCCTGCCCCACCGGCCATGGGACCTTGAGGGAAGCGCCTCCCCCCACGAGCCCCATCTCTGAAGGAGAAGAAAATGCCCCCCCACCCCCTCCTGCCTCAGCCTCCACATCCCGTGATGCTGAACTTGCGAGTGGGCCCTCACGTGGCACATCGGTTGCCACCATTTCGCAGATGAGGTTTGCCCAGGTCCACACTGGAAAGTGGGCGTGAGCCCCCCGGCTGCAGGGGTGTGCGCTGGCCTGTCCACTCCTGGCCTTCGGGGTGAACCCTTCACCATGGATTTGTCAGCTGTCCCGGCTGGTCCCCCTGAACACAGGCCTGAAGTGAAGGCCAAGTGCAAGCACTTCGTGGGGACTATGATCCAGGATGAGGAGGGGAGGCGACCTCGGGACTCGTTTCCGAGTCGACTACCCTGGGCACCCAAGTGGCACTCAGTCCTACCTCTGGTATTAGGAGGTCTTCTCCCTCTCTTTTTAAAAAAAATTTTAAAATGTTTTATTTATTCTTGAGAGAGAGAGAGAGGCAATGTGAGCAGGGGAGGGTCAGAGAGAGAGGGAGACACAGACTCCGAAGAGGCTCCAGGCTCTGAGCTGTCAGCACAGAGCCCGACGTGGGGCTCTAACTCACGAACTGCAAGGTCATGACCTGAGCTGAAGTCGGACGCTCCCCTGACGGAGCCCCCCAGGTACCCGGGTATTGTCTGTCTCGCTCCATTTAGACAAGTCGGGTGTGAGCGGAGGATTGGCGCGATCCTTTACCATCTGCACGGACGGGGTTGACGCTGGCCTAGCTCCTCCGTCTGTTCCTCTGAAATCCGACGAGGTGGATCGTTACCCAGGAAGGGCGCGGGTGACAGCAGTGACGCTGGTTGGCGCGCTGCACCTGGACCTGTTGGCCTCTGCGTGCTCTCAGACCCCCGGGGGGCAGGCCCTGGGGTTGAACTCCCCTCAAGGCGGGACCTGCACTGGGCATACGTCTGCCGGAAGTCGTGCCAATCCTCTTAAGCTGTATTTGGGACATGGAGCTTTTAAGGCAGGTGGCTGCGCCCATCCACCTGCATCTTGCTCTTTCACATCTCAGCTGTCATGTCACAGGAAAGGGGAACACAGAGGATGAGGCACCCTTGCTGAAATTCAGTGACCGGATACACGTGGGGCTATCTCTTATTCTCTCTTCAGTCCACGTATCTATATATGCATCCCTCTGCCAAGATTGCACGGTTTTAACGACTGTAGCCCTGTAAGAAATGATTGAACTCGGGGCGCCCGGGTGGCTTAGGCTGGTTAAGCGTCCGACTTTCGCTAGGTCATGATCTCTCGGTTCGTGGGTTCGAGCTCCCACATCGGGCTCTGTGCTGACAGCTCAGAGCCTGGAGCCTGTTTCAGTCTGTGACCTCTCTCTGACCCTCCCCTGCTCACGCTGTCTCTCTCTCTCTCCTAGAAATAAATAAAACATTAAAAAAATATATTTAAAGAAAAAGAAATGATTGAACTCAGGTAAGGTGCGTTTTCCAACTTGGTTTTCTTTTTCAACTTTCTTTTGACTATTCTTGGTCCTTTGCATTTTTATATAAATTTTATAATCAGCTTGCTAATATCAAAATCAGTGGTGGGTTTTATCTCGGTATCATGTTATATCTACAGGTCCCTTTAGGGGAGAATGGACATCTTACCTGTGTTGAATCTTCTGATCCAACCACCTGGTATAACTGTCTTTATATTCAGCCCTTCTTCAATATCTCTCAGTGGTGTTTTATAGTATTTAGCACACGAATTTCGCACATATGTTATTACATTCATCCCTAGTTTGTTTTTATGCTAATATATATTAAATTAAATTAAACTTAAATAAATACAATAAAATAGTAAATTAAAATCAAACTAAATTAAAATGATATGAAATTAAAATTTAAAACAACATACAGATGTAATTCATTTCTAGCGTATAGAAATAACTCATTTTTTTGTATTGCCCTTATACCCAGCAGCCTTGCTATACCTCCTCACTCATCTGGTAGGTTACATGTAGATCCCTTAGGACTTTCTGTTAAGTGATCATCTCATATGCTGATAGGCAATCTTATTTCCTACTTTCCAATCTGTACATCCCTTATTTCTTTTTCTCAACTCAAGACCTTTCTTGCCTAAGATCTCCAGAACAATCCTGAACAGAGATGTTCCGTTTTGTTGTCTTCCTTGTTGTACGGGGAAAGCGCTCCGTTCTTGGCATGACCTGTGATGTCATCTATCAACTTCTGCCGCCACCCTGTATCAGGCTGAGGGGTGCTCCCTTCTATTCTTAGAACGGGCGTTTACCTTCTCATATTCATTTTCTGCACTTGGGGAGATGCTCCTATGATTTTTCTCCATTAGTCTACTAATATAGTCAATTACATTGGATTTTTAATGATAAGCCAGCCCTGCATTCCTGGAATAAGTCCTATGTGGTCATGATGTACTATCCTTTTTACATATTACCGAGTTTTATATGCTAACATTTTTCTGTAATTTCTGCATAATGTTTATGACGGGTGTTGGTCTGAGGTTTTCTTTTCTTGTGGTGTCTTTGGTACCAGGGTATTAAAGGCCTCATGAAATAAATTGGGAACATTCCACATGCTCCATTTTCTGAAAAAGCACATGTAGATTTGCAGTTATTTCTTCGATAAATATTTTATAATATTCACCAACAAAGCTATTTAGGCTAGGGGTTTACTGTCCAGGTTTTTAGTTATGAGCTCAATTTCTTCAGCAGATTCAGAGCCATTTGGATTTCAAACTTTTCTTTTTGTATCAGTGTGGACAGTCTACGTCTTTCAAGGAATTCGTGTATTTTGTTTAAGCTGTAGGACATAGAAGCATCAAATACAATTGTACTATTCCTTCCTTAGCTTTTGAAAAGCTGCAGGATCTGTGATGAAGTCTTTCATTCTTGGCATTGGCAAGAGACGTCAGGGCTCTTTTCGTCATGATCAGTCTGGCCAGAGTTTGTAAACACAGAAGAAATGGGGCTCTGGGGGCTCGGTCGGCTGAGTGTCCAGCTCTTGATTTCAGCTCAGGTCATCATCTCACAGTTTGGGTTTGTGAGTTCGAGCCCGGCATTAGGTTCTTGTGCTGACAAAGCAGAGCCTACTTGGGATTCTCTCTCTCCTCTCTCTGCCCCTCCCCTGCTCATGCTCTCTCCCTCTCTCAAAATAAATAAACATTTAAAAATAAATAAAACATAAGATTCTTTATTTAAAAAATAGAAGAAGTAAAAAACAAATAGCTTTTGTTATTTCAATATTTAATTATTTCAATACTTCTTATTTCATTGATTTCTGTCCTGATCTGTATTATTGCCTTTCTTCTACTTCCTTTGTGCTTAATTGAATCTTTCTTTTTTTTTTTTTTCCCAGTTTTGTAAGATTTGTAAGATGGAAGCTGAGGTCATTTCCTTGGCATCTTTTTTTTTTTTTTTTTACACATATGAGTATTTAATGCTGTAAATTTCCCACTAAAGCACCATCTCCTCCTTCCCACAAATTTTGATTTGTTGTATTTTCTTTTTCAATTAATTTGAAATGTGCGTGTATTTCCCTGAGATGTCTCTTTGACATATGGCTTATTTGGAATTTTGTTGTTTTAAATCTCCAAGTATTTTAGGACTTTACAGATATCTTTTTGATCTCTTGTTCTGTCATGACCTGAAAGCATACTTTGTATAATTTATGTTCATTTTTAATTTTGCTGAGGCATATTTTGTGGCCCAGAATAAAGTATATCTTGGCGATGTCAATGGGTATCTGAGAAGAGTGTATTTTTATTCTCAAGAAGGGTTGGTGGGGGGAGAGTTCTACACATATCAGTGAGGTCCAGGTAGCTGATGGCATTCATTCTTAATGTTTATTTTTAGAAAGAGAGGGACAGAGCACGAGTGGGGGAGGGGAGAGAGAGGGAGACAGAGAATCCGAAGCAGCTCCAGGCTCTGAGCTGGCAGTACAGAGCCTGACGTGGGGCTCGAACCCATGAACTGTTAAGATCATGACCTGAGATGGGGCGGGGTGGCAGCCGGTTGCCGCCTGACTCGCCGGGTCATGACGGGGTTCGGCCAGGCTGTGCTGACTGCCAGCTCAGAGCTGAGCCTGTTTCCCAGACTCCTCTCTCTCTGACTCTTCACGCTCACGCTGTCTCTCTCTCCTAGAAATAAATAAAACATTAAAAAAAAAAGATCATGACCTGAGCTGAAGTCGGATGGTTAACTGAGCCCCCCAGGTGCATCTGACACATTCATTCTTTTATTCCCTTATTTATTTTGTGGTCTACTCTTTTTTTTTTAATTTTTTTTTTTTTTATTTCTAGGAGAGAGAGAGAGAGACAGCATGAGCAGGGGAGGGTCAGAGAGAGAGGGAGTCACAGACTGAAACAGGCTCCAGGCTCTGAGCTGGCAGTCAGCACAGAGCCCGACGCGGGCTTGAACCCACGAACCGCGAGATCATGACCTAAGCGAAAGTCGGACGCTTAACCGACTAAGCCACCCAGGCGCCCCATGTGGTCTACTCTTTTTAACAGTTACTAAGAGTAGAGCACTGACATGTTCACCTATAACTTGGGGTCCATTTTTCTTTCTATCTAGTCAGTCTCTGCTGCATATGTTTTGGTACTTCCTCATTTATGAGTGCTGCATCCTCTGGGAGAATTAATGCCATCATCATGTAATGTCCTTCTTCATGTGTGATGATATGTCTTCCTCAAAACTCTGTCTGCTATCAAGATAGCTACTCTGGTTTTCTTTTGGCTAGTGATTGAGTGGTCTCTTCACCTTTACATTTTAAATCTATATATGTTTTCTGTTTAACGTGGCTTTCTTATGAGACATAATCTATTGGGGTCTTGCTTTTTTTTTATTTAAATCCAATCTGACTATCTCCACCTTTTAACTGGTATATTTAGACCCTTCATGTTTAATGTAATTATTGATAAGATTGGCCTAAAAGTGTAATTTTGTTAGGTGCCTTCTATTTGTTTCATCTGTTTTTGTTGTTTTTTTTTATGCCTTTTATGCCTTCTTTTGGTTGATTGAGCATTTTTGTAATCATTTTTATGTCCTTTTGAATTATTACTTATCCTTCTTTTAAAACATTGTAGTGTCTGTCCTAAAGTTTATAATATAGATCTTAAATTACTCAGAGTCTACCTTCATATAGTATTAGACCACCTCATATGGGGTGTGAGGAACTTACAACAATATTCTTCCCTTCCTCTCATCCTTCCCGACGTTACCATACGTTTCCCTGTGGATATGCCACCACATGACACCGTATTTCCTGTAAATAGCAGCTCTCACTTATAGCAATTAAAAATAAGGGGAGAAAAGAGTGTATCTCGTCTTCATCCCTTCCATTTCTGGCAGTCTTCGTTGCAAAGACCCAGTTAGGGGCCTGATACCTTTCTTTCCGATAGATGGACAGTCAGTTACCATTTCTTACAGATTATGTGCCGGCAATAAATTCCCATAGTTTTGCTTTGTCTTATCCTTAATTTTTAACATATATTTCCTCTGGTATAGAATGTTGAACCAACACTTCTTTTTTCTTTGAAGGCCACACGGATATCACTTCAGTTTCATCCAGTTTACATGGTTTCTTATCTTTTCTTCTCTGCACGTCATGTGTCTGTTTGTAGTCTGGTTGTCTTAGAGATGTTTTTCTGTCTTTTCCCAGCAGCTTGACTATGTCATGCACATGGCGTTTTTGTTTTGTTTTGTTTATTTGTTTTATTATTTTTTATTTTTGAGCATTTATCCTGATGCATATTCTCTGAGCTTTGATCTACAGTTTGGTGACTGTCATTAATTTTGGAAACATTTCAGCCATTTTTCTTCAAACAGTTCTGCTCCCCTGCTCCTGGACGCACAGCTCTGTCTTCCATACCGTTCTGCCTTATCTTCACGTCTCAGTGAGGAGGTTTCTGTAAAACGGTTTTCAGATTCCTGACTCTCCTCGGCTCCGTTGAGCTCACCGATGAGCCTATTGAAACCATTCACTTTTTCTGTGCTTTCCACATTTGTTTCTTCTGTTTCATTCTCTGTCACGGCTTCCATATCTTTTCAAGGCAGTATTGTATTTTAAGCAAAGAATTCCAAACGACCTAAGTCTCATTCATGATGAGATCACTGAGTATGCTATTTCCATGCCATGTGTGCAATCAGTTAAATGTGTGTATATCTACCGACATGAAAAATCTACAACATAGGTTGTGTTAATAAAGCAAGTTTTAGGGGCGCCTGGGTGGCTCAGTCAGTTAAGCGTCTGACTTCGGCTCAGGTCATGATCTTGTGGTTCGTGTGTTCGGGCCCAGTGCTGACAGCTCAGAGCCTGGAGCCTGCTTAAAATTCTGAGTCTCCCTCTCTCTCTCTGCCCCTCCCCTGCTCACGCTCTGTCTCTCTCTCAAAAGTTCATAAACATTAAAATAATTTTTAAAAAAGCAAGTTTTAGAACCATGAGTATTACCTCATTTGTGTTCTAAAATTTTCACAAAACACTTCCTACATCTCTAGAGTAACGCATATCTATACGAATCATTTAAAAATAGTCAGCAGAAGGGTAGTACAAGGACTATCCTGTCCGGAGATGGGGATGTAAAGGCAGCTCAGGTGGGATTTGAGCTTCATTAGTAGCATTTGGGGACATTTATAACGAGTTATAAGCATATGGTAGTTTTCTATCTCCAAGAGGCTCACACATTGGGGTGACAGCGGGCGGAGGGCATGCACAGAGGCCTCGAATGTAAGGTGACGAGTAAAGGAAGTTGGAGGCCGTGGTAGGTGTGGGCAGTGTCCACGGGGCTTCGTGGCCCTGGTGGGGAGCACCCTGAAGCCCCCGCGTGCCTCCGCCTTCACATCTTTTCTTCCGTTCCCTCCCCCCTTTCTTCTGGTCAGCAGTGAACCAAGCAGTGGAGCCATCCTTTACGGGCCTGAAGTCCACCCGTTGGGCCTGGGAAGACCATGAGCAAAGAACTGAAAAACTGAGCAAATGAATGGGGCGCCTGGATGGCTTAGTCGGTTAAGCATCCCACTTTCACTCAGGTCATGATCTCGCGGTTCGTGGGGTCAAGCCCCGCGTCGGGCTCTGTGCTGGCTGCCAGCTCAGAGCCTGGAGCCTGTTTCAGTCTGTGACTCCCTCTCTCTCTGACCCTCCCCTGCTCACGCTGTCTCTCTCTCTCTCTCTCCTAGAAATAAATAAAAATATTAAAAAAAAAAGAGCAAATGAAGGAACATGAACGTTGGGTAGCGATGGGGGCTCTGCAGAAAGATGGACTTGGGTGACGGGCTGGCGGCTAAGACTCGGGGCTGCTGGTGTGGACGGATCTGAGCTCAAGGCACTGCAGATGGGGAGAGTGGAGGTGCGGTGGAAGGTAAAGGCCACAGCCCAGTGTCGGTGGGGTTGGAATAGGGGCTGGATGAGAGTTAGCACTGATCTGGAGGTGCGGGCACGGGGGGGGCCGTGTGCATAGCTGGGATGGTTTTGCACTGAGCAGTCATCCCGGCTTATCTCGGGGGATGAGCGGGAGCGCTCTGAAGTGCCTGCCCGAGCGCGGCTTTTCCGTGGCTGCCATTTATCAAGGAAGGAAAGGGGACGGCGTGTTCTGTGGCGGAAGGCTGCCCGGCTGGCAGGAAACCGGGGCCACCTGGGCCCCTTCCTTCTGGCCGTGTGTGTCGGCAGCACCTGCGACATACAGGGGCGGTGTGTTTCCCTTCACACTGCTGCCCAGGGCAGCCTCTACGGGGACGAGGCGGTCCTGGGAACTAGAATGTGCCAGGTGCTTAGACCGTGCACTTGAGAATTCGGGGACCCTCCCCTTCCCTCCGATGACTCAACATGGGCTGAGACATTTCCTCGCAGCCTGAAATGAGGAAACGTCCCACTCACATTTATATAAATGTTTACTGCATGAAGCTTCACGACGCAGAGAAAAGAACAGACAACAGCCCGAGCTCCCCTGCGGTCCCGGCGCTCGGAGCTGATGGCGGCCGGAAGCGGCTCATCACCTTCCCCGCTCGCCCGCCGCCTGGGGTGACAGCTCTTCCTCATGAGCGCGTCTTGTTTAACTAGATTTCTTCAGGGTGCATAACATTCTGTTCAGTCTCCATCCCAAGTTCTGCCAGAACGAACCCCCATGGACACCCAGCCCCGTCGCCCGCCCATTCGTTGCCTGGGGTTGGCGGGCCAGAGGCTCAGGTCCCGTGGGGCCCCCTCCCTGGCTGACGTTGATCGGGAAGGCTGGGGACCCCCAGGTGCGAAGGGCAGTGGTTTCCCTGGTCCCCCGCCTGGCAGGCATCTCCTGGGCACCCACCGAGGCCCCCGGGAGCGGCGCGGCCGGCTGCGCACTGCTGAGGGCTGGGTAGACAGCGGCTGTGTTGGCAGCGAGCATGAAGACCAAGACACACAAGCTGTCACTTATATGGTGACGAGGGCAGTGGGGCCAAGTGACAGGTGGGGGCCTCGTAGGAGTCCACGGAGGCCGGAGCGGGGCTGGGGGCTTGGGTGGCCCCTGCCGTTCGTCAGCCCAGCCAGGATGCCAGCGGTCCGGCTGCTCGCAGATGTGGGAGATGGGGGGCTGTGATCAGGGCCAGGGACTGGGGTGCGGGGGACCCTGTGATCAGGGCCAGGACTGGGGTGCGGGGACCCTGTATCATGGGCCAGGGACTGGGGTGCGGGGGGACCCCGTGATCAGGGCCAGGGACTGGGGTGCGGGGACCCCAGGATCAGGGCCAGGGACTGGTGCGGGGGGACCCTGTGATCAGGGCCAGGGGACTGGGGTGCGGGGGGACCCTGTGATCAGGGCCAGGGGACTGGGGTGCGGGGGGAACCTGTGATCAGGGCCAGGGGACTGGGGTGCAGGCCTGGCCCTGCACCAGACGTGCCACGTGCTTTTCACAGCCTGTCTGCCCACACAGCTTCTTCCTTCCTGAGGAGACTCACTTTCCCAGCACACAAGAAGGGACAGGCGGTAGGGGCCTGACATCCTGCTCGGCCCATGTCCCTGGCCTTGCCCGCTCACCTGGCCCCGTGACCCCCTCCTGTCTGTCCCGTCTCTTTCCCTGCACACACCCAGGTCCCCACCCCAGACGCCTGCCCAGCAGGAAGACACCCCATGGTGCAGGCCCGGACTTGAGGGTCCACTTGGGTTTTGGTCTCGAACACGCTGTGTCAGTTCAAAACAAAACCAACTTACAAGCAAAACCAAACCAGCCTGTTTCCAGCCGTGGGTGGGACTGTCCATCAAGCCAGTGCTCCGCTGGTCACTGCTGGACCCTCACTCTGCCTCTCATGGGACGAGCTGGGACGAGCACGGCGCTTCTCTGTCATTTCTGCCACCCGTCCCTATGGGAAAAACCAGGAAAGCTGCCACAGTGGAACAGGACGCAAAAAAATGCAAAGGTACAGAGAGAAAGCAGCTGGAGCGCGGGGTTGAGCCCGTCCCGCAAATTCTCTCTCTGGCCCCACAACCGCCCGCCCCTCCCCCCACAAACATGCCGGGTGTGTCCAAGGCCCTCACCGCACGCACAGGCGCGGCCCTCTCTCTCCAGGGCCTCTGGGTGCCCCCCCACCTCTCCTTAGCCCGCTCGGAGCCCCCACTGACCTCAGGCCTCCCCTGCTGCTCTGAAGACCCGCACCCCAGCAGCCAGCACCCCAGCACCGGGCACTTCTTTGGGGTGAGCTGATATGTGTTGGCCCACCTGCAGGGGGGGCACAGGCCCAACGGATGGGGGTCTTAGTGGACGAAGGAGGGAAGACCCACAGCGTTAGCTGAACGGGGTTTGGGGTCTTTCCCGTGTGCATGTTTATATTTTCCGTCTTTTCTACAACGATCACTTGTGAATATTCCTTGTACATAAATAAAGGGAAAAGTCTCTAATAGGAAAAAGATGTGAACGCCATGGGAACGGCAGAGCAGTGACCCTGTGGTAACATAGTAAGTGGGGGAAAAGGATGCGGAGTATGTTTTTACAGCTATGGGTTGAGCAATCGTGAGTGTTTCAGAGGAGAAAGCCTATTTTTGTGCCCTTTTTTTTTTTTTTTTTTTTTTTTTTTGCTGTTGAAGCACTTTTCATTGCACAGAATGCCCTTTGAAGCTGGCCTTCCCCCCAAAGCCTGCAAAGGTAGGCTCATCTCTGCCTCTCTGCCGCGGGGTGTCCACCTGGAGAAGGTGAGCCCTGGAGGAGGAGAGGAGAGGGGAGGAGGGAGGGGGGAGCAGGGGAGAGGAGAGGAGAGAGGAGAGGAGGGGAGAGGAAGGGAGATGAGGGGAGGAAGGAGGCAGGAGGGGAGGAGGGGAGGTGAGCCCTGGAGGAGGAGAGGAGAGGGGAAGTGGGCCCCAGGTCACTGTGCAGGGCAGGGACCCGGCGCGGCCCCTCCCCGCATCGCTCTAGCCACCAGCTAAGTGCAGACAGGCCGCAGGGCCAGCATCCGTCCCATACGCAGAGGCTGGTCGTCCGATGGAAGGTACCAGCACAGCTGGGTTGGGCAGAAGCAGGGCCGGCCTGCAGGGCAGGTGATGTAGGAGGGATGAGGCCCTGCACGTCCGACCCCACCCTGGGGCCGGGCTCTGGGCCTGCAGACAGAGGAGGGGCGGATGGATGGACAGACAGATGGGCCGATGGACCCTGAGCAGCAGGAGGGATGCCATCGGGACCCAGGACATGCTCGTGCCTACCACACGCACACGCACACGCACACGCACACACGGACTCCCCACCCCCCACTGCACGCAGAGCCCTGTGCCCACCCCACCCCACCTCTGCACAGGAAACAAACTTCCACAGGACAGGGCGCACTGATCTTCCATCCTTACTCTCTTCTTCATTTTTAAAAGACTGGGTCACAAGCCTCGGCTGATCTCTCTTTGCCGAGGACCCCTGGCCCCCTGTTCACCCAACCTGGAGAAGGACCCAGGAGGGATGTGGGGGGGGAGCCCAGAACTTCTAGCTAAAAGTTACTAAGCCAGGGGCAAGGCTCTGGGGCCTGTTCTCTGCGAACTGGGAGAGCCCCAGGTCCAGGGAAATGTGAGTTTATCGGGAAGTCAATGCAAGGGGCTCTCCGGTTGCACGGAGGGGTGTCTAGGGTGGCTCTGAGGGCAGGACCCCAAGCGCACACACAGCCACCCGAGGCCTGGGGTTGGGGGGCCGGTTCTGAAGCTCTGGCCAGAGGAAGCACAACGGGAGCGAGCATAACTCGGGAGGGGGCCCGGGAAGGCTCTGGAGAAGGGCAGCTGGACCCCAGCAAGGAAAGGGGCGCTCTAGGCCAGTTCCTGGGGGCAGAACCCCGCAGGGATGGGCGGGCGCAGAGGCTCGGAGAGACGCCGCAGGAGGCGGACAGTGCGGCCTGGAGACGGGCGCTACTGTCCTGGGCCCGCGCGCCCCGAGGCGGCGAGGCTGGGGGGCCACACGACGCGCCCCGCGCCCACGAGGCTGGGCAGGGGGAGCTCGGCTTCCTCCCCTCCCTCCGCCGCCCCTGGCAGTAAACGTCTTTGTTCAAATCGCCGCCTCCCCGCGCAAACGCCTGTTGACAGGCTGCGTGTCCCCAGACCTCGCCGGGTTCGAGCCCGGGCCCCCACGTGCCGCGGCGGGAGGCGGCTTCTTCGGGGGCGCGGGCCGCGAGCACTGGGCACGGGGGCGGGAGCGGCGGGTCACTCGGTGCCGGCCCGCAACCCGCTCAACGCGTCGTTGGTCCCCGCCCCGCCGGGTCCCCGCTCCTCCCCTGCGGGTCCCCCCGTCCCCGCCCCGCCGGGTCCCCGCTCTCCCCCTCCCCTGCGGGTCCCCCCGCCCCCGCCCCGCCCCGCCGGGTCCCCGCTCCTCCCCTGCGGGTCCCCCCGTCCCCGCCCCGCCGGGTCCCCGCTCTCCCCCTCCCCTGCGGGTCCCCCCGCCCCCGCCCCGCCCCGCCGGGTCCC
>JAESUZ010001297.1:0-114410 GCA_017311185.1 Proteles cristata cristata
GGGAATAGGCATCTTTGGATTTATTGAGGGCTTTTCTTCTAGTGGAATTTCACTTCTAACGGTGGAATTCACAAACACAAACTGAAGATCTGCTATGTATCAGTAAGAACATGATCTGAATATGTGTTTTGCTTGCACAAGGTGTTTTGTATAAATCTAAACTGACACTTAGAATTAGGCGATTTCACCTGATAGGCCAACTCCAGGCCTGCATTCCAAGCAGGAACCCATGACGAAGCTGAGGACCCCAATGGCTGCTCCCTGCCATGGGTCATGCTCTCAGAGCAGGGATCCACGGTGGGCATGCACCGCTCCCGCCTTCCTAATGATACCTGCCCCACACCTGTAGCCTTGTGAGCCCAAGACCCCAATGTACTTTGTCCCACTTACAAAGGTCATCTGGATCCAGAGATGCTTATCTTGAAACCTGTGAAAAACTAAGAAGGAAAGACTTACTCCTCCCTTGTTTAAGACTTCAGCAATCCATCAGACTGCCACCCTTGTGTTGACACTGCTTGTTCCCTATAAAATAGGTTAGCTTTGATAAAATGGTAGATAAATAAAATAAAACTCTAGTGCACTTAAGACTTCCCTGAGGGCCATTTAAGGCTCATCTCCTAATCCAGGAAGAACAAATACTTGGCAATTGTACCACCAACACCTGCCTTTGCCGGTGATATTCTCAAGGTAGTAACTGTTGGGTGGTGCGGCCCTGGGAAAAGCACATTTTGTAATGGAAATAAATGCATTTTTCCTGAAATATAATCTTTATGAATAATTATCCCATACTATTGTTATTTCTACCTGGTTTGTTTGTTTGTTTGTTTGTTTGTTTGTTTTGAGAGAGACTGAGACAGAGACAGCACAACCAGGGGAGGGGCAGAGAGAGAGAGGGAGAATCCCAAGCAGGCTTTGCACCACCAGCACAGAGCGTGGTGCAGGGATCAAACTCATGAAACTGTGAGATCATGACCTGTACCAAAATCAAGAGACAGATGCTCAACTGACTGAGCCACCCAAGTGCCCCTGTTATTTCTATCTTAAGATAGCCCACTGAGAGGCCAGAACATTAAATACTTGTTCAAGGTCACAAAGCTGGGATATGCTAAAGTTGTCTTCGGGACCCAGATTTGCTCTTTCTAAGGTATGTTCTTTTCCTTCTATAAGTCATTGTCTCTTTGAGCATCTTGGGCAGGAGATGGGCAGGGAGGATGCACAATGTGGAGACACCGATGATGAGAGCTGTCTGCCAGCGAAGGGTCTCTATCACTGGTGCCAGCTCTCCTCCCAGAGGATGCATTCCTATCCTCCATGCAACAGCACCAACTGCTTACAGCGGCTCGTCCAGAAAGGAAAATGCAATGATTTGTTCTCAGTGGTGCATGAGGGAACAGCTCCTAGACTGGCTGCAAAATAAGCAGTCAAAGTGACTCTGCTGGGTTTGGGCAAGGGGCCAGACTCCCAGAACACAGGCCAGTCCCGAACTTCCCCTGCAGCCACCCCAAATTCATCACCAAAGGCTTCACCTTCTGGAATTCCTTATTCTCCTAAATGGCATCACCCTCCCTCCAGTTACCCAAGACCAATGCCTTCTCCTGATTCTCACCTCCATTCAGTCCCCTTGCCTTCCATGTTAAGATTTTGACAACCATCTCCATATCTCCTTTTCTGCACCTTATGACAAAAAAAAAGTCAACCCAGCTCAGCCTGTCATCAGATTGCCACCAAGGTTGGGGATGCAACAGGAAATGACATCATAATTGTCCAAAATTTCATATTACATCTATTCAGGTTATTCTAGATAAGAAACAATGGGCATGACTCTCAGTACTAACATCCCTGAAACCCATGCTGATGGAGATGTGTGGTTAGCTGAAATGATCAGAATTTCAGAAATCCTTGGCCAAGCCATTAGAAAGAGGTGACTAAGTACCCAGATTAGGATGGGGAACCTGTTGACAGTACTAGGGGACTCTGCCAATACTTCCCAGCCCCATTTCCACTAAGGGTGTCTTTGCAGAGATTTGGAGAGTACTTTTTTTTTAACCTACTAAATGCCCACCTTCTCATAAAGAAAGGAAATAGGAAGAGGCTATCCAACAGTTGGTATCCATAACCATAAAAAAAGATAGAGCACTGGCTTTCCCTAAATGCCACTTTTAACTTCTGACACGTCTTCCTATCTCTCTTCACATTCATTCATTGTGCATGCATCGTTCATCCAGAGATATTGGGCCAAGTTCTAGAAACACTACCATAAAAGAGAGACCTCTCCCCACCTTCATGGTGCTCACTGCCTAGAACAGAGGTTCTTAATCCCGAGTCCCACTGCAATCCCTGGGACACACACACACACACAAAAAAAATTAGTGCCCAGGTCCCATGCCCAGACAATCTTATTTAGTTGGTCTGAGATGGAGCTAAGTACTGGCAACAGTTTTTAAAGCTCTCCAGGTGATTCCCATGTGCAGTCAGGGTTGAGAAACACTGATCTAAGGCAAGGATCTCAACCAGGGGTGACTTTTCTCCCCTGGATATTGGGTACTATTTGAAGGCAATTTTGGGGGGTCACAACTCTGACCATCCAATGGGTAGATGCCTGGGATGCTGCTTCACATCCTATAGCTCACAGGGCAGACCCCACCACAAAGAGTTATCTGGCCCCAAATAGCAGTAGTGCTAAGGTTGAGAAACTTCCTAGGAGGAAGACAGACATTAGGTAAATTATTACAATACAGAGCAGTGAATGTTGTAAATAGAAAATTCTGGGAACTATAAGCCATAGCTTATATTTATAGAGAACCCCAAGTCCCTTCTTTAGTAAATACTCCATCAGAGAAGAATATAGGGAGGAGAGAGAGAACTAGGCCCCCTCCATCAGCAGGGACTCTATGGTGCTATCTAGTTCACCATTCTATCTCCTGTGCCTAAAACAGTGCTGGGAATGTTGTAGTTTCTCTGTAAATATTTCCCAAACAACAAAATGCCCAACTGGTTAAATGGAAGCATCAGGCACCATCACCTTTCTCTTCACCTTGCTCTGTACCGGTTTCCTGGACTCATTGTTCTTCCTCTCCATCCTGCCACACACACACCCCCGCCCCCCCGCTGTATGTCTGGACACTAGTGCCCTATTCTTCCCTGAGCCTACCCTTCCTCTGCTTTAAGCCTTAGACGTTTCCACTGACCACAAGATAAAATCCAAGTTCTTCAGGTCAGCAGCAAAGGCCGCACCATCTGATTCCAATCTACATTTCCAAGTTTATCTTCCCCCTCTTTCTGCTTGCATCCTGAATGCCACACGGAACCATAACTAGACCGTCCTTTGTGCCTCCTTACCCACATCTTTGGTTACATTGGACTTTCTGCCCGGGATGCTCATGCATGTCCCTTTCACCATTCCTTACCATTTTAATTTTTAAAAAACTATTCCCTACAAAAAAAAATTGTATAATGGACTATGTACCCATCTTCCATCTATAAGAATGATCAATATTCTGTTTTATTTATTCCCTCCTCCCACACTTTTCCCCTTTTTTCTGCATTTTTAAACAAAGTTTTATTTATTTAATCTCTCCACCCAACATGGAGCTCTAACTTATGACCTCAAGATCAAGTGTCACATGCTCTCCTGACTGAGCCAGCCAGGCGTCCCTTTATTTTTGCATTTTAAAGTAAATCCCACCCTTAATATCATGTTGTCCATAAACCTGTAAATATGTCTGGGGCGCCTGGGTGGCTTAGTCGGTTAAGGGTCCGACTTTCGCTTAGGTCATGATCTCGCGGTTCGTGGGTTCAAGCCCCGCGTCGGGCTCTGTGCTGACTGCCAGCTCAGAGCTGGAGCCTGTTTCAGAGTCTATGTCTCCGTCTCTCTCTGACCCTCCCCTGCTCACGCTGTCTCTCTCTCTCTCTCTCCTAGAAATAAATAAAAATGTTTAAAAAAAAAAACAAAAAAAAAACCTGTAAATATGTCACTATATACCACCAACGGGCAAGGACTTTTCAAATATAACTATATGGATTTTATAAGCTTGTGAAAATTACAATTTTTTTATGTTTATTTTTGAGAGAGAGATAGAGTGTGAGTTGGGGAGGGGCAGCTAGACACAGAATCCAAAGCAAGGTCGGGCTCCAAACCCACGAACTGTGAGATCACGCCCTGAGCCAAAATCAGCTGCTTAACCAACGGAGACACCCGGAGGCCCAACAATTCTTCTTTACTATCATCTCATACTCAGGATGTATTCCAATTTCCCTCTTCATTTCCAAAATGTTTTTTTACAGTCAGTTTGACTCAAGCACAAACAAGTTCCATGCGTCGTGTTTGGTTTTCATGTCTCTGAAGTGTCATTTATTCTATAGGATTCTAACCTCCTTTTCTCATGCCATTTATTTGTTGAGGAAACTGTGGCATTTGTCCTTTAGAGTACCCCACGTTCTAAATTTGGAGAATCGCTTTCTTATTCTGTTCTTTAATTTGCTCCTCTGTCTTCTGTATTTCTGGTAAAGTTAGATCTAGAGGCTTATGTTGACTTAAGTTCATTTTTCTCCCCCCAAGACTGCCTCACAGGCGGTGCTGGATGCCTCCTGTTGTACCACCAGCAGGTGCAAGCATGAGTCATGCTCCATTTTTAATGATGATGATTGATCAGCAAATTCAGGTGCTGGCATCGCAACATATAATTCAAGGTTCCCCATCAACCTTTCACAAGAGGCTTAGCCTACATTAATGACATTAATGATCATTGCCTCTGTTCATATTTTATTCAAGATAAAACACACACACACACACAATGATTTTTCCATTTCTGTCACTTCTTTTGCATTCATTAGCTAAAATTGTGAAGACTGGCAAAAATTTTAAACTGCATTCTTTAGCCTTATTACTATTATTACTATTTATTATTATTTTGAACTGCCATATGTATATCAAAAATAAAGCAAATGAAGGGCACCTGGCTGGCTCAGTGGGTAGAGCATGCAACTCTCGATTCAGGGTCATGAGTTAGAGTGTAGAGATTACACTGGGTGTAGAGATAACAAATAAATAACCTTTAAGAAAAAAAGAAAAGAATAAAGCAAATGAAGTATTACATTAATGTCACTAGGAACCAAGATTTTCAGCATCGAAGTAATTCAGTAAAGTCCTGGCATCTTAAATTTGAATGGAAAGTATCAATACACTTTCTAAACATCACATATTCTTCAGTTCTGTCCTCTCACAAGGCTTAGAATCAATGACATTCCCCAAAATTCAAATTTTGAAACCTGAATCCAATGTGATGGTATTAGGAGCCAGGTTGGAGCCTCATGAATGGGATTAGTGCTCTTAGAAGAGGCCATAGAGCTAGTCTACTCTCTTTCTGACAGGGGAGGATACACAGAGAACTGGCAGCCAGCAACCTGGAAAAGGACTCTCCCCAGAACCGGACCACATGGGCACCAAAACTGTAAGAAATGCATTTCTCTTGGTTTTTTTTTTTTTTTTAATTTTTTTTTAATGTTTATTTATTTATTTATTTGAGAGAGAGAGAGAACGTGCACACATGAGTAGGGGATGTCAGCACAGAGCCTGATGCGGGGCTCAAACTCACCAACTGGGAAATCATGACCTGACCTGAAGTAGGATGCTCAACTGACTGAGCCACTCAGGGGCCCCACATTTCTCTTATTTATAAGCTTCCCAGTTTATGGTGCCTTTTTATTTTATTTATTTATTTATTTATTTTTTTTACAAATAGTTTATTGTCAAATTAGTTTCCACATAACACCCAGTGCTCATCCCCACAAGTGTCCTCCATGCCCACCTCTCCTCCCCCCCACATCCACCAGTCCTCAGTTTTTGTCAGCATTCAAGAGTCTCTCATGGTTTGCCTCTCTCCCTTTCCCCCACCATTTCCGCCTTCCTTCTCCCCCTTGGTCCTCTGTTAAGTTCCTCCTAATCCTCCTATACGTGCACACATATGATATTTGTCTTTCTCTGCCTGACTTATTTCGCTCAGCATAACACCCTCAAGGTTATGGTGCCTTTTTAGAGCAGCCTGAGCTAAGACACCTTTGAAGCTGCCTATGGTTTAACAATCAGCTCCCAGGGCGCCTGGGTGGCTCAGTCGGTTAAGCGTCCGACTTAGGCTCAGGTCATGATCTCGCAGTTCATGGGTTCGAGCCCTGCATTGGGCTCTGTGCTGGCAGCTAGCTCAGAGCCTGGAGCCTGTTTCAGATTCTGTGTCTCCCTTTCTCTCTCTGACCCTCTCCTGCTCACGTGCTCTCTCTCTCATCTCTCTCAGAAATAATTAAAACACTAAAAAATTAAAAAAAAAACCAATCAGCTCCCCAGATTTCTGGATATTTGACAATTGTCTCTGTAAAGCCAGTAGACGCTGACTCTAGCATAGCACTGGAAGCACGTAGCAGCTGAGGGAAACTGCAGTTAGTTACCGGGAACATAGAAAAGATGTCCCTCAGGAAGGAAAAGGAATATTAACTTGGTGCCTTGTAGCTCATATTGGAGGTGGCCACACTCAATTTTTTCCCGCCTCAGGACCTTCACACATATAATACTTCCTCATCTTTTCTGTTTTGTTTTGCTTTTGCCTTGTTGACTCGTTCTCATCCTCCAGGACTTAGCTGAAATATCACCACCTCAGAGAGACCTTCTTGACCATTGTGTTTAAAGTAGATGTCCCCTCCCCCTTCTGGTGGATGTTCCTGTGATGTGTCACCCAGATTCCCTTCAAGAAAAACTTGCCCCAGATGCTAAGAATGCTATCGGCAGACATCCTCCAGGGGCACCTGGGGGGCTCAGTTGGTTAAGCATCTGACTTTGACTCAGGTCATGATCTCACAGTTCGTGAGTTCAAGCCTCATGTCGGACTCTGTGCTGACAGCTCAGAGCCTGGAGCCTGCTTCAGAGTCTGTGTCTCCCTCTCTCTCTGCCCCTCCCCCGCTCATGCTCTGTCTCTCTCTCTCTCTCTCTCTCTCAAAAACAGATAAACATTAAAAAAGAAGAAGAAGAAGAAGTCAGCTCCTCTAGCATTTGTCTCAGCTACAGAGAGCCACCCTCCCCAGTGTGGTCCACATCCAACAATTGATCAATACAAAAGCATAAACACAGGCCTGGTCATTTCAGTTCAACTAGGGAGAAATCTGAAGGGTCATTCCAGTGCTAGAGCTCCCCAGGGGACTGAGTACTCTGCTTCTTTCTCTCCTTCCCGGTGGCACACACTCCTTAAGAAATGCCTCGTGTGCTCAACTCTGGCTCAGAATCTGCTTCCCAGGGAGACAACCCATATACCACTCTCCATCCCAAATCTCACACCACATTATTCTTTTTCTCTTATTATTTCTTTTGGTTGTTTTCTTCAATTCAAACACTATCCTATTTGTTGATTGATCTGCTTTTTAAAGAATTCCATTAGTAGAATATGAAGTGACGATTTATGCACTGAGACTATTCTTGTATTCCTCTGCTATCACAGTCTTTCACGTGCAATAGATGTTCAATTTTAAAAAAAAAAAAATTACAAAATATTGTCCAAGGGGCACCTGGGTGGTTCAGTCAGTTGAGTGTCCAACTCTTGCTTTTGGCTCAGGTCATGATCTCATGGTTTCTGGGTTCAAGTGCCACATTGGTTCCCATGCTAGCAGTGTGGAGCTTGCTTGTATTCTCTCTCTCTCTCTCTCTCTCTCTCTCTCTCTCACTCTCTCTCTCTCTCTCTCTCCCAAAATAAATAAAAATTTTTTAAACTTTTAAAAAATCTCCCCATGGTGCCTGGATGGCTTAGTCAGTTGAGCATCTGACTCTTGATTTTTGTCTCAGGTCATGATCCAAGGGTCATGGGATTGAGCCCCGCATAGAGCACCATGATGATCAAGAACCTGCTTAAGATTCTCTCTTTCTCTCTCTCTGCCTCTCTCCCCTGCCCATGCTCTCTCTCTCTCTCTGTTCCTTAAAATAATTAATAATAATAATAATAATGAAATAAAATTTTAAAAAATTCTCCAAGTAGAGCCAATGAGGCACTCATGGGCCACAAACAGATCCCTCCCACCAATCAAATTCAGATGCTTTATTAATCACCATTTTCATCCATTCATTTTTTTTACATGCACTAACTTAGAGGTTTCTCAAAATTCACATATGAAATTATATATGAAATAATATATTTCATATATAATAATATATGAAATAATATTATATTCACCACACCAATAATATTATATATAACGCCACATATTATATATGAAATTATTTCATATATTATTATATGAAATTATAATACATAAATGACTCTTAATTCGGCATCCTACCAAGATCTGGTTGCCATGAATATCTGCTTTGCCCCTGGGGCATTTAGGAACCAACAAACAGTTGGTGTGGAAATGGATGCAGTAGATGGGCCTTAATGAATTTTGTCCCGTCTAAGGGAACTAGGTCCCAAAGGTTCAACAACCTTATATTTATATCTTATTTCATGCCTAAGGTCTCAAGATTAAAGTTGGTCTTCTAAAAAAAATAATTTAAATTTTTTAGAATAGTTTTAGATTTACAGAAAAATTAGGAAGACTGTATATAGTTCCCATATACCCTAGAGTTTCCCCCATTATTAACATCTTAGATTAGTATGTGACATTTTCTGTAATTAATGAACTTATGTGGATATATTACAGTTCACTAAATTCCATATTTATTCAGATTTCCTTACTTTTTACTTAATGTCCTTTTTCTCTTCCCATCCAGGACATCATATTACATTTAGTGGTCCTGTCTCCTTAGGTTTCTCTTGGCTGTGGCAGTTTCTCAGACTTTGTTTTGTTTTGTTTTTGGTATCTCTGATGGTTTTAAAGAGTACTGATCGGGTGTATTATAGGATACTCCTTTCCTGGAATTTGTCTGATGTTTTTCTCATGAATAGACTGGGGTTATGGGTTTGGGGAAGGAGATCACAGAGATAAAGTACCTTTCATCACATCATACGAAGAAAACACTATCAGCAGGACTTATGACTATTGACGTTATCCTTGATGACCTGGGTGAAGCAATGTTCTCAGGTTTCTTCACTGTAAAGTTACTCTCTTTTCCCCTTCCGTACTGTGCTGTTGGGAAGGCACATAGCATAGCTATGTGCATAGCTCACACTTAAGAAGTAAGGAGCTATCTTCCCTTCTTTTAGAATGAAGTATCTATGTAAATTATTTGGAATCTTTCTGCATGGGAGATTTGTCTTTTCTCCCTCATTTATTAATTTATTTTATCATTTAGTTATATCATTATGGGCTCATGGATATTCATTTTATACCTTGGGTCATAAACCAATACCATTTTTTTGCTCACATTATTCCAACTTTGACTACTTGGAGTTCTTTCAGCTGGCCCCTGTAAAAGTATATCTTTTTATTCCTATTTTATTATTTATTGTTTTTAGATGTTTATTTATTTTTGAGAGAGAGTAAGTGGGGGTGGGGCAGAGAAAGAGGGAGACTCAGAATCCAAAGCAGGCTCTGTAAGGTTAGTGCAGAGCCCAGTGTGGGGCTGGAACTCACAAACCATGAGATCATGACCTGAGCTGAAATCAAGGTTCAGACGCTTAACTGAGGCACTCAGGAACCCCTCTTCTTATGCCTGTTTTCAAGATGAAGAAACCAAACTTCAAAGGATTTAAAGTTTTCACCATTATTCAACTAACAAGAGTAGAGGTGCAATTAGAATCAAAAGATTCTATAGCACACATTTGTTTTGGTTTTATTTTTTGTTTTCCTATTCATCATTTTTCATCTGAATATGGTCAATCTTTGTAAATCAATAACTAGTGTATGTTTCACCTGATGGAGTTATTCAAGGCAATAACTGTTTTGAGACTATCCACCTTCTATGTACATTATAGAGGAAATTTCTTAGGTATTTTTTTATTTATAGTGTACACCTTGATGAATTTTCACAGAGTGAATCCATTCATGCAATTAACCTCCAGATCAGGAAACAGAACATTAACAGCTTACCAAAACCCGCCTTGTGCCCTTCCAGCCATCACCACCCCAACGGTCGCAACTATTCTGATGTCTAACAGCACAGCTCAGTTGTGCCGGATTTTTACCTTAAATAAAGGGAATCACACATTCATCTTTACTGAGGCTGGATTCTCTTGCTCATTCTCTGTTTTCATGTGGTTAGGCTAGTGGAATATTTTGTGTTACAGTTTCCATCTGTGTGTTTCACAAGAAAGGTTACAAGCAAAGTTCTACTTGTAAAAACATGTTAAACAACTACATAAAAAAATCCCATGCTGCCACATAAAAAGTAAATTTACTTAAGAGTAACATAACACAAAGAAGGGAAAACTACCTAGGGACATAGTTAAATTGCCCCATTATCTTCAGGTGGCTTAGCTCCTCCTGCCTATCATTATCTATAGTTTGATCTACAAAGTGCTTCCTTAATAATGTCTCTCTGGGTCTCTTTCACAGGGAAGGTGTTTCCTGACTGACAGGATGACACTCTTGCAACACAGAGCCCAAATCTCATCCGGCTGCTCCTAACACATAATGGTACAAGACACTACCTGCCAAATTTGACTAAAACTACCCTGCAGAAATCCAAGAGAGCCTTGATTTACACTGCTCTATTTTCTGTTTCCTTAATGTTTGTTTTTGAGAGAGAGAGAGACAGACAGACAGAGAGACAGACAGAGAGAGAGAGAGAGAGAGAACAAGTAGAGGAGGGGCAGAGAGAGACAGAGACGCAGAAGCCAAAGCAGGTTCCAGGTTCTGAGCTGTCAGCACAGAGCCTGACGCGGGGCTCAAACTCACGAATCATGAGATCATGACCTGAGTAGAAGTCAGACACTTAACTAACTGAGCCACCCAGGCGCCCCTGTTTTCTGTTTCTTTCTTTTTTTTTTTTTTAATATTTTTGTTTATTTCTAGGAGAGAGAGACAGCATGAGCAGGGGAGGGTCAGAGAGAGAGGGAGTCACAGACTGAAACAGGCTCCAAGCTCTGAGCTGGCAGTCAGCACAGAGCCCGACGCGGGGCTCGAACCCACAAGCCGCGAGATCATGACCCAAGCGAAAGTCGGACGCTTAACCGACTAAGCCACCCAGGCGCCCCTGTTTTCTGTTTCAACAACAATCAGTGCCATTGACGTAGTTTCTTCAAATAAGGATGGCAGACCCTTGATGCCTCTGCCGCCACACCCTTCTAATGCCACCACAGACATTGTTAAATCAAAGCACTCTCTCCCTTGGAACCTACTTACCCTGGGGTGCCTGGGTGGCTCAGTCGTTCAAGAGCAGGGAGCAGTTGAACAAATACTCCAGGGAAGGGTTTACCAGGCACAGAGAAGAGCAGAGACAAAGGCTCTCAGACAGGGACAGAGTGTTGGAGGAGGAATAAGGAAGCCATTTTGACCAGAGAAGGATAAGTAAAAAGACAATAGTAGGAGATAAATCGGAGCCATCATTTAAGCTAGTTCGTGTGGATCCTGTAAGCTAAGGGCTATCAGATGAGGCGATTTTGTCCCCTATGGGACCTCTAATGATATCTGGAAACATTTTTGGTTGTCACAGTTGAGTGGTCCTAGTAGCATCCAGTGCATAGAGTCTAAGGATGCTGGTTAACATACTACAACACATAGGACAGCCCCATAACAAAGAAGCATCTAGCCCCATTGTCAACAGAGCCAAGGTTGAGAAACCCTGCTGCAAATGGTAAAAACAGTGATTTTTATTCTAAGTGTGATGAGATGTCATTAGAAAATTTGAACAAAGAGGGGCGCCTGGGTGGCTTAGTTGGTTGAGCTTCCGACTTTCTCTTAGGTCATGATCTCGCAGTTCGTGGGTTCGAGCCCCGTGTCGGGCTCTGTGCTGACTGCCAGCTCAGAGCCTGGAGCCTGTTTCAGAGTCTGTGTCTCCCTCTCTCTCTGAGCCTCCCCTGCTCATGCTGTCTCTCTCTCTCTCCTAGAAATAAATAAAAATATTTTAAAAAAAGAAAATTTGAACAAAGAAATGATTTCAACTAACAAATTTTAAAAGGATCACTTTAGATGCTAGAGTAAATCACACCTCAAATAGTAAGAGTGATATAAAAAGCTACCCTTTATTGAGCACTTTTATTTGCTAGATGCTGTGCTATCCACCTCATCTAAGACATCATGGTATTTTTCTTCACTGTTCTTACCATTGCCTGACATCATCTTACATGTTGGCCCATTAATTTCTAAATATTTGTTTCCCCCAACAGAATACAAACTTGATGAGGGCAAGAACTTTGCTCTGTGATCTGTTTCACCTCCAGCACTTAGAACAGTGCCTGGCGTACACTGGGCACTCTGTATCTGTTGAGTGAATAAATGACTTCTAGGGTCAATTTATTTATCCCTATTTTACAGATAAGAGAACTGAGTTCTAGTATTTATTGCCTAAACCACAGCTATGAGCAAATCTGCATCTTCTGACTATCTGCCCAGAAACCTATTCTCCCAAAGTTCTGGAGACCAGCAATTAGAGACCAAGGTGCCAGATTGGTCACATTCTGGTGAGAGCTATTTTGCTGGCCTGTAGGAGGAAAGCTATTTGCCAGCCTCACAACATCCTTGTATGGCAGAGAGAGGGAGAGAGAGAGGGAGAGAGAGAGAGAGAGAGAGAGAGAGAGAGAGAGAGCCCTCTGTATTTCTTCTAATAAGGATATTGATCCTATCATCAGGGCCTTGCCTTCATGACCTCATCTAAACTTAATTACCTCTCAAAAGCCCCACTCCAAATACCATCTCACTGTGGGTTAGGGCTTCAACATATGAATTTGGGGGAAACACAATTCAGTCTGTAGCATCATCCTCACAAATCTGCAGTCTAGTGTGGGATATAGACAGTAGTATGTACATGTTGTAAAAAAGAAAATCATGAATTGTTATAAATAGTGTGAAAGGAACTATGGAAAGAGAAACAAGTGTCGTGATGAATAATCGAGGTGGCAGGGAGGAGGCATATCATGGAGGATTTCCATAAGGAAGCAACACACAAAGAAATCATCAAAAATTTAGTACAATGAAAAATAACTCATTATGAACTTTTATGTTGATTATGTGTTGAAATATATTTTGGATTGATTGTGTTATATAAAATATACAATTAAACTTAATTTTACCTCTTTTGTTTTTACTTGTTAAAGTACAACTACTAAAAAATTTAAATAACTTATGTGGCCTGCATTGTGTTCCTATTGGACAGCACTACCATATAGTATTCCCTTCCCAGTAAAGACACCAGTATGGAAGGAAAAAGAAAGATTTCCCCAAAGAGGCAAGGTAGAGTGGGAATGGAGAACAGTATGTCAGGGGAGGTTGAGAAGTCAGATTGGCTTAATTACTGACATTTTAAGAATAGGGTAATCTGATAATGGTATGGGTTTCTTTTGGGGGTGATGAAAATTTGGAATTAGACAGTGGTGATGGTCGCCTAATCTTATGAATATACTAAAAACTACTGGATTGAACATTTTAAAGGATGAATTTCATGGTATGTGAATTACAGCTCAATAAAAAGTAAGACACCAAAAAGAATAGGGCAGTGTAATACCTACAGAATCTGATGTAACAGAAGACCCTCAAATTTTCTGGAAAGCTTACTACTTTCAGCTGACCTGTATGTATGGTGTGTGTGTGTGTGTGTGTGTGTGTGTGTGTGTGTGTGTGTATTCAGGGTAAGTAAGGGCTCTTACATGTACATATTTTGGCTGAAAGCAGGGAAGGAACCAGAAATCCCCTTTACTAAAACTCAGAGTCAGAAGTGACTTGAAGGAAAATGAGCTTGGGAATTTGAAAAAGTGTTGTGAGGGCACCAATGAGCCTCTCATGGAGTATATGATAGGGTCTCAAGCAGATGATATGGGGCAAAGTGACTGTCCCTGATATCTGAGTCATTTTGATTATTAGGAACAACTATTTAAATCAAAATGCAAATTTCTATCTATAGTTAAATGTTCTAGGTTAGAACCTCTCTTGTGTAATGTAAAGGGGATACTCTGCCCATTGATCAGTCTCCATGCCTAGCAGCAACCTGTGGTGAAGCATCCTCTCCAAGAGCAATAGCACACATGATAGAGAATTCTTTTGTACAGTCTCAGAGTTGATTTAGGGCATCTTCAGAAGCCAGCCCCACATTAATAAGTGTCTCACTTATTAATTCACGCAGATTCTCTCTGTCCTGCATGTGGCTTGGTGCCAGGGGTGGAATGGTGACCAACATGGACCAAGTCCCTGCCCTCAATGAGCTTATGTCTAGTGGAGAATTCAGAGCTCATGGCTGGCACTGTGAAATTTCCCAATCCTGCTAAGCTTATTGATTATGCTGATAATTGTCTTACTTGGCAAATCTCTGTCATTGGTTTTTTTTTTAACTCAAGATAATGAAAAATGTTAATGATTTCAAAGACGTCTTATCTCTCTGTAGATGCCACACAAGGGATGTGTTTATCTTAGCCAGAGGAATATGTGCCTTTTCCAAATCACCCCTGCTGTTAATGGTTTTTGATTTGGCTTCTTTTCCCTACAGTCCAAGTACACTAACTCCCTGATCTGCATGGAGCTTTGTGAGCTTGGGATTGCTCATAAAGGAGAATCACCATGAGAACTGTCTCTGCAGACTGGCCATGGTGCAGTCATTAAAGCACGGATACAACTTGACTCCTGTTACACTCTACAACTTGATTCCTGGTTATACTCCACACAGGTCATTGGCTGAGATACTTACTAGATACTTACTAGAGAAATAAGTGTATGTTTAATTTCAAGATGAGAAAAATATTATAAAGGTAACAAGATATGGAGAACTGGAATACCAGCTGGAGGCTTAAAGCCTGGACACCAGGGACCATCTCCTCAAGAAGGTAACATTTAGGGCTCATTCAGTTAGCCATCTGACTCTTGATTTTGGATCAGGTCATGATCTCGAGATTTGTGGGATCAGGCCCAACGTTGCGCTCTGCACTGATAGTGTGGAGCCTGATTGGGATTCTCTTTCTCTCTCCCCCCCCCTCTCTCTCTGCCCCTCCCCTGCTCTTGAGCACTCTCTCTCTTTCTCAAATAAATAAACATTTAAAAAGAAGAAGAAGAAGAAGAAGAAGAAGAAGAAGAAGAAGAAGAAGAAGAAGAAGAAGAAGAAGAAGGTAATATTTAAACCAGCAGTGTTTCAACTGGCCAGCGATTTTGTTCCCATAGGATATTTCACAATGTCTGGAGACATTTTTGGTTGCCACAGCTGAGGAGTGAGATGCTACTAGTATCTAGTGAGTAGAGGCCGTGGATGCTTCTCAACATTCTACAATACACAGGACAGTCTCAGCAAAAAAAAGAATTCTTTGGTCTAAAGTGTCCATGGTGCCAAGACTGAGACTGATTTAGGCTAACATGCGAAAAGGAAGAAGTCAGCCTTATAAAGGGGCTCCCCACCCGAGCATTCCAGGTGAAAAAAACAGCAGAGGCTGTAATGCCAGAAAAAGCTTAATATTTCAAGCTAATGAGTATAGGAGAGGGGGTGGGACAAGAGAGGCCAGATCATGTAGGGCTTCTGGTCTTGGGGAGAAGTTTGGGCTTGTATCCTCTACAGTGGAAAGCCTTTGATGGGTCTTAAATAAGAGACTGGTGCTCTAGCTACTCTGCAGAGAATGGATGAGGGGCAAGAGCGGATCCCAGGAAGAAATGACAGCAGCTTTGAATGGAGCTGTGGCCTTGGAAAAGGAGAGTACTGGGTTTGTCAAGATGCATTCTGAAAATGCCAGTTACAGTTCTGGGAATGAATTGGATTTGGAAAGAGAAGGAGCAGAAACAGGAATTAACAATGACTCGGAGATTCTGGTCTCAGCACGGTGCCAGGTGATGTAGCTCACCAGCAATATGAGGTAGGAGGGGACCCAAATCAGGAGCTCAGTTTCAGACTCATAAACTCTGAGACCCTCAGTGGAATTGGGTACATAAGGTGTTGGAAGAATTGTTCATATAAGGCTTTGAGCTGTGATTCGTTCTCAATGTAGGGTTATACTTCAGCTTCACTAAGGATGGAGATGCTCTAAAAAGACACCAGTGCTCAAGACACACATCTTGGATCAGATAAACCTGAGCTCTGGGAGTTGATGCCCAAACATCAGTGTGATTTATTTATTTTTAATGTTTATTTATTTTTGAGGGGGGGGTGCAGAGAGAGAGAGGGAGACACAGAATCTGAAGCAAGTTCCAGGCTGTGAACTGTCAGCACAGAGCCCAAAGACATGGGGCTCGAACTCACGGATTATGAGATCATGACCTAAGCCAAAGTCTGATGCTCAACTGACTGAGCCACCCAGGTGCCCCGTATCAGGATGCTTTAAAGGTGGTTCTAATGCACAGTGATGATTGGCATTCTCCAGACTCCCAAGGTGGAGCTGTTCTCTGTGCACATGGCAGCCCATGGTGGGCCAAGAAGTCTCACCTTTATGCGTTACCAAAGAAATGCTGTCTATTTTGTGTCTACTTAAAATGCTATCTCTGCTGCTTCAGTGGTTGGCTGAATTCTGTCAAAATAATGAACTACTCATAGTCTTGGGTGTTCTTGTGTTACCTGCAGTTCCAGACCTTTTGTTCTGTGACTCTCTTGTTTACAGCAATGTCAGTCTCTCAGTGAAGCCCTGAGGCTGTTCATATTTTCTATCCCTTCGGGGATAGAATATTTACAGTCTCCTTTGTGAACTTTCTTCCCAAATAACTTCATGTACCGTCTACCACTGTGTAGTCAAAGCAGAAGAAAACACGTTCAGACTTGGTCTATTCTGAAAGCTCCAATTCAGTCCCCATTTCCGTTTATTATTATTGGGTGCCCATCATGAAACTTGCTCTTCAGTTGGCATTTGGGCCAATTGATCGATGACAGTGATATGGCTGCCGATCTATAAGGCAGAGTATTTCAACTCAGCAGCACTGACATCTGAGATCAAGCAGTTCTCTGTGGTGGGCTGACCTGTGTACTGTATGCTGCAGCAGCAGCCCTGGCTTCTACCCACTAGATGCCAATAGCATGTTCCCATGCCTCTCGGTTTTGACAACCAAAAATATCTTCAGACAAGGCTAAAATGTCCTCTGGGAAGCCAAATTTCTCCCAGTCGAGATCTAGTGCTTTTGGAGAAAGAAGATATTAAACAAACACTCCTAAAGGTTGATGAAGGTGATTAAAAGGGCATCGACAGGAGAGATCTAATTTAACTTGTTGGCAATAGAGAGATCGGAGCCCTACATGGAAATGAGCCCAGGAAACAGTTGGTATTATTTCCACCATGATGCTTTCTCTGATTACTTTATTGTCTTTTGACTCCTCCAGTTTCCTAAGAAGCATTCACCGGGTATGTACTATGCAGCCAGGTGCCATATTAAGCATTTGGCATGCCTTAGTTCACTTTCTTTGCATAACTACTATAACTACAACAGGCATCAAAAACTACTAAAGATTTCCTATGTAAGTAAATTGCCTTTTTAGCCAATCGTTTTACATATTAGTCTTGTACACTAACTAGAGCCAAAGTTGAGACACTCATGGCTTCTACTTTTTCTTTATCCCTTGGACAGCAGCCTCCTAATCGACTACCACAGTCCTTGTGTACTGTCATCGTGTTCTTCACGGAGTCCTTCCTTTGGGGCCTCCAAAATCACTCTCCCGAATTTCTCCGTCACCCAGATTTCTTCTTTTGATCTTTTTTAAAAATTTTTTAGTTTTTTAAACGTTTATTCATTTTTGAGAGACAGAGTGTGAGCAGGGGAGGGGCAGAGAGAGAGGGAGACACAGAATCCAAAGCAGGCTCCAGGCTCCGAGCTGTCAGCGTAGAACCTGATACAGGGCTTGATCTCATGAGCTGTGAGATCATGACCTGAGCCGAAGTCGGACGCTCAACTGACTGAGCCCCCCAGGCGCCCCTCTTCTTTTGATCTTAAGATTCCCTAGAGCTAATCTCTCATCCTGCTCCTTGCTTTTCCTACCAGTGTTCTCAAAACTCCACAGTTGGCCACTAACACCATCTCCTCACTGTCTTTACTTTGGGGGTCCTTCTCATACCCTTTACTGAAATAATTCTCTTCAATCAGTATTTCCCAGGGGACTGAATCCAGAGATATCTTGTCATCTCTTATAGTCTCCTCTCCATGTTGTATGTTGTTTATAACTCTTTCTCTTGGAAACTTTCTCTTCTTTGGAACCCTACACTATTGCAGGTCTACCATCTACCTCCTATCCTGTAAATATGGGTGGACTCGACTGCCCAGCTCCCTGTCCTAATCTCTATCTACACTTTTCTCTCATGGGTCATTTTAGCTTCCAGAGCTTCATTTATCCCACCTAAGTGGAAGGCTAACCTAATTGTATCTCCAGTCATGGGTTCCTTTTTGGATTTTAGCCTCCTTTTTCTTGGACATCTCTGACTGGATACAACCTGGCATCTCAAGTTTACTACATCTTAAACAAAAGGCTTTATCTTTTCTTCAAAGTCAGCATCTTCCCCACTAAGAGTCTCAAAAGCTATTGTTTCTCTTAGTTGTAAGAATCATTCTCAGACCCTTGGAATTATTCTCTACATTCATTGGTTCATGAATTCATTCCTTGAGGCTGTTGTGAGCACCATGCTTTATGTATTGCTGCCCTCATGGGGTTCACAGTCCATCTGGCCAGAAAGATGGTCAAAAGGAAATACGAAGGGCTTTGATGAGGATTAGGATTAGGGGAGGGAAAGTCCAGTGTGTAGTGGGTCTTCCCTCTTCTTCTCTACCTAGATCCAAGGAGTCAGCAAGTCTTCTGAATCTTCCACCACAAAGTCCCTATAATTCACTGCTTATTCTCCAAACTGATGGCCTCTGCTATGGTCTCTTGGGTGGTCTTCTCTCCTCTCACTCTGCCACTTCTCGGAACTCTTACATGTTGCTTTGTGACATCCTGGTTTCTTTCTATCTCCTCTACTACACTAGAAGTTAATTCAATGTAATGAATGTATGCTCTCTGTCACTGTATTCCCAGTACCTGACACAGAGTGCTCAGTAATTATTCATGAAATAATGAATGAATGGATTCTAATCTCCTTCTCACGCTACTGGAAACATCGTAAAACTCAATAACACACAAGGTAGGTTTGAAGTAACAACATAGAGGTAGCCAAGTGACAGCTCCAGGGCACAGCTGGGAATATTTGGAAAACAAGGACTGACTCCAAGAGCAATGAGGAGGCACCTTGCACAGGACACTAATGGCTTCTCACTGGAGACATAATAGCCTTGCTCCTAGAGAGAAGTCCCAGGGAAGTTCTTAGTTGTTCAGTCATTAGGGTTCTCTGGAGCTGTCAAGGCAAATGTCTCTGGGTGATAGAGTTCTCCTTTTATTGCCGAGAGAAGGCTTTACCGCAGGACCCTGGGTCTGAATGTAGAAACCAAAGATGCTTGGGGCAGCTTCGCAGGTCTGAAATAATTGGCAGTCATGGCCCCTTTCCTTCAGGGGGCATACCTGTCACCCCTTATCTACACTGCTTGTGTCATCCCTTGAATTACAATAGGGATGGAATAACCTGCATTTGAATTCTAGTGCTACCACTGACTTATTTTATGGTATAGACCTTAGTTATGGGATCTGTCAAAAGCCTCCATTTCTTCATCTTTAAATGGGATTAGTAACAGTAATAGAATAATTAGTAATAGAAATGATCTCATCCATCCCTTGATTATGATTGGTCTAGAATATGCATATTGAGCATGTTGTCAGTATCCCTTCTACTTTTTGGATATTTAAAGCTTTCTGTGTTTAAAAAACATGAGCTTATACGATGTTTTGAGAATTAAGTGAAATTAGGCACAGAAATGCTAGTCACAGTGCCTGGCACTCGGAGCCCCCAGTAAAAGGTAGCTCTTCGTAGCCCAGTAAAATCGTTATCCATGCCATCAAAGTCTTGCAGTGCTGATGTTACCTTATCTACTTTTTTGTTTTATGTCTGCCTCCACTAGAATTAAGCTTCATGAGTGCTGAGACCTTGTCTGTCCTTACTGCCCCTTGTATCTCAAGTGGGCGCAATACCAGGAGACACAGTGAACTCCCTTCACAATCAACAAAGACAGGACAACACTGCAACATATGATAGTGAAACTGGCAAAATACAAAGGTAAAGAGAGAATTCTGAAAGCAGCTAGGGACAAACAGGCCTTAATCTGCAAGAGAGACACATAAGGGTAGTAGCAGACCTGTCCACTGAAACTTACCAGGCTAGAAGGGAGTGGCAGGAAATAGTCAATATGCCAAATAGGAAAAATATGCAGCCAAGTATCCCTTATCCAGCAAGGCTGTCATTCAGAATAGAAGGAGAGATAAGGGGTTTCCCAGACAAACAAAAAGTCAAGGAGTTCATGACCACTAAACCAACCCTGCAGGAGATCCTAAAGGGGACTCTGTGAGTGGAACGCTGCAAAGACTACAGAGGATCAGAGACATCACCATAAGCATGAAACCTACAGATAACACAATGACACTAAATCCATATCTTTCAATAACTCCTCTGAATGTAAATGGACTAAATGTCCCCAATCAAAAGACATAGGGCATCAGAATGGATTAAAAAACCCAACATCCACCTATACGCTGTCTACGAGAGACTCATTTTAGATCTGAAGACACCTTCAGATTGAAAGTGAGGCGATGGAGAACCATCTATTGTGCTACTAGATGTCAAAAGAAAGCTGGAGTAGCCATACTTATATCAAAATAGATTTTAAACCAAAGACTATAACAAGAGAGGAAGAAGGGCATTATATCGTAATTAAGGGGTCTATCCATCAAGAAGAGCTAACAACTATAAATGTTTATACCCCCAACTTGGTTAAGCATCCGACTTTGGCTCAGGTCATGATGTCACAGTCCACACGTTTGAGCCCTACATCAGGCAGGCTCTCTGCTGACAGTAGGAAGCCAGATTCAAATCTTCTGTCTCCCTCTCACTCTGCCCTTCCCCTGCTTGTGCTCTCTCTCTTTCTCTGTCTCTCTCCCTCTTAAAAATAAATAAACATTAAAAGAAAGATATTGTGCATCTTAAGAGTGAAGCTTTGTGTATGTGTTTCTGTTGGTGGAGGGTGGAGGCATTGGGGGGGGGAGGTTGTGGGCAAACAGCTGACCATTGGCCCCATTTAAGTTTGAAGTCAAACTTCCCTGGACCTCTGTCACACAAACTGCAGTTTTGAAACAACACCCTCCATCCAGAGAGCTATTTTTCAGAACCTAAACTTAGGAAGAACACTTCTTCTTAACTTCCTATGCTTCCTTCAATATGGAGGGATGTCTATCAGTGTGACACTCCTGGTCCCTCTCTGTCTCCTGCTCTCTTCTCCCCTGAAGAGGTAGAGCAAAGTATCTGCTGAGTTTGACAGAATGGAAAAAGAATCCTTCAGTCGATGCGAAGATATCTTCTCTCTCTGGCCCAAGAGCCAAAAAGACAATGCAGAGAAATTCACAAACTCACCCACTTCAAAACAGTCAGAACTGAGAAGTAGAAGAGTGAACTCCGGAGACCAAAGTGTCACATGGAAACTTTCTATTCTTCCTTAGGACCTTCTGACTGACAAAATGCCTGTAATATTGGGCTCATGGCAAAGCTGTCCAATCCACATCCTATCCTGTGGGCAAGGCCTAAGACTTTTCAACCCAGCCTTGAGTGGGTGCCGATCATCACACGTCCAAGGAACTTTTTCCAATGCTTTTGTCGGGAATAGAGCCGACGTCTCCATCTCCACGTGCCCTGCTTCTCTATCTCAATCAGTTCAGAACTCAGCTTGGGAAAAAAGGGTTGTTATGGACTGACTCTGCCAAACAAAGCAACAACATGTGATGAAGGACCTTATTCTGATTTCATTTCACCTCATTAGCTCCACTCTGGTTTCTGCTGCTCAGAGACCAAGATGGTGCATGATGTGAAGTCTGAGTCAACATCTCAAAGGAATGTCAAGAAACTGGAAGTGGTCCAGAGAAGACTGAGGAGAATAATGAAAGTTCTGGAAGCCCAGTCATGGGAGGAATGGATTTAGTTCAAAGCAGATTTGGCTATGATATGATACAGTCTTCACATTTTTCAAGGGCTATCATGCAAAAGAGTGTTTTAATTAAATGCGTGACTTCCAAGGACAGAACTAAGTGCACTGATGGACGTTCCAAGGAGGCATATTTTGGCTCATTAGAAGGAAAATATTTACAACTATTAGCATTGTATAAGAGTGGAATGGTTTTCCTGAAAATGTAGTGGGCTTTCCATCACTGGAACTATTCAAACAACCTCACTCGATGAAAGGGATGATTCTGAAAAGAGCACTGGGAAATGATTGGTTGTGTAAACCCCACAGTGGCAGAGTGGGATATTTTCCCCTCTCACCACTCCCCCCGCCCCCCGGAATCACAACTGACCTGTAATGAGTGGAGTGGACTAGGAGAGACCCCTTGCATGTGGCCAACCCCTGCCTGGGCAACAGGATGCAGTGCAACCCCAACTACTACACTGTTGTCCTATAAGGAAGTCCCCCTAAGATGATTTATTGGTTTACTATCTATGTCTGAACACACACTTCCTGTGGCTTATTCTAAAGCTTCCCTCAAATTGTAATTGCAAAAAGGTGTGGGTGTTGGAAGGGAGGATCCTGAGGGAGTGAATTCCTATCTCATATTCCAGGACCTGTTGCAATCATGCTCACTCTCTTTCTTCTCTTTCCAGACGCTGGGGGGCTCTACTGGCAACCTCATCCTCTGGCTATCTGATCAGCACCCTACAGCTGCCCTGTCTGGCTCAATGAGAATCATCACCTATAAATGGCCCTTTATGTGTGTTATTTCATTCCATCCTGGCAATAATCCCAGTGAGATCAGTCTTATGATTAGCTCCATTTCACAGATAAGGAAACTGAAGTTCAGAGACGTGAACTCACTTGCCCTAGTTCAGAAAGCTAATGAGTGGTAAAGCAGGAGTTGATGGCCAGATCAGTCACTGTCTTCAGCGTGTGGTCTTAACCACTGCACCCTACATCCCATCCCAAATGACAGTGACCAGACCCATATGTGCCCGTATGTTATGACTCTGTTTTAATAAAGGAACATAATTTTAGATTTGTTTCTAATCCCCTTCTTGATGCCTGGGCTTGCTTTGACTCTGTAGGCCTCAGGACCTCAGTAGACACAAATCTTTAGAAAATAGGGTTCAATGAAGCCCAGTTCCTTTTCCAGTGTTTCAACTGACCTATCAGGGCCTTTGACCCATAAAAGTAGAATTTTGGTTCTATTCAGTCTAAGACAATGTTGGGCACTGACTCAAATTAACATGCCTCTAGCCGGGGACCTTGAGTCCTTTGCACACAAAGGGAATTCAACACAAGGTTCCTAGTGGCTTCTCTTCTTGAATTTTAGAATTGTTTTCCAGTGGATGCCTATCTTTCCAATGTCCTGTTTATGGCACAAAGACAATTGGAGTTGGCATTTCTGAGCACAGAGGAAGGCTCTCGTGATGTGGATGAGTCAGGGAGCACCAGAGTATTGCATATAGTGAAACCTGTGTTAAAGAGGAGATGCCATTTTGTGATGATGGTGGGTGGGATGAAAGTCTCAGGGGTCCCTGGATCATCCAAGCTGGACATGTGCCCTTACTCCACTTTATCGCTGCTTCCCGCTTACTTCGCTCCCATCTTGCCCTTGTTGGGACCTGGATTTACTGATTATTCTCATTCTCCGTCCTCTGCTTATTTCTGTTGTGTTCAGTGTAACGGGACTATCTGAGCCATCTACCCGTTAACCTGATGCCCCTGGCCTTGCCTCAGAACGTTTTCCCATACCGTGTCCCCACACATACCTATGGACACCCTATGATCTAATTCCTGACTCTGAAAGCCTAGCATCGAACCCCAAAGTCAAGAAGCTGGGTGAAAGGGCAAAGAAATGCTACCTAGAAGGTGTTCATCTTTAGGAGAATAAACAGAGGATTCCGAAATCTGCAGAGTAATTAAGGTCCAGATATTGACATAAACAAATGAACAAGATAGGTTTGGCCTTGAGGGTGTAGACAAAGATCATCTTTGATCATTTTTGTCAGATAAGAACTTGTTTGTACCTGGAATCCCCTGAAACCCTCAGGGTTTTACCTCCCTGGCGACTCTTACCTGTTTAAAGGTAGTATTTATTTATTTATTTATTTATTTATTTATTTTTTATATTTTATTTTTTTAGTACAGTGCTTGGATAGCTTACAACTATTGAATAGCTAGGGGGTATCCAGAACTTGCTCGGGAACTTGCGTAGTAGAAAGGGAGCATATGTTATGACCTCTATGGGCAAGAGCTTTTGCACAGAAGACATCTCGACTTTATAGGGAAATAGAAGGATTTTGATGGGGAAGCGTGGACTGGTTAGCTTTGTATTCTAGAAAGTCACGATTCTGCCTATAAGATGAGGATGGAGAAATAAGGGGCAGAGATAACAATCAAGATACTATTATAAGAGTCACTTGGGAAGCTTTGAACACAGGGAGCAGCAGTATAATCATAAGGAAGGGAGAAATCCAAAGGCAGTGAAAGGTCACTGAGTTATGAACAAAAGACTCATTGGATGAGGTAATGCAAGAGAAGAAAGAGTCGAGGAGAACTCTCTGGTTTCTAATTGGGGCGGACTGATGAGAAGATTCAAATGAGGCTGTGAATTCTCTGACTCGAACAGATGGGTGGATGGTGATAGTGCCATCAACCGATTAGGGAGTCCTGGGCTGAAGCCAGGATTGCAGGGACAGTTTGCGAGTGCAGCTGGGGAGAGGTGGGCTCTGGGACACCCGGGAAGCGACACTGGGGAAGGAGTGGGTATGAGCTGCAGAGTGCAGGAACTGAGTCTGGGAAGGACACAGGGACTGATCGTCGCCCGAATACAGGTGGCTAGGGAGGGCATTCGCGGAGACTGCAGGAGAGTGGGAGGTGTAAATATATCCTAAAGGGAAATGCAAGGAGCCTGAGGGCGTGCGGAGAACTGGCACATCCGGGGCTAAACGAAGGAAGACGAGATTATGAAGAAATCATCAATAAGGGAGAAAAAACACCTAGCGAAAGTGGCAACGTAAAGAAGTGGAAGCCGGGAAGGGCAGGAGGTGGGACAGACAGAATTGCAGAAAGGCAGGAACCGGAGCAGTTGAAAAGAGGGAAAGGATTGGGGGAGAACACGTTCTGATGACTAGGATCCCAGGGATGCTCAGGGGGCAGTTTCAACAGCCCGACCAGGGCCGGAGGATGTTCTGTTTGTGCCATATCCTGGGTAAACAGGCGCAGGCTTAGAACCAAGTCATCACAAAGCCCTGTCCAGAGCAAACCCATAATTAAGTCACTGCCAAACAACAAGCTCTCCAGAGCTTACTCATGTCACTCTGTCCTTTCTACACAGTTAACCTTAGCAAAAAGAACGAGCAGAGATAAGTGCCTAGGCAAGTGGGCAGACTGGGACAGCGCCATTGTATCCCGCCAATGACCACAAAAAGGGGAGCACATTACACCAGTTTGTTTTGTTCACTGATGGCTCATTCACTGGTTAACACTGTATTGATTCTAATAATGTGCTCAGAGGCAGAGAAGGAGAACACGGTCGTAAGAGAGACCTGATTCCTGCCTTCAAACAGCTTACAATACATTGTGGGGAGGGGAGGGACTTTCATTCCCTCAGTCAAAACAAGTCGTCTAGAATGCCTAATACGGAGGTCCTGCGTGGCTCAGTTAAGCGTCCAATTTAGGCTCAGGTCATGATCTCCTGGTGTGTGGGTTCGAGCCCCCCATTGGGCTCTGTGCTGACAGCTCAGAGCCTGGAGCCTGCTTGGGATTCTGTGCCTCCCTCTCTCTCTGTCTCTCTCTCTCAAAAATAAATAAAGCATTACAAGCTTTTAATTAAAACATTTTTTTAAATTTAAGATGCCAATAAAATCACCATTCCAACTCTTACAACATTAGCTGGGTTAGCAATACCTTTTTATGAATCTCTGTAGAGGGCTAATAAGGTTTAAACTGAATGATAAAACAGGATATGTGCTCATATAAAAAAAATTCAGTAGACTGACTGGATTACAGGCTCACTGACAACTGAGGTCCTTACTAGATACTTCAGAGACCTCTTCCCTTGCACCATTAATGTCGCTATGTGGCTCCTGCTTCCCCAGTCTCCTTCTCTACCCCCAACCAAGGACTAGTTCTGCATTTCCAACTGCCACTGGCTTTCTACCTGCACTGCCCCCTCACTGCCCTCAAAATCACACCTGAAGTCACATTCACCATGTGGTATCTCTCAAATCATCACCCTTTTCAAACACCCCTCTCCCTCTCCATGGCATCTTCATTGTATCTTCTGAGCTTGGCATCTCTTGCATCCAATCAACTGCCAAGTTCTGCATCCAGCAGAGTCTTGTGCACATCATAGATCTTCAACATTTACTTGCTCATTGAATGAACATGTTGTACACCCGTTTTACCATGGCTAGTTAGTAACCCTGGTAATGATAGTGGTTAAATGCATGGTTTTTGGCTCAGGTGGGTCTGATCTGGTTTTAGCCCACCTCTGCTCCTTGGTGGCACAGTGACTTTGGACATATAGTGTCCTTGTTTGCAAGATGTCAATTATTCAGGTTGTGAGAATCAAAGATAAAATATAAACCTCTAAGCACAGAGATGTTATTTTTCAGTCTCATGTTCCACTGTCAATGTTTATCCATTTTAGTAATCTAATGTTAAATCCAAAGGGGCCCAAATCCCAGGAGGATGCCGACAATATTCCACTTTAGAACCTTAATTGGACTGTTTAATAAGTCCCAGAGGGGTCACTACCCGCCTAGGATCCTTTGTTTGGAGCATAAAATAAGGACCTCTACAGAAAACAGATCCTTCTTCCAGCCCCTCATTCCAACCCCCATTGTGCACTGTTTTGAAAATTCCAATTAAAAATTATCCAACTCAACAAGATTTGATAAGTGCTAGTTGTGTTCTGTAGTAGCTGCTTAACCAATTAGCCCGGAAGACCTTCGTATTTTCCCTCTAGACAGCTAATTTTTAATCCCTAATGAGGCCCGTCTACTGTCAAGCTCTTTCTCAGCCCCTAACACAGCAGGTGCACCCACCCCGGGGCTCCAGACACTCGGGAATCCTCCCGTGCCCCACCGCGTAGCCAAGGTTAGCTACGGCCATCAGACTGCGAAGCTCTCTGGGTGTGTGCCCTGCACACAGTAGGTACAGAGCTGAGGTGGGTGGGAGAGACTAGGGGTGGGGGGAGAGTGAAAGGCCTGAGGGCAGAAAACCAAAGCTACCTTTGCGTTTTCTACCCAGTTCAAAGGATAGGCTGAGAAGGATGATGCACCACTTCCCAGGAGGACGGGGAGAAGCCCCAGGAATGTGAGTCAAAGTCAAGGGAAACTGGGAACTTTAATCCCATCACTGGGCAACATAACAGTTGCATGGTCTTTTTTTTTTTCTTCCCCCATTGCTTCTGGACAATATACAGCACATGCTGAACACTCACTTCATGGTTGTTGAAGAAACAAATGAGTGTTTCTTCTCTCCATTTCATTGTCAGCCTTTTCCTTTTTGATCTTTGCTTTTTCTTTGTTCTACCTAACCCCACACTTAAACCTTTCCCCTCAACACCTGATACACAAAATCACCTCCATCTTTCCTCCCTCTTTCCTTCTCCCTCTCTCTCTCATCCACTAATGTCATCTGTAAGTGTGTGCGTGTGTGCATGTGCATGTGCATGTGCGTGTGTGTGTGTGCTGTCATTTCCAGTCCACAGAGGAGAAAATAGACATTCAAAAGCCCAAAACTCGGTACCAATGGTCACACAGCTACTAAGAGGTATATGACGGGTGATGTCACACTGCCCCAGATCCCGTGGCCATTTTTGTTTGCTCTAAACCATGGATCACTTCACTCCCAACAGCCAGCACTTTGTCCAGGGCTGCCCCCACATACTAGAGCTCATTTTGCCTGTGGGTGGCCATGGAAAGCCACAAGTGGTGGGAATTTAAGCCTCCCCCCCTCCCCATGTTAGAGGCAGGGGTGACAGCCCTTAACTAATAACTGACAGGTGTGAGAGCATTGGGACTATAGTTCCCTGGCCCCCAGTGGGGACAGCTCTTGTGCATGGCCCCCACTGCCTCCAGATCAGCCCAGGCGATTAAATCAATATGACCCTCAGCCAACCTCCCTTGAGGCTTCACCCCAGCCTAGCTTTCTCCCCTTCCCTGCCCATTTTCCATACTCCAGGACCAATGTTTCTTGGAAAACTTCCCAATAAATCCCTTTCACATAGATCCTCATCTCAAGTCCTGCCTCTGGAGAACACAACCTAAGGCAAGCTAAATGCTAGATTCAACTCCAAGCCTGTCAAACTTCAACATTTTCCTCACTACACTGTGCTTGAGATGCTATTGCAGTCTTATGGGCCTGCTCATCATGAATTTCAGCGCCATTTAAAAAATTGAAAGGCCACTGTGGCTTCAGATGCCTTGAAGACAAATCCGACATTTCAAAACCTCTATGCTTGCTTACTTCTTCTTACTAGAATTATTATGTCTCTGAAACAAAAGACTTTCGAACATCTTAGCAAAGTGAAATAAGGGACCAAAAGAGAAAAGTTATTTATTTGAACTTGTCCTTGTAATTCTCCTATCTCTGGGTCCGTAATATACTAAAATGGACTTCATCCTTTTAATGTGCTCTCTTCTTAAAATGTTTTCATTTTAAGAATTTCATTGGAAGAGGAATACAACTGTACTGGAAGAATTCTAGGGAGAAAATAAATCCAAGTGCTCAAATCCAGCCATTCCCAATTTCCTTCTGGTGTTTTCCTATCCCTGGGTCGTGGGTGCAGATTTATTCAAACACCTGGATCCCCTGGGTCTCCCGTATTTTTGTGACACAGGGTTTTCATCTTTAATACTCGTCCACTGTAGCACCCGGAGGGTAGACCGTAATCTGTCACCCTTCTTACTGTCTTTGATATTTCATGATTATAAACATTGTAAATATGTAATTTTGTTTGGCATCTACCCTTTTCCATAGTTTAGATTATTTCTTTAAGAGAAGTTTCCAGATCTTGAATTATCAGATAAAGTAATAAAATGTGTGGCGTTTGATGTACACTGCCACATTTCTTCCAACCCTTCCCCCACCACACTAAAATGCGCATCAATTTATAACACAAGCCAACCGTAAATAAAGACTATTCCAAGTCATGGTGACTTATTCGTTACTGAGTTGTAGTCTTACGAGACGAATTCATTTTACATCTCTCCACTTAGTACAAAGGTTTTGAAACCTTCTCTAGAATTATACTTAACCTATGGCATTCCTCATGAAAAGGACAAAGACTCTTAAGGGGACATTTCAGTCACCCTTAAATGGATGTAGCTCCTTTCTTAATTCTAAGCTTTCTAGCTGCTAGGCATTTCATGGAGGAATTAGTCACTGGGCTTGAGCTCCTAATTGAATCAGTCATTTTACTCACAAAGAAACACAAGTCAGGACATTTCAATGTCTGATGGAAGCTTACTGACTTGGGTGTGTATCTTGTGCATTTCTGTATGCCTACATCTTCAAAAGCAGAGGACAAAGAACATTGATAAGATAAATAAGCAAGAGAGAATTCCTGTTTTCTCAGTTACCTGGAAGTTTGCCAGAGTCCCTAAGATTTAGTATTTTCATTTATCAGCCTGAGAAGTGCTGCTTCCTGAAATGGATTTTCCAGGAATATTTAGACTTCCAAGGGATCATGGCCCATTAACATCAACCACGGCATCACTGTTATTTTTTTAAAACATGCTTAATTGTTCTGTCTTCTTTCACACAACTGGGAAAGTATTATAAATACAAACTTGGAATTATTCTGAAGACCATGGGTACTTGTCACTACATATAGAACAGAGAATTTTAGACTGTGATAACAGCTTTTCACCCAACCGACCCTGCAAATTAAAGTAAAAATGTGAAAAACCCACCGAGTCTTTTAGAGGCATAATTCCAGAGGATAGCTCACATTCATGTAGATAAATGTCTCATTGACCAACTGTATTTTCTGCCTATGGTCTGTTTTGGGTTTTGTGTGTGTGTTTGTTTTTTCCATTGAAGAACCTTGTTTTCCAAAGCACTCCAAAACTCTAACACGTGCCATCTTGCATCTTATTTTAAGAGAGAATTTCATTATTGGGTTTATGTAAAAGGCAAAAATGGACAGGTCACCTTCAAGTCCACTTCTCAGTGAATTCAGAATATCCCTGATTGCCTTCCAGGCACACCCCAGATTTGTCTTCATCCCAGGGGGTCACAGCCTCGAGGTGATAAACTCCTGGGAAGGGATTCCACAGCAGATGCCTCACCTTGGCAGGACTTTCTGGGTCAGGATACCAGTGGGTAATCCTAATTAAAGCCCCATCCAAGCTCTATCTTCACAACCAAACAAACCAGTTTTACAACACAGAAGAATCTAATTTGGCCTCACACTTGCAGTGGAAAAAGAAACACAAAAGAAAAAAGCTGGCAGCCGAACTAACAAGCTACTGCCTCCTGGACACACTGCCAATGTGATCCAATTAAGAAACATTAGCGGTCTAATGACAGATTTGAAGACAAAAGGTTCATATGAGACATGAGTTTCTTGACCGCAGCCAGGCAAACCACAAGAATTCCAACCTTTCGATATGTAAAAAAAAAACACAGCAAGGTGCAAGGAGAGGCTGACAGGGCTTGCACATCTAAAGAATAAGAGCCCAAGCCCAGAACACAGCCAAACATTAATCTCAGAGCAAAGTTCCATTTAAGCCTAAAGAAACCTACAGAGCTTTCCTGGGTACACCGAAACACATGAAAAACCACGGGTCTGCTTATTCCTATTTAGCCTGGGAAACGAACAAAACCACGGCTTAGGTGTATTTCACCTTCCCGGTCCCTCTCACCACCAGCCCCTTCAAGTGCATCTCATAAAAAAAGCAAACCAAAACACTGTAGTGAAAGACGCTTTGGGGTGCCGTTTCATTTACTCCATGCCAAGTACTTTACCTCGCAACCTAATTTGAAAAAGCTCCACTAAGGCAAAGCAAATGCCAGACCCTGCCCTGAGTGACAATTGCAGTACCATCCGCTTACCTGTGATCAGCACCGCCTTTTGATCCACAGGTAAAAACTCCTGGCCAGGTAAGTAAGTACACAGGAGGAAACAGAACAGGACGAAGAAGATCAAGCCCCAGGAGAGAGACGGGCTGAGCAGGTAAGCCCCTCCCCAGAGGCCCACCAGGCAGACCACCTTTCTCCCCACCTGCCCTGGGCTCTTCTTGAATTTGCAAAGAACTATTCCTCCCAGCGCTGCGGTGACAGCCAGCCACAGCCACATTGTCCCAGAGAAGGTGCTCATTCTCAGAGACGCCCTGCACCTTCGTGTGCTCCCGACCAGTGAGACGAGTGGGCAAAGGCTGGCTGGAGGCAGCCTGGTTTATATGAACAGAGAGGCAAGGAGGGAGGGGGAGAAAAGAATGCCGGCACGATTCGGATGAGCATGGATTAAGCACACTCACACGGGCACGTACTTCCTGGTGGGTCATTGAAACCGGGGAGCAATTTCCTATAAATACCAGCGCTCTTCCCATTCAGTAGCTCCCCCAACGCCACCTGACACGTGAAAACAACACATGACATGTAGTCTTACTCACCCACAACAAACACACACGTTTCTCTTTCTCATGACCTCTGGAGAGATAACCAGGTGGATAATAATTGACAGAATTCAATCCGAACGGTGACTAACAAGACCTTTAGCTCACAGGAAAACTCTTCCCCTGCCAGTGGCGTAACTGTCTGTCAAATTCTTTTTCTGACTCAGGTGTGTGTGTGTGTGTGTGTGTGTGTGTGAACGCAGGCAACCAGAGAGGCTTGGAAGATCTGTAAGGGGAAGGCTATCCTGAGTTTGCATCTGTTCCATCCATCTCCCACTCGGTCAGGCTGAAGTGATGAATGGAAAGGAATATAAAATACAGAGGAAGAGATTCTTGGCAGATGAAAAGCGGGCAGGTCTTGCCAGACAGGAGGTATTCTAGGCAGAGATGACAACAATGGTCAAACAGTGGCGCCTGGGGGGCTCAGACAGTTAAGCATCTGACTTTGGCTCAGGTCATGATCTCACGGTTCATAAATTTGAGCCCTGCGTCAAGCTCTGTGCTGACAGCTCACAGTCTGGAGCCTGCTTCAGATTCTGTGTCTCCCTCTCTCTCTGCCCTTCCCCTTCATGTGCTCTGTCTCTCTCTATCTCAAAAACAAACAGTTAAAATTTTTTAAAAAAAGAACAATGGTAATGCAACTACCACAGTCACTATTGGTACTTCTTTGTGCCAGGGACCACATTCCTTTGCCTACGTATTCATTCATTCTCTTTATTGAGATCCTATTCTCAGCCGGGCTCTGCTCTAGGCATTGGGATTCGGTAGTCTATATCCTCAGTCTCTTGGAATACAATCTCCTTAAGAGGTAGATTCTGTTTTTGTAGTGATTTTACAAGGGAGGACACTGAGGCATAAAAGGTTAAGAGACTCGAGATCACACAGCCCTGGTGCCAAGCGGCCCTGTTTCGCCAGCTCTGAGCCACTCCACTGCCTGCTTCAGGCAAAAAACACAAAAGACAATCAGTATGTTATGTACTAGCCTCTCCCTGTTTTCGTCTTGTTTGAACTTTATGAAACACTTCGGGGCGGATAGCTCCATGCTCATTTGCAAAGAGTAAAATTGCAGCTGGGAAAGATAGTTTCCTTTTCTAAGAGCAGTGGTTCCTGACCACATCATGACTCACTGGCTCAAGGCCCAGCTGCTCTCTGGAGCCTTGACACCCTACGGACCACCAGCGACGGTGTTGACAGCCCCAGTCGGCACCCCTGCTGGGCTGGGTTTAGGGCGCGTCTTTTGTGTGCTGGACACCTGGCGGGGAGACTTGCAGAATTCTGATAAAGGCCGGTGTTGGCATCTCTTGAGGGATAGCTCACTTGGAGGTCAGATGACCTGCTTTCAAATCTAACCTGAGCTCTGCCACTTAGTAACTAGAAAGTCGGGTGGGTGACTCCACCCCCCCCCCCTTAGACTCCTCAGCTGTAAAATAATGGAAATATCAAGGTAAAAGCATTTAGCTCGTCCTGCCTGGCACACCAGAAGGAACCTCATAAACACTGGTAATTCGTGCTTTTTATCAAGAAAGGAAGAACTTCAGCGGTAGAATAAAGTGCCCAGGGGAATATATACTTGTCCCCAAATATGGTTGAAGTTAGCATGTGTTGAGGGACCAGGAGGAGGTCAAAGACTCCAGTCCTGAGTGGCATGGGGAAGGCAGGAGCAGTCTATCACATACGGAGGTAGAGAGAATTTTGGAGAGGGAGTTGGGGAAATTGTCTCTGATGTCAGATTAGCCTTGCTCATCTGCCCTCAGCCCGCCCAGTGTCATGGCAGCCCCCCCGAGGCTCAGGGCTAACCAGAGGCACAGGGGGCCATGTGGGAAGGAGTGACTTGTGGACCTTAGTGTATAGTGGGAGTGGGTGGGGAGACGACAAAGCCCTTACAAGTCTTGTGTGTGGGGCCATGGCACCTCTTGTCTGCCCTTCCGGCCACATGGACATCTAAGTTGGGGAGACATTGCTGGCTCCAGGCCAGGAGCCTCGGGGGGAAGATCTGGAATTCCTGCTAGCCCTGAGATCTCCCTCTTTCCACACACACCCCTCCCTCCTGTCGGCTGTGTGCACATCCCAGGGGTGGGCACCTCCCCTGGGCTGCGTGGCCTCACCAGCCCAGGAGGATTCAGTCAGGCTAGCTCTGCTGTCAGATAGTGTTGAAGGTGAGGGTGCAGGATGGGTTGTAACTCTTGGCTGGGGGTCTTGGCACTTCCTCGGTGGCTCCCACACTGTGGCTGGGACCAGGCACCCTGGTGGACTTCCTGATGGGGGCACACCCACCAGAGATGAAGCAAATCTTCTCCACATTCCCCAAGGCTTCTCAGCTGCTCAGTCCTGGGGCTCCCTAGGGGCGGGCCAAAGCTGCCATGACAGAGAAGTCTGGGTAAGGATGTTCCTTGCCCTCTGACAGGGCTGGGGGTGCACATATTAGGAGGGTGAGTTGTAAAGCCTCCTGGAACCGAGTTCAAATCCTAATTCTGCCACTTCCTTGCCCTCCGTGAGGCTCTATTTCCTCTTCCAAAGAAAGGGAACCTAGCCCCAGGGTTGCTTTGAAAAGTGAACAACACAAATCTTGCACTTTGCATGGCACTAACAGCCACTTTTCTCGTTGGGTTCACTCACAGCCCCTTAGCCCTTTTCTCCTGGACGGAAGGAGAGGTTCCTGCCAGCCTTCTTCTCACTCATTTATTTCTCCATCCAGTTGGTCACATAGCGCTTCCCCTTGCCATCCTTCAAACATGTGCTTAAATGTCACTCCTCACCTCTCAGCCTGAGTATCTTCTATCACCACTGTATTCACCCCTGCAGTTAGCTCCATTCATAATTCTGAGCCTACTTTGTTTATTTTTAAAATTGTTCTGTCTCTGGGGCGCCTGGGTGGCTCAATTGGTTAAGCCTCTGACTTTGGTTCAGGTCATGATCTCACAGTTCATGAGTGCGAGCCCTGCATTGGGCTCTGTGCTGACAGCTCAGAGCCTGGAGGCTGCTTCTGATTCTGTGTCTCCCTCTCTCTCTGCCCCTCCCCCCTTCCCACTTTTTTTCCCTCTCTCTCTCTCTCAAAAATAAAATAAACATTAATTTTTTTTTAATTCTTCTGTCTCCCCTACCAGACCATGAACTTCATGAGGGCAAGAACCTAACTGTTTTTTGGTTTTTATTCACTGTGCACTGAATGCCTAGGCTAGTGCCTGTCCCTTTGCACGTACTTCATTAACATTCATTGAATGAATAAAAGAAAGAGTAAAACTTTACAGAGTGCCTTCTGGGTGGCAGATTCTGTACCAGCCGTGGAGGAACTCAGCAGTGAGTAATATGGATCCAGTTCCTGACCTTGGGAAAGAGCTGCTGCAGGAGCAGTGACTAGTGGTCACTAGGGGCTGGGTGGTGGGGGAAAGGAAAGCTTTTTCCCAACTGGGAACACAGAGGATCTCAGGGTCTTAGTCCATCTGAGGGCTGCTCTGCCTCTGAATGAGGACTTCCTCCATTTGATTTGTATCTCCTTTTTGTCCCCATCATTTTGTTTTAAGAGCTACCCTTGAAGCCATCCTTGCTTGGAACTGATTTTTTTTTTTTTTTTTTGCAAGCTTGTCCTTAGCTTTCCCAGGGGAAGGAGTCATTTCGGTCAAGTTATATTCCTGGTAGCCAATGATGCCAACAGTCCAATGTGCTGCTTCCTTCTGTTGACAAGATACCTGGGCCAAATCAATCAAACAAACAAACAAAACATTGCTGAGAATCCTAGAATGAACCCTTTCTTAGAATCTGTGGCTCTTGAGTATGGAAGGGAATTTGAAGAAGCAACTTCCCCCTGGATTCTGTCTGCAATGTCTCCACTAAGTGGTCATCTTGTCTACCGTCAGTACGCCTCTGATCACAGGCACAGCAAAGCCTTTAAAGGCTGACTTTCCGGCTCAGGACATTATTAGAAAGTTCTCCTCAGGTTGCCCATGTGGCTATCAGTCAAGTGTCTGACTCTGAATTTCAGCTCCAGTCATGGTCTCACAGTTCATGGGTTCAAGCCCTGCATCAGGCTCTGACAAGTGTGGAGCCTGCTTGGGATTCTCTCTCTCCCTCTCTCTGCCTGCCCCCCCCTCCCCACCACTCATGTTGTCTCTCTTTCTCAAAATAAGTGAATAAACTAAAAAAAAATAAATTAATAAAGTTCTCCTCTAGACCAAGCTTGATCATGGTATTTGTCCTTTCTTCGCCACTTGGAGTCATACAGACCACATCTAGTTCCTATTTCTTTCAGGTATTTGAAGATTGCTCTCTTCCTTCTCCAGGCTGAAGTCCTCAATTCTCTTACCTGAGCCTTATAGAGGACAGAATATGGCTTATCTGGTGCAGTGTGCCTGAAGCAGACACATTATTAAGAGCTCAAACATTTAAAACATCTATTGTTGCAGTAGCTGAAGAACATACTGTTTTGGTGAATGTGACATGGTGATGATGTGATTCACCAAGCAGAGAATGACCACGTGTTGATGGCATAGTAACCCAAACTTCAAGGTGTAAATGGGGTAGGACAGGTAATAACAGATCATCTCACAGAAATCAGGGTGGTCTTGCTGGTAATGCAAGTTCTGTTGTGATTTTCACACTTTTGGATGATAATTAATGTCTTAAATGTTGAATTAGAGTTGTACGAATCTATATTTCATTCTCCAGTTCTTTCTGTGAGAGGGAAAAACACCAAGAGAAGACAACTAGAAGTTGGGGCTAGATCAAGTCTTTGTTCTGTCATTGACATGTGTGAGGTGAAGATGTCTAAACTCCACAATTATCATTAATTCCAAAGAGGTCTATATGTTTTTTATTTTATAGGATTTCAGGGCACCTAATTTCTTCTAATTTCTTTAGATGGATGATTTTTTAAACCATTGTTCATTCTAAACTATATGCATTTTAAGGCTGTACTGTGTATATATTTTTAAATATTTATTATTATTTTTTTTTTCTGATAGAGAGTGAGAGAGAGAGAGGCAGAGAGAGAGGGGGACAGCGGACCCAAAGCAGTCTTTGTGCTGACAGCAGAGAACTCAATGCAGGACTCAAAGTCATAAACCATGAATCATAAGGTCATGACTCAAGCTAAAGTCAGACACTTAACCAACTTAGCCACCCAGGCACCCAGGCTATACTATATTTTTAAGAATGTCTGAGCTGCACACTGGATAATTTTGACCTGATTTTGACTCGGGTCCTGATCCCAGGGTTATGGAACAGAGCCCTACATGGGGCTTGAGATTCTCTCTCTCTCTCTTTCTTTCTATCTCTCTCTCTCTCTCTCTCGCCCCCCCGCCTCATCCCTACCCCACTTGTGCATGCACATGGGCACACATGCACTTGCTTGCTCTCTCTAAAAATAAATAAAATTAAATTTAAAATAAATAAATAAATATTTTATAGGGTTTCAAGGATCCTTAGTCGCCTCACCTTTCTTAGAATGAGATCCATTAATTATTCCCTGAAAGGTTGGACCCAGAACAGGGCACAATATTTTCACTCCAGTGCAAACATTACAGAATACAGCAAGATTACCACCTCCCATATCCCTGAAGCTATATTTTTACCCATATGTCCAAAGACTCCTTTACTCTTTTGACAATTGACTTTTGCTCAGTTGACTCTCACTGTGTTTGCTATGACACAAAATTCCAATTCTTGTAGGGATTTTCTTGTCATCTAAATGTCTTGTTGTAAAATACATTGTGGAGAAATTGTCCAAAATATAAATATAAGTAAACTTCCATGAGTCAATACTGATATAAATTATGGAATACATAAATAGAGGAGAAGAGGCAAATTTCCCACACAGAAAAATTCCACATAACTTGGTAGGTATTCCCCACTCAAGAAGATAAAAAAACTCACACTTAGTGAGCTGGGCTGCACATATGACTTCCTTCTAAAGAGCACAGTGTGGAGACAGGGAAACAGAGTAACCTGACACTGAAGAACCCTGACAAACACAGCCTCAGCCAGGTAATCAAAGGCCAAGATCAACAGGGATAAGTCATGGGATGAGATGGCATTTATCACTGCAGAACATTCTATAAAAGACCTGATCAGAACTGTCAAGGTTATCTAAAACCAGGAACTTCTGAGAAATGGTCACAGCCAAGGGGAACCTAAGGACACGTGAACAATAAATGGAATGTGGGACCTTGGATGGGACTCTGGAGCAAACCAAGGACATTAGGTGAACTAAGGAAATCTGAATAAAGTATGAACTTTGGTTAATAAGAATGTATCAGGGCATCAGGTGGCTCGGTTAGTTAGCTGTCTGATTCTTGATTTCAGTTCAGGGCATGACCTCATGGTTTGTGGGTTCGAGCCGCATGATGGGCTCTGCTCTGACAGTGTGAAGCCTGCTTAGGATTCTCTCTCTCCCTCTCTCTCTGCCCCTCCCCTGCGCATGCTCTCTCTCAAAATAAAGAAAGAAACATTTTTTAAAAAGAATGTATCAATATTGGTTCATTATCTGTGACAAATGCCCCAAAGTAATGGAAGATGTTGTGAGTATGGGAATGTGGGTATGGGTTCACAGTAACTCCATACTGTCTTCAACTGTCTTCAAATTTTTCTGTAAACCTACAACTATTCTAAAGTTAAAGGTTTATTCAAATATCTGATAATATGTAAGTATGATAAATATTAATAATTTTATAGCAAATAATCTAACATGTTTTATATTTATATCTCTATCTGAATGTATTATAATAAATATATTTATATTACAACAAATATAGCTATAAATATAAATATATTGAAGTAACCTTTTTACTTTAACTTATTTTTAAGTTTTATTTTTTATTTATTTTGAGAGAGAGAGAGAGAGAGAGAGAGAAAGAGAGAGAATCCCAAGCAGGCTCCGTGCTGTAAATGTGGAACCCAGCATGGGTTCAAACTCATGACCATGAGATTATGACCTGAGCAGAAATCAAAAGTTGGATGCTTAACCAAATGAACACCCAGGCACCCCACAACCTTTTTATTTTAGAAGAGATTTACAAAAATTTATGAAGATAGTAGTTTTACATGTACATATACATATACACATGCAGCATATATATGCCTATATAGTAACACAGATTATATAAATATATCACATATTTATATTATATAATTTACATATAGTTATTTGTATATTACATATATATATATGTATATATATATATATATATCCCAATGAATGAAAAATAATGACAACAACCCCTTGGTCAAGAAGGAGAACAATGTCAGCAGCCCCCCAGAAATCTCTGTCATGCTATCTCCCAATTATTATCCTTTCTCTCTTCCTCAAATGTAACCACTATCCTGACTTTTAGCAGTATAATTTTGTTTTGCCTGTTTTTTTAACTTTGTATGAATAGAATCATACAATATTAGTATTCTCTCTGTCACTCAACACTACATAGATTCATCCATGTTATACAAATGAGTAATCTTCATTACAGAAATCCAGGGCTGGCCAATTACAGCCTATGGGACAAATCTGATCTGTTAACATGTTTTGGTAGATGAAGTTTTATTGGAATACAGCCATGTTCATTTAATTACTTATTTCTGTGTCTGCTTTCCTGCTACCATGGCAAAGTTGAATAGCTGAGAAAGAGATCGTAAGACCCCAAAAGCCAAAAATATTTATTATTTTGTTCTTTACATAAGCATTTTCTAATCTCTGCTGTAAAGCATTTCTTTGCATAAATATACCTCTATTTATTTCTCCATTATATTAATAGACAAATGAGTTTTTCACTTTGCTGGCTCTCATGAGTAGCACAGCTATAAATATTCTTATAAACATCTCTTGGGGTGCATGTGTACCTGTTGTTCTGGGGTACATTCAATGGGATGGAATTGTGGAATCCATGGCATATGCATGAATTCAACTTCAGTGACACTTTTTGTTATTTTTTTCAAAATGATTACACCCATTCCAAGCAGACTGTGAGAGTTCCAGTTGCTTCACATCCTTCCTCAAGTTTGGTATCATCGGGCTTCGTAACTATTAATCAGAATATTCCTAACTTAATAATCAGAATATGTTAACTATTCTGATAGGTCTGCAGCTGGATCTAATTGAGTTTGAAATTTCATTTCTCTGATGACTAATAATTTTGAAAACATTTTCATGTATTTATTGGCCATGTGATATACTCTTTGTGAAGGGCTTTATCAAGTGTTTCTGATCTCTAGATGGATGATTTTTTAAGCCATTGTTCTTTCTAAACTATATGCATTTTGAGGCTATACTATATATATATATATATATACATATATATATTAATGTGTTTTTTTTTTTTGAGAGAGAGAGAGAGAGAGAGGCAGAGAATGGGAGACAGAGGATCCAAAGCAGACTCTGTGCTGACAGCAGAGAGCTCGATGTGGGGCTCAAACTCACAGACCGTGAGATCATGACCCAAGCTAAAGTCAGACATTTAACCAACTGAGCCACCCAGGCACCCCAAGCTATACTCTATTTTTAAGTATGTCTGAGCTGCATCCCCCATGTTTGATATGTACTATTTGCATTATTGTTCAGTGAGAAATATTTTATTTACTTTACTTTTTAAAAATTGTAATTCAAGTTAGTTGACAAAAATATTTTATAATTTCCATTGGGATTTGTTCTTTGTTATGTGGGTTATTTAGAATTGCATTTAATAGGTGGGGGAAAGGGAGAGAGGCAAACCATGAGAGACTCTTGAATGCTGACAAAAACTGAGGACTGATGGATGGGGGGGGAGGAGGGATGGGCATGGAGGAGGGCACTTGTGGGGATGAGCACTGGGTGTTATGTGGAAACTAATTTGACAATAAACTATTTGTAAAAAAAAAAAAAAAAGAATTGCATTTAATAATTTCATATGGGAAATTTTAGTGATATCTTATTGCACTTTCTAGCTTCATTTTACTCATGTTGAAAAGTGCACTATGTGTGATTTCATTCCTTTGAAATGTCTTGAATCTTACTCTATGGCCCATCACACAGTTGATTTCTATAAATATTCACATGTGCTTAGAATATATATTCTGTGGTTGGTTCCATTCTTCTATGAATATCAGTTAGGTCTTTTCCATCCCTCTAGTTCCAACTGTGCTGTATTCTTATATTTCAGATACGTCTTTTCAAAGCACCATATGCTAGGGTGCTTTTTTTTCTTTTCCAGTATAACAATCTTTGTCTTTTAAGTAAACAACTTAGTTCCTTTACATTTAATATAAGTATTGATATATTTAGTTTGAAATCTTTTGTTTTACTCTTTACCTTTTATTAGTCCCTTCTATTCTACATTACCTTTCTTTTACTTTTTAGACTTCCTTTGAATTAATCATTCTTTATTATTCTTCCACACTCCCTGCCTCATTACCTTGACAGTTGTGCACTCTTCGTGATTCTTTTAACAGTTACTTAAATGACTTCTCAAAGTCAACATGACTTGGTATTTTTTTGATCCCTTGACCTTTGAGCACTTGCACACTACTCCCCACTATCTTCACATATATGGTATAGTTGTCATGAATTGTTATTATCTAGATATGTCAAATCCCACGGGATGTTTTTATATTTGTTTCATACAGTCAACATTAATTTAGGTTTTCCACCAAAGAGGCTACTCTTTTGTGGCTTCTCATTCCTTCCCATATGTCCACACTTGTTCCTGAGATCATTTTTCTTTAGGGAAGGTGCTAGTGATGAAATCTCTGTTTTTGTTTTCATTTCATCATTTTTGAAGATGTTTTCACTTCAAGAGCATAGAATTTCAGGTTGGCACTTGTTTTCTTGCAGTATTTTGATGCCTTTGAGGAGATATGTTTTATATTTTATCTGTCTTTATTGGATAAACTCTCAGCAAGACAACTGATCCTGATTATCTTATCAGCCATTACCAGAAGGAAAGTCCCTAAGTCTTTTTTAAACCATCTGGTAAGGCTCAACTTTTCCTGTGTTTGTAAGATGTTTTATTTGTATCAAAATGGAAACCCTGTTAAATCTGACGTTATTAAGATTGGGTCTACTCCATCTTAGCAACACATCATGGAAGAGTCTAAGTTAATCTTATAAAGCATAGCTTTATAAGTGGTAAAGCAAGGCATTTCATAAAATATCCATTCATTCACCACATATTTACAGTGTTTCTACTATGTTCCAGGTGCTGTTCAAAGTACTGAGAATACAATAGTGAATAAAATGACTTGGTTCCTGCCCTCACAGAGGAACCTAAACTCTAGTTAGAGAGAGGAACCAGTAAATAGACAATTACAATATAGCCATCAGAGACATACCTCTGGAAACCTTCTTTCAAGCTGACATTAATAATCTGACATTTCTGTATCTTACCAACAATAATATCAAAAGTGACCTTGTCAAATCCCTTGCTGAAATCCAGACTCAGTGTGTTTACTCAGTGTGCTTAGAGCAATTCTAATCTAACATATTTTTTTATTGATCATCCATGTTAGGTCCCAGTAACTGTCAATTCCTCTTCTAAGATTATCCAAACCATTTTTTTTTCATAAGAGCCACGATGAGAATCAATTCCCCTCTCCTCCATGGTTTTCAGAAAACATTTTCTTTCTCTTTTTGAAAAAGGCAAAAATTAGGAGCGTAGGACTTGTGGAGCCCAGATGTGCTTCTCAGAGTAATTAATCCACGAATATGCCCATGACATCAAAGGTGTCTGTAGATAAAATCCAAATCTGAATTTTAGCATTATAGAGAGTGTTATCCTACCTTTAAGTTTGGAAGTTGCTATGCTGCAAAACTCTTCGTCTGTAATCTTCTTAAAAATCTTTCGTGTGATTCTTGCTGATAATTTTTCTGGGGCTGCAACTAAATAATTGGACTGCAACCAAATAATAAAATTGTCTAGATCAGTACTTCCCAACTTTTGTACTTCACAGATCAGTGCAATCTTTTTAAAAGGAGAGAGGTACACATTGAATCTCCACTATTTAACTTTGCCAAGTGAAAATGCACTTTAAAATCAACTATCAACAGTCCACAAAAGAAAAGATACTTTAACACTAAAGAAATATGGGCAGTCTCAGAACAAAATGTGGTTTCTTTTACTGAATAAATTTAACTTTGTGAGAAACTTCTCATATTGTCCTCGTGTTTCGAGAGCACCCCAGAATAGTAAATGTTTTATCACTAATTGGCAGCAAGTAATGGATTGCCTTTTGGGCACCAATGTGAGAAAGGTGTAGGGCCCTGTTCTTGAGACAACAATGGAACTTCACACGCATGAGATTTAAGGAAGAAGTTAGAGATTCTGTCAACAGGAGGCGGCGTGCTAAATCCTGATATTTTTATCTCTGATCTTGTTTATGGATTCATTTCTTTCTCTTCTCAGCACTAACCACAGCAAAGAGCAAAACAATGTCAAGAATGTAAAAGTGAAACACACACACATTAACATACATTCAATTAACCCATTGTCCTTGCCTCCCATACATCATGTATCAAAACAATAACATGCATAAAGAGCCAGCTTGAAAGGTCCCTGAGTTCTTTTTTGATTTATCCACTTATTTACTGACAAGGGTTCTCCACCTAATACAGTTCTACTTCTCACAAATACATTAAGGAATCAACATATATAAAACTCTTTCTGCCTATGTATCCAGATCTCTCTCCCTTCTTATTCTCCCCATCTTGAAATTAGCCTACAGCCTCTGTCTCTGTCTTCACTTCCTTTCTGCCCTCTTGGGAAGGACCGGTGTGGGAAAATTCTACCCTGAATAGAGGGGGATAATAGCATGAATGCCCCTCAATGGCTGAATGAATGGTTTGCCAGCTTCTTCCTGCAGCAGAAGGAAGGCCATGGATCTCCTTCCATATCAATCAGCCAAACCAGAGCAACCATTCCATCAAGGCACAGATGATAACATGACTTCTGGAGGCAATTATTTTTTAAGTTTATTTATTATTTTTGAGAGACAGAGAGTGAGAGCATGAGTGGAGGAGAAGCAGAGAGAGAGGGAAAGGGAAACTTCCGTGCAGGCTCTGCACTGACAGCTGGTTCAATCTCATGAACTGGGAGATCATGACCTGAGCCAAAATCAAAGGCAGACGTTTAACCGACAGCCACCCAGGTGCCCCTAGATGCAATTTTTAAATGTGGTCTAGAGATAGTGACCACTTTTCCCTGGCCCATGGTGAGCTGATGGTCAGCCTTAAGTACAATCTACTGATTTTCATAAGCTGAATTCATTCAACTTAAAGGATTACCTTCAGAGACTACAGCTTTCCTCTCTTTTTGGCATTAAAATATATTTTGAGGAATGAAATGGTAGTGATAGGATATCACAGTTTAGTTATTGTTTCTGTTTTGATGCCCTTACTTGGCAAAATTAAAATCTGGCAAGCCTACATGTGTCCCCAGGTTTTGGTCTGAAATCTTACCAGTGTTCAAAATTCAAAAACCTAGGAGTCTCACTAACAGACAACACGGTAGCTTTGAATTTGCTAAGTTCTAAAATGCAGCTCTGCGATTTACTCGACTGTGTGAACTGCCCTCTCTGCTCTGAGCCACAGTCTCTCACCAACAGTGGGATAATGATTCCTGTACCTCGTATATGTAAAAGGCCTGGCATATCAGAGTTTTCAATGGCAGCCATTATCACAAGAATCTTCTTGGTCTCAACAAAAGCTCCTTTCTTTCCATTTCTGTCCCTTCCTTCTTGGGACTTACAAATTGAGAAGAAGGGGCTGAAGGCAACCAATGTACAGTTTGGCAGGGCTTCCCTCATATAGTCATGGCCCCCAGGCTGAAAGTTCACAGAAGGAAACACACTTGCATCTGTATCTCCAGAAGGGAGATTAAATCTAGGATGAGTCTATTAGAAAGACAACATTTCAAAATTTGGGAGCACAGCTGAATACCAAAAGTAAATTACACCATAAGCCAGATGTTCCAGGAACTTCTTCTCCATTTTTTTTCTTTTGCCTGAAGGGAAAGTTTTAGTTCATAAAGAAAACAATGAGCAGAAATTGCTATTGCAAAATTGTTCATGGTTATTTAAAATGAGCCCATTTGAAAATAATCAAAGATGTGCATGATGATTTATAAAGAAAGTTGTTCATTTCAGTGTTATTTATCATATGTAAAATATAGAAGCATCCTAAATGGCTACCCATAAAGGATTTGTTATATAAATTATGGTACTTTGATTTGATGGACTGCTATATGGCCATTAAAAATCATGTCGTTGAAGAATATTTAATGACTTGGGAAAATGTTTGCAATATTTTTTGATCAAGGAGAGCAAGTTACAAAGGAGAACATATAGTATGATCATATTTTGTGTTCTGATAACTCAGGTATCAGCTAGAACTTTCTAGACGTTGGGATCCAGATAATATTGGTTCGAATTCCTGATCCTACGGTCTTGCCTAGGTTTCTTTGAGACCCTAGGGACCTACCCTTCTCAGAGTTCCTTCTGTGTCTTGTCAGTCACTGCTTCTCTCTACCATTCTGGACTGAGCATGAAATTCAACTTCTCTTTTCTGTTTGTAAAACAAAATGTATCGCAGTAAAGTCAACTGTAGTGAAGTTCCTCCTAATTTTAATACCCTGGAAGTTGGGCCTGGGAGACAAGGAGGGGTAGAGGAATCATATATGTCACTGTAGCGGGTGAATAGTGGCTCTAAAAAGATATGTCCGTGTCCTGGCACTATGCACCTGTGAATGTGATGTTATTGGAGAAAAAACGGTCTTTGCCAGTGTAATTAAGTTAAGGATCTTTATTTTTTTTCCTCATTTTTTTCTTTTTTTTATGGTGAAAAAAATTTATATTTAGATTTTCCCAGCTGAACTCAGTTTACATGATCCTATCTTTGTTGGCAACATCCAAAGCATCGTAGTCAAAAGCCACTGGAACATATGCCTTTTCCTCTCCATTGGGCCTGATCAGGGTGTTGACCTTGGCCATGTCAATGTCACAGAGCTTCTGTACAGCCTGTTTGATCTGGGGCTTATTGGTCTTGACATTCACAATGAACACAAGTGTGTTTTTGTTCTCTGTTTTCTTCATGGTTGACTTGGGAGTCAGGGGAACTTGATGATGGCATAGCAGTGAGCTTGTTTCCCTGGGACACTCTTTTGAGGATATTTGGGCTGTCTTCAGAGACCCAATGTGTTAGATTGTTGGAGTGTGGGTGACCCGCGGATCTAATTTTTTGTGTGACTATGGATGTCTTTCAGGACTGCTTTCTTGGCCTTCAAAGCCTCTGCTTTGGCTTAGGCTTTGGAAGGGGCAGGGGCTTCCTTCTTCACCCTCAGCACCATCTTCATGAAAAGAAGCTAAGGATCTTTAGATTAGATCATTCTGGATTAGGATGGATGCTAAATCCAATGACAGGTGCTGGAGACCCGCTCCAGCCGGTCCAGGGGTCCCTGAAGGCTGGACGGTGTTGGTGAGAGAGAGTGAGAGAGCCCCGAGATTCTTTCGGATCACCAGGCAGGCATCTCTGTCCTGTCGGTTTTGGTGTCTTTATTTATAGGTCAAACAATAACGTGACATCAGAAAAAGGAATTTTTACAGTGGAAAACTCTGGGATAAGATGCTTTGGAAAGAGCACAGAAGCAGGCTTTACAGTATTCTTGTAGAAGTACTCCAATCATAGCGAGGTTGAGTAAATCTTATAGCTAAGGAAATAACATGGTATTCCTAGTGAAAAACAGGCTGACATACCTGTTTGTTCTAAGGTAATAACGCTAAGATTGGGACATAAGTGAAGTTGTATATAGACAGGCTAGGAGTCATTCTGTCTGTCTCACAAGAAGACGAATGTTTCTGACCTGGCTAATAAGCTGTTTGTGGAAACTTTTTTGACTTGATGCTGAATGAGTAAACACCATGGAGGCCCTAAATGTGTCGGCCTTTGTATTTGGGTTTATGTTTTAGCTACTCTTATCTATCCTCATCCCAGCCGCCAGTGTAAGGGAGGGTGTTGGTGGAAGGTAGGCCTTAGGGAAGGGACTGCTTGGTATACATCACCAGTTAGAAAAGGTGTAAGTATTAACTTAAGTTCTGCCCTTATCTGTTCCTTAACTCTAAATTAGGCTCTTTGTCATGGGGCCAGGCTCAACTGTAACTCTTGTGTTCTTAACCCCTCTTATTACCTAAGTCTTGGATCTACAAGGCCCATAGGAAGAACCTTTTGACAATCATCCACAGTGCTTTCATCTAAAATCTCATTTGAAGAGGCAGGAATAAGCTTTTCCTTATGAGGTATCTGTGTGGGGAATATCGGTCTGATTTGGAATATTGTGAGGCCTGGTCAATACCAGCAGGCTCATTTCCAACATGAGCCAGTAGTAGAAGGAGACACCAGAATTTCATTTCTCATGGCAGGAGCTGTGCAAACGCTGCCATTTCCTTGCTGTGACTGTCGTCCAGCGAGGCCAGTGCGGCTCCCAGCAGACAGGTATCCTTATAAGAGATAGAAGAGAAAAAGAGAGAGGGAAATATGGGGTGAAAGCCATGTAAAGAGGAAGAGGAGGAAAAGATAGAAAGGAGCATAAATAGAGGAGTGTTAGTCAAAGGAGAAGGGGTTCCAAAGGAAAAGGGGGTAAGTGATATTGTTAGTGACAGAAATTCAAATACAAGGCAACTAGTGAAGAAAGGTTCCTTGCAAAAAAGAAAATCTAAACAAATGGTAAATTTAAATTTGTCTTGCATAACTGAATCCCTAATGAAACATCTGCACAAGAATTGCATTTAGTATCATATAATGAACTCATAGCACTGACAGTACTTCCTTTCGTAGATGCATCTGAATAGGATACACGTTGCTCTTTCAAGAAACACCACCTGAATGTTCCTTACAAACAAGGAGTGAGAAATAAAAGGCACTTCATTTCTATACTGTGGATACCTATTCACATTATATTGTACTACCACAGTCTCTGAGGGAAGAACACCTCTGAGCAGGCTGTGGGTTAGGTAAACACCCACTAAATATTGATGCCTGCATAATTAGAACGACTAAAATAATCCTGGCATAAAATTACCCTAGCAGTTAGACGAGAGACAAAATGAAGTAATTTGATCATGAAAATTAATACAAGTCGACTCTCAGTTTTCAATGCAGCTAATTGGAAAACGTTTATTATTCAAACCTCGCTTTTCCTTCTGCTTTGTACTCTTTTCTCCTTGCCCTGAAAAAGAGGAAGGTGGAAGTGGAGTCAGGGTGGCAAAGCCATCATATTGAGATGGTGGAAAGGAGAATTATGCTTATTTCTCTAAGGCAATGGCCCCTCAACTTTCACCTTTATCCGTTTTGCCAACTGTGACCCGCTTCTGTGGGCGTGTTCAGCATGATGGGCCATCCTGCCCTCTCCTACTCAAACAACACTGCAGTTACAATGACACTGACATTATTGTAGCTGAATCTGTTTTTAGTAACAGTTGTATTGAGATATCTAATTTACATATCATAAAATCCACCCATTTAAAGGATACAAGTCAATGGCTTTTAGTTTTCGCAGAACTGTGCAGCCATCACCATGTTCCATCACCGCAGAAAGGAGCACTGTACCCATGAGCAGTCACTCCCCATTTCACCCCAAACCTCCCAGTTGCTGGCAACCACCAACCGGCTTTCTGTCTCTATAGATTTGCCTATGGACATTTCACATAAATGAAATCATGCGGTATGTGGTCTTTTGTGGCTGGCGTCTGAAACTGGCGTAAAAACACGAGCATAATGTTTTCTAGGTCGATCCATGCTGTAGCTCATATCAATACAGACGGCCCCTGACTCCAGACTTACAGGGCTTTGACTTTTGATTTTTCAACTTTCTGATGGTGACAAAGCCATGGGCCTTCCATAGAAACCACGCTTTGAATTGGGAATTGGGCATTGGGATCTTTTCCCAGGTATTTGGTATTTGGATGATCCTCTCTCTTGATGCCAGGCAGCAGCAGCAGCCAAAACTCTCAGTCATCCACGTGATCACAAGGGTGAACAACCGAGGCACAACCATCTGTCCCCATACAAGAGTTCTGTTTGTCAGTTTCAGTACAGTATTTGACAAATTACACAAGATACTCAATACTATTATAAAATAGGCTTTGTGTGAGATGATCTTGCCCAACTAGAGGCTAACATAAGTATTTGGAGCACATTTAAGGGAGGTGAGGCTAAGCTGTCATGTTCGGCAGGTTAGGTGTATTAAATGCAGTTTCGACTTTCGATACTCTCTCTCAACTTACAATGGCTTTATCAGGACATAACCCCACTACAAGTCCAGAAAGACCTGTATTTGGTCACTTTTCACAGCTGAATAATATTCTATTCACATGGTTGCACCACATTTTATTTATCCATTCACCCACTGATGAATATTTGGGTTACTTCTTCGTTGGCGTGATCATGAATAATGCAGATATGAACATTCCCATCCAAGTTTTACACATGTAGTCTTGAGGATGATCTATAACAAGAGCACCTAACATTGCCCAGGAGGGGTCTGAGGGTGACACAGATCTCACCTCATTTCATAAGTTCAGGACTCTTCTGTGCAGAGCCAGGTTTCAGATCTCCACTGCTCTGACTGTAATGTCTGTTTCTTACCTTCTTGTTATACTTTCTCTAAGCCTAAAAACTAGTAAGGTGAGTTAGTCCTTACTTCATACTTACTACTATACCGCAGGTGAGACATGTGTTATGACACCTCCTAGCTGATCACCACACATACTGTCTGAAAACCACCACCCCTGAAAGTATGGCCTCCTGGAGAAATGATCTCGAGGGGCAGAAGGACACCCTCAAAGTGTATCAGTGTTTTCAGGTGCTACAGTTTCCTGAAACCATAGCAAAGCTCTGAGGAAGCTCCTGTAACAGTCAAGAGACTGTTCTCTGAGAAATTCTGAGAAAAGGGTGGAATGTGGGGGTCTGGATCATGCCCTCTCCCACCTGCAGACTTCTTCCATCTTGTTGTGGCCTCCTGGACAGTCCCAATGTAGACAAAGGTCTTTCCCTTCAGATTGATTGGTCTGAGTGGTACCCAGAACCGTGTCTCCCTTTTCCTCTCCACACAGACATGGCCAGCACCTCTTTATTCCTCAGACGCGGCATTCAATCCTAACTCCATGCTTTTGCCCTGTAATTTCTTCCCCTGGAATGTTCCTTTCTTCTCCTTGGGCCACCGCCTACTGATTTCTTAGGGCTCACGTCACAAGCCACTTCAGGAGCTGTGCCCAAGGGAATTGATGGGGTTGGAGAGAAATCCACTCCTCAGCAACCTCCATATGGAGCACCCTTAAAAAGCACAGCATTGGGGCTTCTGGGCGGTTCGGTCGGTTAAGCATCTGACTTCGGCTCAGGTCATGATCTCCTGGGTTAAGAGTTTGGGCCCCACTTCGGGCTGTCTGCTGTCAGCTCAGAGCCACTTCAGAAAATTCTCCCTGCCCCTCACTCGTGCATGCTCTCTTTCAAAAATAAGTAAACATAAAAAAAATTTTAGGGGAGTCTGGGTGGCTCAGACAGTTAAGCGTCCGACTTCAGCTTGGGTCATGATCTCATGGTTCATGAACTTGAGCCCCACGTCGGGCTCTGTGCTGACAGCTTAGAACCTGGAGCCTGCTTTGAATTCTGTGTCTCCCTGTCTCTCTGCCCCTTCCCTGTTCATGCTCTCTCTCTTTCTGTCTCTCTCAAAAATCAATAAACATTAAAACTTTTTAAAAATAATTTTAAAAAATGTGAAGCAGAGCACTACAGGATCCTGGTGTGTAGCAGATGCTACTGGTGTCTTGCTGCCATTCCCTCACACCTGGAACTGGAATGAAAATAAGGTAAACCAGGGACACAGGAAAACATACAGACATACATAAATCTGGAAACTCGGAGCTAGAGAGTTAAAAAGACATCTGGGGAGTGAATATTCAGTAGTTTCACGGAGCCTCGTCCATCGTCCATCCACCCATCATCCATCCACCCATCATCCATTATCCATCTATCCAAGCAACACTGAGATGAGCACCCCCTTTATCAGGCACTGTGCTCAGCACTGTGGGTTCACAAAGACAGAGGCGGAAGTCTAAAAGCAGACAGCGGAGGTGGGAAGAGCAGTAGGTGTGACCCTGACAGGGCTCCCGCGAGGCTGGAACAATCGGGTTGGGACCTGAGGGAGATTCCTGGCGTGAACCCCCTGGCCCAGCCCAGTGAGGATGGACCAGAGAACCGCACACCATAGAGATGCCGAGACCTCCCGCCTGCCTAGAGAGGCCCGGAAGTGGCTTCGGGCGGCCCGGTCCGACGGCTCCGGCGCGGAGCGGGGGCGGCGGCCGGCTGGCAGGCAGGGCCGGGGCCGTCTTACTTCTCGCGGCCTGCGTGCGCTGCCCTCTCCCGCCCGCCGCTGTGAGTGGGCCCCGGGCCGGGGTCGGGAGGGTCTCCGCCGCTCCGCGGGGACCCGGGGCCGAGCCGGCTGTAGGCGACGCGGCCCCAGCCCGCGCGCGGCGGCGTCCGGGTGGGACGAGCCGGGCGGCTGGTAGTAGGGGCGCGGGAGTGAGTGTCGCCCACCTCGGTGATGAGAACGTCCTTCCCTTTCCAGCGCTCCCTCGGATTCCGAGGAGCCGGGCGCAGCGGGGCTTTCTAGAATGTCTCGAAGACCTCGCACGCTTGTCTAGGCACTGGGGTTTTCCTTTCTTCGTGTGTGTGTGTGTGTGTGTGTGTGTGTGTGTGTGTGTGTGTGTGTATTTAACAGCTGACCCCCGGGCTCAGAGTTTGCAACAGGCATCCGTATCTTGCTAGACTTGATCATTCGCTGTCATTTCGCAGTTCCTAGAAATAATACCTTCCAATAGGACAGACGGTTCTGCTTTCCCAGGTAAAGTGGGACTGTGAGGCTCCCACTTAAAATGGATGAATTTCTTGTAAAAGGGTAAATAGATTTAAAGAAAACATAATAAGTAATAGCAGAGGTACTGGCCTTGTCTCCACATGGGAGGTGGGGGGCGACACACGTGGCGAAGACCCCTGGCTGGGGAGTCCTGCAAAGCCTGGCTTCACGAGCTAGGTCTAGCTCAGCCAGGTACAACCTGCATAGGATTTTTATTTTTCTTCTACCAGCTTTATTGAGATAATTGACCTAACACTGTAAATTTCAGGTTTGCAACGTGATAATTTGTTATACTGTGAAATAACCACAATAAAGTGTAACATCTTAGACACCTCACATGATTAGTTTTGGGGGGTGTGTGCTGAGAACTTTAAAGAACTACTCTTAGCAGCTTTCAGGTATATGATACAGTGTTGTTGACTGTAGTCACGTATATCGCTGAATACTAGATCCCCTGAACTCTATCTTATTGTTGGAAATTTGTACCAACGTCTCCTCATTTCTTCCACCGCCCCAGTCTCCGGTAACCACTGTGCTGCTCTCTGTTAGGAATGAATCGACTTTCCAATTCATGCTATGTTCTCAGTTAATTTTCTTCGCAAATGTGTTTGGCCTTTTAGGTTGCATACCTCCCATCCCCTTCACCTATATCAGGGTTACTCTCCTTTAAAAACATCTTTATTGCTTTGACTGCATTATATTAAACACAAGTAATTTTTAGATCATGCATGGAATTTGAAGAGCACCATTTCTAAACCCTGTAGCCTCAGTGTGATTTCCTGATCTCAGCCCAGTACGAACACAATTACCTTTTGCCCCTAGGCAGTACCTGGGCAGTAAATTAAAACACACCATCCCAGGGTTAAACTACTTGGAGTTATTTTAATCGTCCTTAAAGCAAACAGAGTATAATTTTATTTTTATGAAAGCAGTCTTCAATTCTCCTATCTGTGCTGGACTCCAGTAGCACCTAGATTTGTATATTACATTATAATACCAGAGGGTTAGTAACGTCATCATCACGGGATGAAGGAACTGTGTTCATAATCTAAGGTTCTTATTACTGATCCTTAGCATTTAATTAGGTCTTTGTAAATCTACGGTACCGGTAGTCATTTTTATGAGTTTTCTCAGAAGTTCCCTGTGAGATGTCAACTTTATTACCCTCACTTTATCTTAGTATTATCAAGAGGTCAGGTGGATTTAAATTTCATTTTTTCCTGTTTTGTAATTAAGATTCCTTTTTCTGGATCATGTACTTAACTTTAACCCATATCTCATAGAACGACTGCTCAGGTCAGATGTGACCTTTCCCCCCTCCACCGAGAGGAAAGCAATTACTAAGCCGGGTTTTGAAAGAGCCTTAAAGCAATTGTGATTATAAACATTGGCCTGAGTGCCCAGCCCCAGGAGGAATCAGATGGTAACTAATTAATAAAACAGAAGCCATGAAGAATATAAACATCAGGCAGCTAGTTGAAGAAAAATTGTATATGCTGCTTTTCCCTTCTGGCTTAGTGTTCTTGGAAGTTTGTTGCAGTTTTCTGGGAAATATGTTTACTGCGTTGGGTTTTGTTTTGTTTTTTGTTTTTCTGTGCTTACTGATGTAGGGAGCCTGGGAGGGAGGAGGCGGTTCCGGGTGGTGGGTGATGTTAATGGCTGGTGATCTGTGAAGGTTTTACCCACCTGGAGGATAGGCTTCTTTTTCTCGCTGCCCTTTGCCTTGCTCCATCATTACTTTGCCCTTACTCATTGCCACCTTTCTCCTCTGACCCTCCTGATCTGTTGTACAAGTTCTTGCCTCAGATCCTTGTGGAAGTTGAGGAGGAGGAGCATGACTAGACCTGACAGGTCCTCTGCGGCATGAATAATGTGCACTTGCACATCCCTGGCGTGGTTAATGTGCACACGAGCCATGACCGGCCTGTGGTCCTGTGACTGGCCTGGAGTGGCTGGTTTCAAAAACAAAGAATAATTAATTAAGAGATTAGCGAGAATTTCTCTCGGAATGTTCTTATTGGACTCTGAGACCTGGTCCATTTTCTGAATCCCTCAGAGGGGATTCCTTGTGGAGATACTAAGAATATCTTGGGGCACCTGGGTGCTTCGGTCAGTTGAGTGTCCTCCTGCAGCTCAGGTCATGATCTCATAGTTCATTTGACCTCCATGTCGGGCTCTGCTAACAGCTTGGAGCCTGGAGCTTGGAGCTTTGGATTCTTTGTTTCCCGCTCTCTCTGTCCCCTCCCCCCCCCCCAAAAATAATTCATAAACATTAAGAAAAAAAGAATAACTTAAACTTTGTTATCTGGCATCCTAGTAATCAAAACTCTATTAACCACACAGAACGTTTCCAAAACCTATGTGTGCTGCTGGGGTTAATGACGGCGCGCCCTCAGACTCTGCCTGGGTGCTGCCCACTGTGGCCTCGGTTGCTCCCAGGCACCTGTCTTGATTTCAGCTGGCACCCTGGCATTGCGTCCTCACTGATAAGCCTCTAGCACAGCCTCATCACCTCTTACCCAGACTCCTACCAGTTTCCAGGCTGTTCCTTGGCCGGCCATGCCTTTCCCAATCTTGAGATCCTCCGGGAAGTGTTTGACCTTTCACAAGGACCAAATGATGCATGGCTGCTCAGAGAACTTACTTAGGCTTTCAATTGTCTGCAGAATAGAATTCAGGTTCCACTTCAGGAACTCAGAGGTGTCTCCAGGCTGACCCCAGGCCATCTTTCCTGCCTGAGTCGCCAGCTATGGGCTTTGGCTTCAGTTTCACTTTGCACGCCAGCTGCCGTGGACCCACCGTGCCCAACACAGGCTTTCCCGTCGCTGTTCTGTTCGTTCATGATGCTCCGTCAGCCTGTCCTAACCCCTTGCCTCGTCCCAGCGCGCCTCGGTCCGCTTGTAGGCATGATTCGGTTTTGATCCCACTTCTCAGTGAAGGCTTCTCTGAAGTGCTTTCCAAAATCAGTTTCTCTCCACACCCAGCGCTCCCACAGCACCTTGCTCACTTACGCCTGACAGCAATCTTGTCTTCTCCTTTTTGGTTTGTAGTTCAGATATTTCCAAAAGCCTCACTCCATCATAAGTTCCAGAATGCAGGAATTCTGTCTCATTTAGCTTCGTGTTGTTTTCATTCCATAACCCAGATTTTTTTGTAAGCTTATTTATTTACTTAGAGAGAGAATCCCAAGCAGGCTCCACACTGTCGGCACAGAGCCGGATGCGGGGCTCCGACTCACGAATCGAGAGGTCATGACCTGAGCCGAAATTTCGAGTCAGATGCTTCACCTGCTGAGCCACCCAAGCGTCCCCCAAAATTTCTTAGGAGAGAAGTTAAATGAAAATGGCGGTGTTCAAAAAAAAGAAAGAAAGAAAATGCCAGTTTTCTCTGACATGCATGGTGATGGCTCTTAGTGTTCAAAATCATCTGTAAATTCAACAAATATTTGTTGAACACCTGCCACGTTCTAGGTTCTGGTAAAGACATGTCAGTGGAAATGGCGGAAGGCCTCAGTTCTCATGGAACTCACATTCTGTTGGAAGGAGAGCAATAGTTTGTTAAAAAAAAAAAAAAAAGGTAGATAATTTTAGGTGATGAAACGTGCCACGAAGAAACATGGCAGTGTTTAATGCAAGAGGCGCCCTCTTAGGGCAATCAGAGAAGCATCTCTCTGAGCAAGTGACATTTAAGCAGACCTCAAGATTGGGCAAGGCATGGCCGGCCAAGGAACAGCACTTCCCACTAAGGTGAAATAGAAGGTGTGAGCAGACCTCAAGTCCAGTGGGCGGAGGGCAGGATGCCAGTGGCAGGAGAGTGCCAGCTGAAGTCAGGGAGGGAGATTGCAGCCACGTCACGGAGACAAAGGGAAGAAGTCTGGGTTGAAACATCAGTGACTGACACGCACTGTGTTTAGAAGCAGCCTCTGTAGCTGTCACACCAGCTGCTCTCTCTCTCTGCGTTGTGGACGGGTTAGCTTTCCTGGCAATCTCACGTACTTAGTACGGTTACCCAGAAGAACTCGTCAAGAACGCTGTGCTTGTGAGAGCTGTGACCTTGGTATGTGGAAAAATAATGGAACAGCTAATCCCCCGACAATTAGAGCTTCAAGAAAAGGAAATGTGAGAAATGACGTCATGGAGTGTGTGTCCTCTGCCGGGCATTTTGCTGAGTCTTCATAAGCCTGCAAGATCATTATCAGCTCCTGTTTTTTGATGCCCCAGTAGGCTCAGAGGGATCAATAACATTGTTGCGTCTCTTTCTTACAGGTACAGTGAGCTCCTGACAGCCACCTATGGACCCCAAAAAATCTCCAAAAGAAACGGTCCTTATTACAGGCGGAGGTGGCTATTTTGGTTTCCGGTCAGTACATTGATAAAACAACGTCCTTGGAATTATTTTATTGGTAGTTGCTGGAAAAAACTACAGCTTTCAACTCTGACATGAATACAGTGTAGACTTCTACTCGTTTGAATGGTGTTAAACCAGAAATGAACTAGGTTGCCCACTGCTCAGACATTGAAATTCAGAACTACAGATATATTCTACTTTAAGAAAAATTCTTTGTAAAGGCATTAACTTGGGGAGGGGGAGATGATGCACCCACCCAAAACATTTTAAAATAATAGTTATTTTTAAAATGTTTATTTATTTATTTTTGAAAGATGGTCAGAGAGCAATCAGGGGAGAGACTCAGAGAGAGAGAGAGAGAGAGAGAGAGAGAGAGAGAGAGAGAGAGAGAATCTCTAACAGGCTCCACGCTGTCAGCACAGAGCCCAATGCTGGGCTTGAACCCACAAACCATGAGCTCACAACCTGAACCGAAACCAAGAGGCAGATGCTCAAGTGCCTGAGCCACCCAGGTGCCCCAAAATTATAAGTTATTCTTTCGCAGCTCTGTTATCATTCATAAATATCCCAAAGAATGGATGGTGGGTTCTAGAACAGAAGGGAAAAATGAAACCTGTAGATGCCACCATCCAAATGAGAAGATAAAGCAAGGAGATGTGTGGATCCTCAGTTTTGAATATTTGTGCGCTTACAATAAGTAATTGTTGCACAATGAACATGTAAAGTGAGGGGACTCCGGATAAGCCCAGAAGATGTGGATCAGCCCCACATTGATTGGTAAATTATTTTATGCATGTTTTGTCAGGCATAGCTTAGTCACAATTCATCCCAACTTCCTGTTCCTCATTTCAGCCTAGGCTGTGCTCTGAACCAGAAAGGATTCCATGTGATTCTATTTGACATCAGCAGCCCTGCTCATTCCATGCCAGAAGGAGTCAGGTTTATACACGGAGACATCCGCCACCTCTGTGACGTGGAGAAAGCCTTCCAGGATGCAGACATCACGTGTGTGTTCCATATCGCCTCTTACGGCATGTCGGGGCGGGAGCAGCTGAACCGCAGCCTGATTGAAGAAGTCAACGTCCAGGGCACAGAGCACATCCTCCAGGTTTGCAGGAGGAGGGGGGTGCCAAGGTTAGTTTACACTAGCACTTTCAATGTCATCTTTGGAGGTCAAGTTATCAGAAACGGAGATGAATCTCTTCCTTACCTACCTCTTCACCTCCATCCTGATCACTACTCCCGGACCAAATCTATCGCAGAGAAGAAAGTGCTGGAGGCCAGTGGCACCACCCTGGTAAGAAGGGACGGTGTTTTGAGAACCTGTGCTCTGAGGCCGGCTGGCATCTATGGGCCCGGAGAACAAAGGCACCTTCCCAGGATAGTGAGCTACATTGAGAGGGGTCTGTTCAAGTTTGTGTACGGGGATCCTGGGAGCCTGGTTGAATTTGTCCACGTGGATAACTTGGTCCAGGCTCACATTCTGGCCTCAGAGGCCCTGACAGCTGCCAAGGGCCACGTTGCCTCTGGGCAGGCCTACTTCATTTCGGACGGCAGACCCGTGAACAACTTCGAGTTCCTCCGGCCGCTGGTTGAGGGTCTGGGCTACAGGTTCCCATCCATCCGCCTGCCGTTGACCCTCATCTACTGTTTTGCTTTCCTGACAGAAATGGCTCACTTCATTTTAGGCCGAGTCTACAACTTCCAGCCCTTCCTCACCCGCACAGAAGTTTACAAAACTGGCGTCACACACTACTTTAGTCTAGAGAAGGCCAAGAAGGAGCTGGGCTATGAGGCTCAGCCATTTGACCTCCAGGAAGTAGTCGCCTGGTTTAAAGCCCATGGTCACGGCAGGGGTCCTGGGGGTCATGACTCTGGTCTTGTTTGGGATGGGCTGATGGTCTTCCTCTTGGCCATAGTGGTTCTCATATGGCTGCCTTCTCCTGTGGCTCTGTCACTCTGAAGGAGCTAGAAACATGGAGCTGATCATGCTTGCTGAGATGGTTCTCATGAAACACAGGTTTGATTTATCTTGATCTAAATATATCTATATCAATATCTGGATAGACAGATACAAATAGATATCTGGTAGCAAAATTTGGCTCCGCAAATTGCTACTTACGAATAGATTCTTGGAGGGGCTCTTGGGTGACTTAGTCCACTCTTAATCTCAGCTCAGGTCACGATCTCACGGTTTGTGAGATCGAGCAGCAGGGAGACTGCTTGGGACTGTCTTTCTCCTTCTCGCTCTCAGCACTCCCCCCCCAATAAATAAATAAACTTGAAAAAGAATAGATTCTTGGATGAAGTCTTTATTTCTTACCTTCTTGCACTAAACCATGATAGGAGAAAAAAAGAAGCAAAGATAAATTTGAGAGAGAGTTTCTTGTGTCTTTCTCCTTTTGATGGGTACAATATAAGTCATTTTGGAGTCAGAGAGCTCCAGATGAAGAAGATTGGAAATGTCTTGAGTTTCTCAGAAGCCAAAAATGTACTTATTTCTGTCCCGTTCTGTCTCTATCCACTTAAAATAGACTAAAATGCGCACTGATACAGGAGTGGCAAAACACTAACAGGCTTGAAAGTGTGTGAAAAACACCAAACTGGGTCAGATCCCTACAGCCCAACCCTCTGAGGAAGTGGTAGCTTTTGAGAAGCATTAGCTGTTCATTCCTGTAGTTTTTAGGAATTGCTTTTTGCTCTATATGATATAAGGGTGTTACACCTTTGTGACCACATGGTAAAGTTTGATTTTTAAACAAATAGAAGTTGGCCTAAAAGCAGCCATCAATTAAGAAAGTGTGCTCAAGCTCAACAATTAAAACATCTTGGGGCTCCCGGCTGGCTCAGTTGGATATGCATCCGACTTCGGCTCAGGTCATGATCTCGTGGTTCGTGGGTTTGAGCCCCGCATCAGGCTCTGTGCTGACAGCTCAGATCCTGGATCCAGCTTGCAATTCTGTGTATCCCTCTCTCTTTCTCTGCCCCTCTTCCACTCATACTCTGTCTCTCTCTCTCTCAAAAGTAAATAAACATTAAAACAATGAAAAAAACAATTAAAACATCTTAATACTTTATACTTTGTCTTACCTCATAGGACTCTTTTAAGGATTAAATTAGACAAGATATATAAAGTGCCACTCAATGCACACAAGTCGTTATTTTAATTAATATTGTTGCTATACATTCCTTATGAGGGTTTTCTTCCTCAAGAGAGTTCTGTTCAGTGGGTGCTATTGCTATTAATCTTTCTGGAATGTCCTTGTGGTAAGCCCCTCAGAGCCTGTAACAGTCACGTTTGCATCTGCTCAGTGTTTGTAAAGTTTTGGTCTCTGAGCATAGATTAACTTTTAGGAAACAGCTAAAACTCTGATTAAGGAAGATGATCAAGCTAATGATGCTATTTGTAATATAAAAATGAAACATAACTCTGAACTAATAGACTGGTTTTCTTCTGGGAAGAGGTGTGGTACTCTGAAGGCAATTTCCAGTGAGGAATTTTTTTTTTAAATGTTTTTATTTTATTTCTAGGAGAGAGAGAGAGAGAGACAGCATGAGCAGGGGAGGGTCAGAGAGAGAGGGAGTCACAGACTGAAACAGGCTCCAGGCTCTGAGCTGGCAGTCAGCACAGAGCCCGACGCGGGGCTCGAACCCACGAACCGCGAGATCATGACCTAAGCGAAAGTCGGACGCTTAACCGACTAAGCCACCCAGGCGCCCCCAGTGAGGAATGTTTTGAACAGTGTTGTTATTGTCCAGCCATTCTTGAGGACAGCTGGGGAAGACGTTCAAGTTGTACAGTTGCGAAGGAACCAACGTGGAGAGAAGACATGATTCCAGTTCCAGAGAAGCCAATATTAAGGCATAAGGCAGAGAGATTGCTACAGAAGGTTGTGTTCAAGTCGTCTTGAGATTATTTGTAGAAAGAAGATGCTAGATGAATAGTCCCTGGTAAATGCTGCCTGGATGTTTTGGGAAAAAGTACCCAGTCTGCTACCAGGAAACCTGCAACCATGAATATTTTGTGTGGCTTTTACCAAGAGATTGAAGCCTGTTTCCTCACTTGGGAAATAGGAATGACCTGTATTTGCCTTTTCTACAAACCCACCCACCCACCTCACAGGGTTTGTTGTGAGCATAAGATGTTGTGAAAGTACTTTCATATATAAATTAAAACACAAACATGAGGTGGTGGTAGTGAGCATTTTTGGTAAAGTGTTTTCGGAGTCTTTTCTGTTTTAAGAAGCTTTTGCTTCAGGCTAGAGTTAACTTGTATGAGCACCTACATCAAGTCCAGGAGCTGCAGGGTGGGCTTCCGTGCTCACTTACATCCCCCTAAGGGCAGGGTGTGCCCACCCAAGAAGGCCACGGATAGAGTGGATACGTTCAGTAAAACACCCATCCAGTGTCCTCGAAAGGCATCGCAGACTTTCAAAACATGTTTTCAATGAAGTCCTTGAAAAGAATGATAGACACTTCTTAGTTTTCTTACGGCAAGTAGACTGAGTCTACAGTGAGATGTTTTCTTTTTTTTTTTTTTTAATATTTTTATTTATTTCTAGGAGAGAGAGAGACAGCATGAACAGGGGAGGGTCAGAGAGAGAGAGGGAGTCACAGACTGAAACAGGCTCCAGGCTCTGAGCTGGCAGTCAGCACAGAGCCCGACGCCGGGCTCGAACCCACGAACCGCGAGATCATGACCTAAGCGAAAGTCGGACGCTTAACCGACTAAGCCACCCAGGCGCCCCATACAGTGAGATGTTTTCTTGTTTTCCACATGAAACTTGGGATGGATATACGGGCCGTATTGTCATCCAGGGATGAGACATTGGCTATCCCACGACACTTGATACCATCGTCCACTTTCCCCTTGGAACAGTCCATTTACTGCTCATGAACTCACTCTTGGTCTCTCCCCTTGTGTTAATTATGTTGTGTCACATGCTGCAAGTTACACTAAAATGTATCCTGTGAACAAAGTACCCCTAAGACGTATCATCTTAAGACAACAAACATTACCTCCTGGTTTTTATGGGTCAGGTGTTTCGGTGCAACCCAACTGCACAGGCCTTGCTTCGGGTCCCTCCTGAGGGTCATCCGGTGATAATATGGCACGACAGTCATCTGGAGGATCTGCTCCAGGATGGCTCACCGCATGACTGTTGGCAGGAGGCTCGATTGCTCACCATGTGGGCATCTCCGTAGGACTGCGCGAATGTCTTCTTGACATGGTAGCTGGTTTCCCCCAGAGCAGGTGATTCAAGAGAACAGGGTCAAAGCTGCAATGGCTTTTAGGGCTTATGCTCAAACATCACACGCTGGCGCTCCACAGTATCCTGGTTACACAGGTCAGTCTAATTCAGTGTGGGAAGGAAGGAAGTACCCCCAAGGTGTGAATAGCAGAAGGCTGGAGTGATGGGGGCCATCTTGGAGGCTGGGCTCTTGGCTCTATCCTCTGAGTCATTTTTCCTTGCAGTGAAAGGTAGCCCATATAGACACTTACATAGTGTTCTCAGCCTGTTATCACCCAGGAGAACTTGGGGGGGGAGGGTTCAAAGCCCTCTTTACATTTTATAGTATATCTCTTTCAGTCCAAGCTGCTAATGTTAATGCAAATACAATTATTTTTGAACTCTGTGTGTCTCCTGTGAGTCTTACTCCATTCTATTAGGCAAAAGCCACACCCACATATTTCTTGGAGATAAGTCCTTCTTCTCTACCTTGGGCTTCTGCTCAGACTACTGAGAGACAATAATCATTATCTGAACAAGTTTTTAGAGACCATCTTAGGTCTCTCTGAAGTCTTAAAAGGTTTTATAGCCACAACTTCAGTCGTCTACACTCATTTCCACAATCCTGCATTGGCCACCCAGGTTAGCCCTATTCCATGTGGGAGGAGACTACCCAGCACATAAAGACCACGGGGTAGAGAATCATTGGGGTTCATGTTGTAGCCTGCTATCACACTCCTGCATCTCATCGGTTTCCTTATTCTCTCCTTCACACCGGTTGTAAGTGGAATATTTCTTCAGTTCAGTCCTAGACCCACTTCTAATACCCTACTTTCTCCTGAAGTCATCTTGTCCAAGCCCCTGGCTTTCATTTCCATCTCTGTTCCAAATATATAACACTAAATAAAGTTCCAGCCAAGACCATTCTGAGCTCCAGACCCATCTATCCAAATACCTCTGCCTCTCTGCCTGGACACTTCACATGCATTCTCAGTCTGCATATCCAAGATGAATTCACAATCCTTCCAAATTCTTACAGGGTTTCTTTCTTAGTAAATGTCACCAGGACCCATTGAAATTCTTATGCCAGAAATCTGGGATACTCTTTGATCCCTGTCTCCCCTTAATTTGACACACCTGGCCCACCTTGAAGCCCATCAGTTTTAACCTTTGGTCATGCCTCAAAGTTGTGCAGTGAACAGGTGTTACCTCTCTCCCCTGGGCTCCAATAATACCCCTTTTCTCTTCTACTACATCCCCTCCTGCCTTCCTTCCATCCATTCTGCACAAGTGGACTGATCCTATAAAGGTATGAATCTATGTCAGGGCGTCTGGGTGGCTCAGTCGGTTAAGCATCCAACTCTTGATCTTGACTCAGGTCACGATCTCATAGATCGTGGATTTGAGCCCTGCATCAGGCTCTGCACTGACAGTTTGGAGCCTGCTTGTGATTCACTCTCTCTCTCTCTCTCTCTCCCCCCCTATCTCTCTGCCCCTGCCTTGTTCTCTTCCTCTCTCAAAATAAAATAAATTTTAAAAAATGTAAATCTAATTCACTTCCCTGCTCAAAACTCCCTTTAAGTTTAGGCTGAACATCGTTAGTGGGAGCCCAAGTCTTTGCCCGATCTGGCCCCCTGCTTACTGTTTCAAGGTCATCTCTTAGTATACTCCCTTCTCTCCCTTCTCTACAGAAGCTGTACCAGCTTTTTGCAATTTTCAGGGTTCCAGGCTTCTCGCACCCCTCCCCCTCACTTTGGGTCTAATGTTTGTTTCATGTCTCAGCTTCAAGTCCCTTCTTCCAGAGGCCTCCTTCCATGATCGCAACGGCTTAGATGCGGTCTTCCTGCTACAAATTCTTACAGCCCTTGCCTCTCTTTTACAGCCTCTATCACAACTGTAATAAGAGTTGGTGCAATTCTTTGTCTTGCACCCATCAACTCGATGAGGGCAGGAGCTTTGTCTTGCTTCTGTATCCCTAACACCTCGCACAAAACAAGATTTCAAGAAGTATTTCTGAATGAGCACTGTTTTTCCTTCTAAGAGTGAACACTCCTTTCTGGTGCATACATTAGTGTTTCTGATCTGCTGACTGGGAAAAAATAGCCAACCTCCTGGCATTGTGTGTTATCTGAGTCAGGATGAGATGGAGTCTAGTAAGTGGGGTCAGGACACCTGTGATGTGGTGGAGCTGCGGTATGCCATAAGGGAAGGGGGAGGCATGTGGGCAGAGTGGAAAGCCATTTGTGTTTCCTCCACGTCTCAGCTGAAAAACTGACCGCTTTAAAGAACTCCAGTCTGTTTTCTGAAAGGCAGCTCTTATCCTTTCTAAGGTCAGGAGACACCGCAGTTAAGGAATTCCATTAGTTTATGGTTTCCAGCTGCCCTCACCTTCCCTCAACTGTGAATCGAATTCCCAAATCCACATAAACTCCAGAGCGGTGTTTATACTCGCGCACACCCAGCTGCTTCTAGACACGAGGCATTCACACCCCACGCCCCCCACCATGGCCACCCTAACGGCTGCTTCCCGGGGCTACGTGGGTGGTTATCTGGAGCCTGTCGAGGGATCACACCATGTGAGAAAGAGCTCTACAATGGAAACCCAAGGTAACGCAAAACTGCCCACATCTGCCAAAAAAAAGGAAGAAGAGACTGTTGAAATCCTTGCTTTTGTAAGCGCTGTTCTAATCACGGATGTCAGAGGGTGCCATGTTACAACTAGCAGTTTCCCGAGGGCCAGATGACCAATTCTGGCACCAGATGACCTAGCCTATGGTATTTCTCAAGTCTTACAGAGGAGGCCTAGGGGGAAACAGAAAAGGTTTACTTTCCTAAATCACCACCCACGGTCAGTATAAGAAAGCCAGTATTGTTCGGCTGTAGACTGCTTTACTGACAATTGTTGGGGCACCTCCTCCCTTGTATCACTTTCCAAATCCCCTAACCTTATGAGTGGGCAGAATTCTACTTCCAGCTCCCACTCAGTTGTTCACTCTGGGGTCTGGGTTAAGGGTCCCCATGTAAGCTGGTCTCGGCAGCCGGCACCATGTTCGTGTCTTATTAGAATTGTTCCTGTTCGGGCCCTGATTGGCCCAGTAGGTTAAGCATCCAGCCTTGTTTCAGGTCATGATCTCACAGTTCATGAGTTCGAGTCCCACCTCAGGCTCTGTGCTGACAGCTAGGAAGCCTGGAGCCTGCTTCGGATTCCGTGTCTCCCTCTCCCTCTTCCTCTCCCTCTCTCTCCCTCTCTCTCTCTCTCTCTCTGACCCTCCCCCACTTGTGCTCATGTGCGCTCACACTCTGAAAATAAATAAGCATTAAAAATAAAATAAAATAAAATTGTCCCTGTTTGGTAGCATCCCTTACTTTGGAGAATGACACCCCCACTCCCCTTTTTGATGAGAAGCCCATCCCTAGCCCATCCCAAAGTGTGGACCTCCTCCCAAAAGACCTGGCCAATCAAAAGGCTGCCATCCTTTTGCCCACAGTCATTGGTCAAGGTGGGCCAATTAGTGTCCTCTCTTCCACTTTTCTCCTCCAGCTGTTCCCAAAAATTCTTCCTGCTGCGGTTGCTTCAGCGGCAGGTTAGGGTCCCGGGCTGCTATGGGCTCTCCCACCCCGAAGGAGAGCCTGAGCTCTGATTATGTTGTTTGGGCTACTGGCTCCCGCTGTCAGTTAAGTACAGCAGAGCCCAGAAAGGGAGGAAGAGAAGGTCCTTGAAGACATCACTGAGGCTCTGCCACCCAGCTGTACCCAAGGCTGACTTCATCCTGGATGTCATGTCATGTGAGTCTCAGCACATTTTCTTCTCTTACAGTTTTTTTTGAGTTGGGTTTTTCTCCTTGCGTGGGGAAAGATCTTGGCTTCTAGTCTCCTCAGTCGGCTCCTGGGCACAGGTGGATATACTCCGTGGTGCCCAAAGGCACTCACTCTCCACCCACCTGTGTGCCTTCGGCTCCCTGAGGCAGGTGGTGATGGTGCGGAGGGGAGCGCGCTTTTTAAAAGCCCCCGGAGAACTGAGTATTCTCTGGAGCTCTTCTTCCAGAATCCGACTAATGTCCTTTCATACAGTCCTGCCCATCTGGGCTGGACTCCTCTTTCAGACTCTCTCATTGTGTAAGAAGATTGTTTGACAAATTGATTTGTTCCCTAGAACTTTGGTGTCGTCTGAGGGCAGGGACCATGTCTTGTCAACTTCTTTGGGTGGGGGGAGGGCGCGGGGGGGAGGGGTAGAGAAAGGGAGACACAGAATTCGAAGCAGCTGGCAGTCTCTGAGCTGTCAGCACAGAGCCTCCCATGGGGTTCGAACTCATGAACTGTGAGATCATGACCTGAGCTCAAGTTGGATGCTTAACCCACTGAGGCACCCAGGCAGCCCTGTCTTGTCAACCTCTTATCCAGAGCACACCAGTCCCTTCTCCTGCCCAATAAATGCTTGTTGATTGGCTGAATGCATTTGTCAGCCAGGTGACCTCATCTGAGATGACAACTCTGCTATCCCAGTCATCCCTTCCTTTAAACCCGTGGCTCCCAGCCCTCCCTGAAAAGAACCTTGGAGGCTCAAGTTAAAAGTACAGATGCCAGTATTCAATACAGGATAATTAACTGCAGCCCTCATGGGGGTATATTAGAGCCCCAGATTTATTTCAAGTGCTCTCAACACCAAAGTAACTATGGGAGGGGACACGTCATCACTTCACTTTGTGTGTGTATATAAAATCCTGATGTTGTACACTTAAATATATACCACTTTGATTAAAAAAAAAAAAATACTCCAGAGGAGTGATGTGATGCAGAATAGCAGAGAGAGAGAAGCTTGAGGGGTTAGTCGTTTCACCGAAGAAACTAGTAAACAGGGGAGAAATGATCAGAAACCAATGATTTCAGAACTCTGTTACGCGTACTTGACTCCGATGACGTGCAGACTCAGAACTAACTCCCGCCCTGGCAGTTCTGATTTGGAAGGGTTGCGTGGGGCTGGGAATCAGCACTGCAGGTGTTTCTGGGCTTCCGAGAAGGAGGTGAAAATGCTCCCAACACCAAGCACGTGCTCCCTCCCAAGATGCTAAGTGAGAGGCTCCCGAATTCTTCGTGCTCTTCCCCTTCCAGTGCTCAGCCACCGCGCGTGCTCAGCACACCTCGGCTGAATTAATCAAGGGGGAGATGGGAGTCACAAAACGTCGTTAGATTCAGGTGACCTCTCTCCTCCTCCTCTCTGCAGGCACGGATGTAGTTTGTTGGCAGACAAGTGCAAGTCAACACCTCAGTGCTGACTCCAGCACACCTGGAGCCGGCTGCTTTTTGGCCACAGGGCTTGCTGTGTAACCCGTGTAGTTGGTCCTGGCCACCCAGTCTTTTAGCACAAAATAGCTATTTACTGTTGAAAATATAACCAGAAATGGAGTCAACCAGACCGTGGTCTGTCTGTCTTTCCCTTTCTTTTTCTATGCTTCTCTTTGTTTCTCTATCTTTCTTTCTCAGATTTTATTTTTAAGCAATCTCTACACCCAGCATGGGGCTCGAACTCACATCCCTGAAATCAGGAGTCACAAGGGGCGCCTGGGTGGCTTAGTCGGTTAAGCGTCCGACTTTCGCTTAGGTCATGATCTCGCGGTTCGTGGGTTCGAGCCCCGCATTGGGCCCTGTGCTGACTGCCAGCTCAGAGCCTGAGCCTGTTTCAGTCTGTGACTCCCTCTCTCTCTGACCCTCCCCTGCTCATGCTGTCTCTCTCTCTCCTAGAAATAAATAAAACATTAAAAAAAAAATTAAAAAAAAAAAGAAAAGAAATCAGGAGTCACACTCTCCACCAACTGAGCCAGCCAGGCGCCCCTAGACCATGGCATTTCTAAGCTGTACACATTCATAAGATGTTACCCTTCTGTATTTTAGAATTCGTGCATACCAGGAGAGATAGCTTTGTTATTGGAATCAGGTAATTATGGGTGAGGTGAAATCTAGCTCACTACAAAGAAATTACACATAGCAAGGTGACAGGGCAAGTCTTTCAGCCAACAATGGGTTTATTTGCAGTAATTTGCAATGCTTCTTTTCAACAAGCTGATTGAAGCATGCAAGTAATTAAATTCTTCATTACGAATATGTAGGGGTTTTAACACTTTTTTAAAAAACTTGTTTTTTATCTATTTTGAGAGAGAGAGAGCAAACGGGGGAAGGGCAGAGAGAGAGGAAGACAGAATCCCAAGCAAGCTCCACACTGTCAGTGCAGAGCTCCATATGGGGCTCGAACCCATGAACTGCAAGATCACGGCCTGAGCCAAAGTCAAGAGTCAGATGCTTAACCGACTGAACCACCCAGGCGCCCTGATATGTAGAGTTTTAATCCTGGCAAATATTCTAGATGTCTTTTCCTCCAGTCTTCCAGGGGAACCTTATTACAGACCTAAAAGTGAAATATTTTCTTACTAATACATATTTTTAAATTTTATTATGAAAAAGAGTTGTCGCCTGACCTTAACCACCCCCTACATGCTGGTGTCCTGAGTAGCTAATAGAGGTTTAAAGTCCTGCTGACCTTTGAAGAGGAATTATTTGCTGTGTTGCTTGGGCAGTTACGACACCCCCCACTGAGTTGTGGTCAAGTAACTTCCACAGGGGATTGTGCTTTTAGGTGTGTCCAACGATGGGGAAATGATGCATATTAACCTGCCACCCTTGTTAACTAAGTTACTGTAAGACCATCATTCTTAATAGTTATTGCAACTACTGTTGACCATTTACCTACGTGTAAGGCTCTCTGTATTCCTGAAGCTCGCTTAGTTCTCTCAATGATTTTTGAAAGGAGGTACGTTTATTATCTCCCATTCACATGCAAGGTAATGGAAATTTAGAGAGGTGGAGCATCTTTCCCAAGGTCACTTCATCTCAGAAGTGGCACAGCTGGGATTTGAAACCGGTCAGCCAGAATCTGGACACCAAACTCTTCACTGCCATGTCTGCAGTGGCTTTATTGTTTTAGCACGGCACGTATTCAAGGCCAAACATCACCCAGACGCTGTATGCAATTAACATACGAGTTTATTTGTTGCAAAAACACTTAACTGTATGGAGTGACTTATGCACCAACTTGTAGTAAGTGTTATCAACAAGCAAAGCGTTATTTTACCCTGTAAATGCAAGTGTGGTAGGGCTGAGTGTATATGTGTGTGGGTGCGGGGGGAGGGGGTCAGTTAAGGAGAATGGCATATTAGAGCCTTAATAATTTTCATAGAACATCTTCCAAGGATAGCTGATGTGTTTGTGCACCTAATTGTATACTGGCATGGATCCTGCAGCAATGTGCTGATCTCTTGTCCCCAAATCGGTATCTTGGGAGCAGAGCTCAAGTATTACCCTCTGCTGATTGATATTTGCCACCCTGCCATCTCTTACACCATTCTGAGAACAGAGCGCCAGACATATAACCTGCCAAAGTTAGGAAATGCAAAGTCCAACTTGTCAAGCCACCCTTTGGTGTTTATGTTCTCCCACAGAAAGGTGAACTGTTTTCAGAGCCCTTCGGAGTGGAGGTTACGCTAAGCACTGGGAAGGTCCTAGACCTTTGGCCCAAGCGGAAAATAATTATTTGGTGGTTGATGTTCATGGTCTCTCAATGCTCAAGGGACCTTTCCATTTACATGCACTTTTAGGTGGGATCCACCTTTTATTCGCATTGTGACTTTGAACCAGTCTGCCATTCATCTGTGGAGGGAGGGAAAGCCTCCCCTACTCAACTCACAGAGCAGCCTGCGTCCATCAAGTGGCATGGAGGCCCTTGTGTAACCTGCAAAGCACCACGCACATAGATAACATAGATGCTTAATGAATAGTTATTCTGCTGGGGCAGCAGCTGGCAGAGTGCAGGACAGATACAAACTGCTGGTTGAGTTGGAGCCATTCAAGTGGAATGCTCAGTAAGTAATTAGCGAGGCAGGACTGGGGTGTGAATGAGAAGAACTGAATGTTCAGATAGGGAAGGTAGGAATGGAAACATTTCATTGATTCATGGCTAATTAACATGTGCCAGGTTGTTTCCTGTGGTTTTTAAATGCCTTGATCCAATGATGTTTTGTGCTCTAAAATTTGGAGGCTTTTTTTTTTTTTTTTTTTTGAAGTTGGTGAGCAGATTACACCACGCCGGAGAAAAAAATGGTAATCTGTGCCTGTCTGCTTTGTATTTTGTGGTATTTATTTATTTAATTTATTCTCAAGTTACTTAACATTTTGTTCTATTTAAACAGTCACAATGGTGTATCTTGCTTCTAAACCATGCAGGCTGAAAAGCCATCTCAAAATGGATATCGACTGAGCTCTTTATACACTCAGAATGCCCCCTTTTAGCTTTAAAAGTAACTGTACAAATAATGCATCACTACATTTTCTTTGTAAAAATTCAAAATGCTGCAGGTAAAGCCAAACAACCCTTTTACCCACGTGCCCCAAGTTCTGTATGTGTATAGATTTGTGTGGGAAATAAGGCTCTAGTATTCATTTTTCTCTGTACTGTGGTCTTGTAGTAGGATTCTCACACAGAAAGTCGTGACTCCGAGGTTTTTCTTTCAGGAAGTAATTTTATTTGTGCTGGCACTGCTCGGTTGGGTTTGTCCCCAAAGAACTGAGCCTTGAACACCACGTGGCATAAGTTCTCTCTAATATACATTTTCTATTTCTTTGTCTCCCATGTATGGTAACACAAGCATGCGGTCTGATTAAGTGGTCTCATGTTACAAGGTCGTGAAGGATGTTGTCACGTACGCGTAGAGCCAGGCTGCCTTGAGGGGGTTTTATTTCCCTCCCCTCCTTAGAGGGGACCCTGCTACGGTCTCCTGTCCCAAAGTTCCTTCTGCTGTTTGTGTTTTTCATTAACTAGTGCACCGTGATGATCTACCGATATTAGTATATATTCTTTATTTCCTGACTCAGGAGGTGTGCCTGCATGTTATATGGTGACTGCATGTCACAGTTTGGCCAGGACAGTTCCAAGTTTATGCCGGTAGTCTTCTCCTCAATTTTAATAGTGCCCCCTTCCGCTTTCAAATATGTCCTATTTTGTATTGTAAATGAAAAGGTCACTCTATATGTGATATTCAAATCATATAAAGAATTAAGTATTTTTCCCATAATATAGGTACTGGAAGTTATTATGAAGTGTTTCTAAAGGGAAAAAATATCATGTTGCACATGAATAGTAGAATCAGGTAGGAAATCCTAAATTCTGAGTATACAGCAATATTCTGCAATCCTAAATAGTATAAAATTACCTAGCTAGAGAAATTTTAGGTATATGTATTTGTCCGTGATCCTTTGATATAGCCAGCTGCAAAACACATTTGCCACTGGAAGAGAAGGTAAGCTGACCTGTGGGAATATAGAAGCAAATACTGGGACTGTATTTCAGTGAATACTGGGAATTTAAAAAGAAAGCCATGATGTAAAATCTATTTGAAGGAATTCCTCTACAGGCAAAATAAAGCACATCTAAGTAAAAATTGGTCAAGTTGGGGCGCTTGGGTGACTCAGTCTGTTGAGCATCCAACTTCAGCTCAGGTCATGATCTGACAGTTTGTGAGTTCAAGCCCCACGCTGGGCTCTGCAGACAGCTCAGTCTGGAGCCTGCTTCCGTTTCTGTGTCTCCCTCTCTCTCTGACCCTCCCCTGTTCACACTGTCTCTCTCTATCCTAGAAATTAAAAAAAAAAAAAAAAAGGAAAGTATTTCAGTAAATATTGGTACAAATTATGCAGCACAATGATACACTTGAAAAAATTCCAGTATCAACCTTGGGAATGCAGTAAAATAAGCAATTTTGCAGAGCACTCTAGGATTCACGCAACAAGGAAAACATTGCAGTGAATTCAAGTGGAACTTGGTATTTCGGTAAATAGAACAACATGACTCCAAAAGCGCTTGTGAAATGTATCATAAATGTTTTACTCTTCATTTCCTCAAAACCCCCCAAAAAAAAACCCATCTGCACTGCCTGAGTGTAGGTAATTCTCATTATTGGCCTGTCACATTCGTAGCAAGGTCAATAATACCTTCAAACGATGCACTGTCTTTTTTTTAATGTTTTATTTATTTCTGAAAGAGAGAGAGAGACAGCATGAGTAGGGGAGGGTCAGAGAGAGAGGGAGACACAGAATGTGAAGCGGGCTCCAGGCTCTAAGCCGGCAGTCAGCCCGACGTGGGGCTCGAACCCACGAACCATGAGCTCATGACCTGAGCCAAAGTCGGACGCTTAACCCACTAGCCATCCAGGCGCCCCTGCACTGTCCTTCTTGGTATGATTCCACCATCGCAAACTTGGGAAATGATAAGCCAAGTACCGCTCAGGCCAGGGCCGTAGGGATGGAGCTGTCGGGGGCATGTGGAGAGACTGCCGCCGCCTCTCCCCAGCTGTGGGAAGGGCTCTTGGTCTCTTTTTCATCAGAACTTTACTCTCTACCTGCTCTTGTGCTATATCTATCTCTCCCACCTCCCTGCCGAAGTCACCAGCATGACTCATAGGGAGAGGTCTGGGAGCTGGGGGGTTGAACACGGAGATTGCCTTTCTGCGCCCCGCCCTGGGCACACACTTTGGGGTGTAACCAGGCTCTAAGGGAGAAGCTTCAGCCTGTCGGCTTGCTTTTGTTTTACAGACCATTGACATGAATGTAGGATACTTCTTGATACCGCGGTGGCACGGAATGGGTTTTGTTTATGACCATCAAAGGAAGACCCTATACCCAATTGTTTCTAGGACCTGCATGGCATTCCATGGGGCACAAACACTACCCCATTGACCCAGCCATGGCCTTAGTGGTACTTACTCGGTTTTTGACGTGGCCACTTTATCAAACCGCACAGCTGCAAATGCTCTCATTTACATCTCCAAGTGAGCCTCGATGGTAGACACCCAGAAGTGGAACTGCAATGTTAATACATTCCCCTGTGTCAAACATGCATTTAGCTGCTCAGTTCAAAAATTACCTCGCGGCAGCTGGGTGGCTCAGTCGGTTAAGCACCCAATCTCGGCACAGGTCATGATCTCACAGTTCGTGGATTTGAGCCCCATGTTGGCTCTGTGCTGGTAGCTCAGGACCTAGAGTCTGCTTGAGATTCTTTGTCTCCCTCTGTTTCTGACCCTCCCCTGCTCACCTCTGTGTTTCTCTTTCTCCAAAATAAACAAACATTAAAAAAAATTTTTTTTAATTCTTTCAGAGTGAAGTGCCTGGGTGGTTTAGTCAGTTAAGCATCCAACTCTTCGTTTTGGCTCAGGTCATGATCTTGCGGTTCGTGAGTTTGAGCCCTGGCTCTGGCTCTGCACTGACAGCTCGGAGTCTGCTTGGGATTCTCTCCAGCACCTGCTCTCTCTCTGCCTCTCCCCCACTTGCACACACTCTCTCTTAAGATAAATAAACTTTAGGGGCGCCTGGATGGCTCAGTCGGTTAAGCATCTGACTTCGGCTCAGGTCATGATCTCATGGTTCATGGGTTCGAGCCCCGTATCGGGCTCTGTGCTGATGGCTAGCTCAGAGCCTGGAGCCTGCTTCAGATTCTGTGTCTCCTTCCCTCTCTGACCCTTCCCTGCTCACGCTGTCTCTCTCTCAGGTACATAAACAAACAAACAAATTAAAAAAAAACAACCCTCAGAGTAGCTTAAAAAAACGGGTTTATTCTCATGTTGCAAAGATTCCAGAAGTCTGCAGGTCTAGGATGGGACATCAAGGATTGGGTGCCATCTTTCCATGCTGTTAGGCCTTCGTTCTGACAATTCTTGCTGAGAAGGTGGCTGTATTTCTAGGCATCCCTTCAGGCAAGAAGAGGAGAAATAAACGAGGTCAAAGGGAATGCCGGGTGCTTGCGTTCCTTAAGGCCTATGCAGTGGTATTTCTCACACCTTCTGGCCAGACCAGAACCTGGACTAACGCTGGAAGGTGTGGGGGGCTCGGCGGGGGTTATGCCCCCCCCCGAAGTTCATTTGTTTCCTGCACAAATTTACCCTGCCACCAGAGTCCCTAGCTACCTAACACCATTGCCGGAATTTTCTCACGTCTCAATTTTTGCCACTCCGAGGAGTAAAAAATGGTTCATCATTTTTTTGATTTTACACTTCTGTGATTACTGTTAAAGATAGCATCTTGTCAGGTACTTGTTAGATGTTTGGGTTTTCCGGGTGAATTGCATGGTGCTAGTTATTCCTCCCTTCTCTGTCCGGTTGCTCACCTCTGTGCGGATTTGTAGGATGTATCGGGTGATCTGTTTTACCAGAGGAACATGGATTCATTCTTTAACACTTCCCTTTGTCTTTCCTTTGTCTTCCTTTTGTCTATAGTATTTTTCTTTCTCTCTCTTTTTAAAAGTTTACTTATTTTGAGAGAGAGAACACAAGAGGGGTGGAAAGAGAGAGGGATAGAGAGAAAATCCCAAGCAGGCTCTGCACTGTCAGTGTGGAGCCTGATGGGGGGCTCGAACTCATGAACTGTGAGAGTGAACCGGGGAAGAGGTTAACATTTGGCAGGGAGAGATCAGGGACCTTCAGGGAGGCAGACCGCAGCTGCCAGCGGGAGGCTGAAGAAGCGATGAGGTTTGGGGCAGGTGGTAGGGAGAAGGATAAACATATTCCACACCTGCCTGGGTAGGTTGCTGTGCATGGAGTCTCACAAACTTTCTGATAAGGTCCCAATAAAAAGTCAGGGACAGAATTCTTCAGCGGTTATCCAGTCGGGACCCCTCTCACTCTTGAGAGCTTTATCCTTTCCCTCAATAAAGTCCATGGCTTTACTCTTTGCTGTCCACGAGATTTATTCTTCGACTCCAGCGTCTCTCCCACCATCCTGTAACAAGATCATGCCCTCAGCCCAAGTCAAGAGTCGGATGGTTAATGGACTAAGTGACCCAGGTGCCCCAGTTGCATAATACTTTTAATTTTGATGTCAAAATAATCCACCTTTTTGGTTATTTTTTTTCTTTTGATATGTTTGTGAAACTCCTTCCCAGTCTGAAGGGAAAACAAATTTTTTAATTAAATTTTTAATTTTTTTAAAAATTTTTAATGTTTTTATTTATTTGTGAGAGAGAGGGAGAGAGAGTGTGAGCGGGGAGGGTCAAAGAGAGAGGGAGACACAGAATCAGAAACAGGCTCCAGGCTCTGAGCTGTCAGCACGGAGCCCGACACGGGGCTTGAACCCATGAACTGTGAGATCATGACCTGAGCCGCCCAGGTGCCCCTTAATGTTTATTTTTGAGAGAGAGAGAGCATGAGCAGTGGAGGGGCAGGAGAGAGGGAGAAACAGAATCTAAAGCAGACGTGAGGCTTGAAATGACAAATTGTGAGATCATGACCTAAGCTGAAGTCGGATGCTTAATCGACTCAGCCACCAGGTGCCTCTCCATGTGACTTTTGAAAGAAGCTTATAAATTTCTGGGAAAATCCTCCCTTCAGCTTTGTCTCTTCCCACAGACCTAGGTGCTCCACTTGGGGCCACCTGCAGCCTGGCACCCACCCAGGGTCCTTAGGGGCTGCTGACATCCTCCCCACCTGGGTACTCACAGGGCAGCAGGTGTGCCTTTCATTAGAACTAAATGCCTGTGGCTTTTGTTGTGAACCTTTAAAAAAAATCCCAAGTACAAGTGGACCTCTAGGGGTCAAACTCTGGTTGTTCAAGGGTCACCTGTAGGTCTCTCAACACCAGTCCCCCTTCCCCCGCCCCCCCACCCCCCCAGGGCTTGGTCAATATTTGTAAATGTGCTTAAACAAAAGCTGTATCCTCTCGGTGCAAAGTTCAGAGTGTGCTTGTGGGAGCATATGTGTGCACTTGATTGAACTTGTGTTCAGATCCTCTTTGTCCTTTGTCCCCTTAAACTATAGTTTTCTCAAGAGAGGACTCTTTCTCCCTAACTGTAATTGTGAACTTGTTTTTCCTCCCTCAGTCTGCTTTACACTTTTCGGAGCTATGTTGTGAGAAGCATCAACGTTTTTGTCTATTGTTTGTTGGGGCAACGTTGTTACCAATGTATGATATTCCTGGGTCCCTGCCTTGCACTGTAATTTATCTGATATTAACAAGGCTACTCCAGCTGTGTTCTTGATTAGAATTTGCCTGGTACATCTTTTTATATAACCTTGTTTTTCTTGTTTTTGAAAATAAAATGAAAAAGAAACGGGAGAATAATATATATTGATGCACAACGGACGAACCTTTTAAAAAATTTTTTAAAGAGCAAGGAAGAGTTTTATTAGAGCCCAAGTTAGGATAGCTTCCTGGAATACACAATCTTCACATAGCAGAGAGTGCTCCAGGGAGTGAACATTTGGTGTAGGGTTATATATGTTTTGTTTGGTTTTACATAAAGAGTTCCGAATCATCATCAAGAAGGACATTTCAAAAAGTCACAGACTTTATCTTGTGTTTTCAGTGTGTGAGAGGCTGTATGACTTTAATCTTATGGGAAACGGAGATTTGTGCCGGTGGTTTTTTATCTTTATATTTGGAATGCTCCTTTTTGTTGATTATTATTCTTTAACGAAGCAGATCTACAACACATTGCTCAGAGCAGAAATAGAGCCCATGTGTTGAGGTTTTGCTGAGTCATTTGGGCTCAGTAAAATGTTACTCCGAGAAATGTTACAGCATAGCTCCCCTAAGCCCAGGAGCAGGGCCCACAAACATTAAAAGTTGAAAATTACCTTCTTCATATAATGGTGTTTTCTCACTACCGGAATTAGTAGCTGCCAACATTCTGTATTCTTTTCATTCTCATTTCTCTTGGTCTCCTTCCCTCCCTCCCTCTGATTTCTCTCCCCTCCCCCACCCAATCCTTTTCATGGCTCTCTCTCTTATTTATTTTTCATTATTACTTATTCTATTTAAGTGGTTAGCCATGGATTCGAAAGACTGGATATGCCTGTATCCAGTTTTGGTAGAGCAAGCCCACTTTTACGTCTGTGTCAAGCAGAGCAACACTTCCAGTGTTTCAAAGAGAAATCAAATATGTAACAGCTAAAACTTTCTCCATGTCTATCATATCACCTTTGCCTTCCCCTCCCCTCCCCAACTACATCTTTGTCTTGGCTTTTATATATTTTTTTTAATGTTTATTTTGAGAGAGAGCACGAGCAGGGGAGAGGCAGAAAGAGAGAGGGAGACACAGAATCTGAAGCAGGCTCCGGGCTCTGAGCTGTCAGCACAGAACCCAGTGCAGGGCTTGAACTCATGAACCGTGAGATCATGACCTGAGCCGAAGTCAGGTGCTCAACAGACTAAGCCACCCAGGCGCCCGGTAGCAGGATTCTCGCACAGAGTGCCATGACACTGAGGCTTTTCTTTCCAGGAAGCAACTTTATTGGTGCTGGCACTGCTCAGTTGGGTTCGTACCCAAAGAACTGAGCCCCAAATGCCACGTGGTATAGTTCTTAAAATATATTTTCTCTTTGTCTCTCATATATGGTAACACACACAAACATGCAGTCTGATTAAGTGGTCTCCCGTTACGAGTTCATGAGAGATGTCGTCACATACGTGCATAACCAGATTACCTTGACTTTTTTTACCCCCTTAGGGAGGGGACCCTACCACAGCCCCTTGTCTTAACTTTCAGACATTTTTATGTTTTTACCAATCCATCTATATGTCTGCTACCATGAGTGTAGAATACTGTTCTGTGCATAGTTTTAAAAATACATCTAAATGGTATCGCTGGATGTGCTTTGCTCTGCATTTTGCTTCGTCAGACAATAGTGTTTCAATGTGTCTGTGTTCCGTTTATATGCTGTGCCCCATTCTCTTTCACCTGCTTATCCGCACCCATCTTACAAATGTCCTTCATTTTCCTGTTTGTCCTTCTACTTATTTCTATTGCTCCATTTTTCTCCTTTGCTACATTTGTGTTTCTAGCTTGTTTCACTCACCTTGTGGTTGTGTGACCTGTGTTGTTACATGTTGTTATCGCTCAGTCATTTGTCATCACTGTATGTGCACCATTGTGTAAACACACACAGTTCATCAAATCTGCAGTCGACGGACAGTGGGACTTGTGAATAACAGTACTGTGGATGCTCTGCTACATGCCTTTTGGTATGTAGATGTATGCATTTCTACTAGGTGTATATTTAGGAGTGGAATTGCTGGGTCATAGGGTATGCGTATGGTTAACATGGTCGAGAGTGTCAAACGTCTTTATAATATGATTGCGTACCACGCAACAAGCAGTGTGCCATTTACTCTATATTCTTGCCAACAGTTGGGAGTATTGATGTGTTCTTAAATTTTTGCCACTCTAATGTGCAATGGTATTTTATTGTGGTTTTAATTTATGTGTTCTTATGAATAATGAGTGAGCATCTTTTTATATACTTATCAGCTATTTGATGGCTTTTAATGTTTGTTTATTTTTGAGAGAGAGAATGTAAGTGGGGAAGGGCAGATGTTGTGCCCAAATCGTCAGTCCCAGAGACCTCCAAGGAGCCGGCACCGATGCAAATATGAAAGGGTCTTTATTACAAGCTCGAGCAGGGGCTCACCTGCCAACCGGTGTTGTGGCAGCAGGTGAAGCCAAGAACAATAGCCAGCTGGGCTTTTAAGGAGTAAGGGATGGGGGTGTTATAGTACATGTAGCATCATCACATAAGCACCAATTACAATTGTACAGCAGCACCCCTGGTAACAGCTTTGGCCATTCAGTATCTGTGAGGTGTTCATTACTTTTGGTGGGACCCAATCATGACTTTTGAGAATCCTTTGAAAATGACCAATTATGAAGTGAGTTCAAAAGGCCCACGTGGGGGTTCAGGCAAGCAATGAGAAATTGGCTAGTTTGTATCTGCAGTTCCCAGCCTTGACTCAGACCATAGGAATGTTTTTTGATTAGCTGATCTGAGGGTGGTCCGAGGATGGCTTTAGCCTTGAACAGTCTGAGGAACTGGGGCTACGTGCAGCCCAAGGTTGTTCTTAATGGAGGCCTTAATTTTTGGCTCTTCACAGAGAGAGAGAGGGAGACATAGAATCTGAAGCAGGCTCCAGGCTCTGAGCTGTCAGCACAGAGCCCACTGTGGGGGTCGAACTCAGGAGCTATGAGGAGGAGCTCTGACAACATGACCTGAGCCAAAGTTGGACGCTTAATCAACAGAGCCACCCAGGCGCCCCTGCTTATTAGCCATTTAGATACACTCTTATAAATTGTCCATTCATGAAACCTGCCCATTTTTTTTTTTCCTAATGAATTGTCTTTTTCTTACTGATTTGGAGGGATGGAGTCCTCTGCTGACTGAGGTTCTTTGTCAGCTGTATTATTGCAGATACCTTCTTCCATCCTGTGGCTGGCCTTTTCGCTTTCCTAATTGCATCTCCCGATGAACACCGGTTGTGAACTTCAATGGAGACTAATTCAATGGTCTTCCTAGAGGGTTGGTGTTTTGGCTATTTTGTCAAAGCAGCCTTTCCCTCCCCCAAGGCTGTGAATACCTTCTAGAAATGTTATTTTTTTGTCTTTTGCTTTTCTAAAAAATAGTTTATCTGCTTTGAGAGAGAGAGAGAGAGAGAGAGAGAGCATTCAAGCAGGGGAAGGGCAGAGAAAGAGAAGGAGAGAGAGAATCCCATGCAGGCCCTGCGCTTCACTCTAGCGCCCCATTCAGGGCTCAATCCCATGAGCCGTAAGATCAGGACCTGAGCTGAAATCAAGAGCCAGGTGCTCAACTGACTGAGCCACCCAGGCCCCTCTTATGTTTTACATTTTCATCTGTAATCTTAACTAGACTGGATTTTTGTGTATGATATAAGGTAGGGGGGGTCAAGTTTCATGTCCATTGGTGATGCTGAAATAAATTTGCTTAATAGATACAAACCTGGCAAAACTGGTGGATATCCACGGGCCATGAGTTCTTGGATCTCCACGGGACGTGGATGATCTGAACATCTGACAGCCTATATATGTATTATTCTTGGAATTCTCCTTAGAATCAATAGTAAAACTGGTTCCCTTGTTAATTTATGAATTAAATAAATTTTTGACATGTGTTCATTTTATATTTTTATGAGAGTCCTATGAAAGATATGTTAGCAGTTCTTCTTTGACTTTGCTTTTTGCTATTTCTTGTTCGTCTTCTAAATGCAGTGGGGGGAGGTGTCAACATGGCAGAGAAGTAGGGAGGCCTGAAGCTCCCTCGTCCCTCAACACATCAGTACTGAGTATTGGAATGCCAGGAATCCGGGCTACAGAGTGACAGAAACCTCTCCAGAGGCCTACGGGACAGCTTGGTGGGCCATAGGCATGTGATTTCCAACTGAGGGAGATAAAATGGATGGCGTAGTCTTGGAGGGGAGGGGTCTTCTTCTGTGGAGGGACAAAAGGAAGAGAAAGAGAGGCTCTGGAAGTGTAGCGTTGTGTTTGGAGAAGAGAGAAACCTCTCTGGACCATGGACCTGGGAAAGGAAAAAATGGAGACAGAGCCCATTTCTAATTTGCAAACAGCCTTAAGAGTGTTGACTCAGGGTTGCGGGACTTACTCTGGACTGGGGTCCTGTAAAATGTCATAAAAGACATGCCATCAGTCTTATAGTGCTGATGTTACCTTATCTAGTTATTTGTTGTAGACTCTGGGTCTAAAGTTCTCTCTTGTCTAGGAAGAAAGTGGGACACAGGGTGAAAAGCAAGAGCTGGCTAATGTCCAGGGAAAGATAAGAGCCCCCAAATAAGGGTCCTTTCCCCCATTTTTATTAGGATCAGAAGGCTTACAAACGTGGTGGTGGACGTGCACAAAGAGACAATAAATCCGTGAACATTAACTTGTGGATGTGAGGGAAAGGGGGTCTTGATATTTGGGGTTAGGGGTTTGGGTTAATACAGAACAAAATCCTGGTGCCAGGCAGTCAGGCGGACGGTTGTTTACAGGGTACACGAGGCATCACCTCTGTTTATTTTAGTCTAGGGGATGAGACCGGTAGGACACGTGACCTCAGAGTTAACAAGGCACCTTTTCTTCTGTTAATCATCTCTGCTCTGGGTTGTATCACCCGCAGCACAGTCTAGCCATCCGTAGCCCTACTTACCTGCTTATTAACTTGGTCCTTCCTTCCTGTGAAAGCAGCTCTCTGCTTTAGTACTGAATTGGGCAGTGCTTCTGCCCCGAATACCTAATCTTATTTATTTCATATACTTATGTATTGGGTGCCATTGCACCTCCCTGTCTATTCTGGGGGCTCTGCACCCGTTCTCTATTCTGGGGTGCCTTTGCATCTCTCTATTCTAGGGTGCTAATCTTGTTTACCCAGACTCAGGTGAGAGCGTCCCATGGCTTTGTAATTCTTTATGCCTGTTAACCCATTGGTGTAAGCCCGGGGGATCCCTAAGCTTATTCCCCCCGGTTATTTGTTTGCTTTAGGTCTTCCTCCACTAGAATTAAGCTTCATGAGGGCAGAGACCTTGTCTGTCTTTACAGCCCCTTGTATCTCAAGTGTGTGCAATACCAGGAGACACAGAGAACTGCCTTCACAATCAACAAAGACAGGACAACACTGCAACATATGATAGTGAAACTGTCAAAATACAAAGGTAAAGAGAGAATTCTGAAAGCAGCTAGGGACAGATACATGTAAGGATAGACATGTAACGATAGTAGCAGACATGTCCACTGAAACTTGGCAGGCTAGAAGGGAGTGGCAGGAAATAGTCAAGGTGTCAAACAGGAAAAATATGCAGCCAAGAATCCCTTATACAGTGAGGCTATCATTCAAAATAGAAGGAAAGATAAGGGCTTTCTCAGACAAACAAAAGTCAAGGAGTTCATGACCACTAAACCAACCCTGCAGGAGATCCTAAAGGGGACTCTGTGAGTGGAACGCTGCAAAAACTACAGAGGATCAGAGACATCACCACAAGCTCAAAACCTACAGATAACACAATAACACTAAATCCGTATCTTTCAGTAATCCCTCTGAATGTAAATGGACTAAATGCCCCCAATCAAAAGACATAGGGTACCAGAAAGGATGAAAAAACAAGATCCATCTATATGCTGTTTACAAGAGACTCATTTTAGACTTGAGGACACCTTCACATTGAAAGTGAGAGGATGGAGAACCATCTATCATGTACTGGAAGTCAAAAGAAAGCTGGAGTAGTCATATTTATATTAGACAAACTAGATTTTAAACTAAAAACTGTAATGAGATGAAAAAGGGCGTCATATCATGATTAAGGGGTCTATCCATCAAGAGGAGCTAACAATTGTTAAATGTTAATGCCTCAACTTGGAGACACCCTAGTATATAAATCAATTAATCACAAGCATAAGCCATCTTATTGATAATAAATATAGTAATTGTAGGTGACTTTAATACTCCATTTACAGCAATGGACAGATCATCTAGGCAGAAAATCAGTAAAACAATGGCCTTGAGTGATACACTGGACCAGATTGACTTGACATATTCAGAACTTTTCATCCCAAAGCAACAGAATATACATTCTTCTTGAGTGCACAGGAAACATTCTCCAAAATAGATCACACACTGGCTCACAAAACAGCCTTCAATAAATATAAAAAAACAGAATTACACCATGCATATTTTCAGATCATAATGCTATGAAACTTGAAATCAATCACAGGAAGAAGTCTGGAAAACCTCCAAAAAACATGGAGGTTGAAGAACACCCTACTAAAGAATGAATGGGCCAATCAGGCAATTAGAGAAGAAATTTAAAAATATATGGAAACAAATGAAAATGAAAATGCAACAATCCAAACTCTTTGGGACGTGGCAAAGGCAGTCCTAAGAGGAAAGTACATTGCACTTCAGGCCTATTTCAAGAAATTAGAAAAAGCGCAAATACAGAATCTAAGAGCGCACCTAAAGGAATGAGAAGGAGAGCAACAAGAGCACCCCAAACCCAGTAGAAGAAGAGACATAATAAAAGTCAGGGCAGAAATAAACAATATAGAATCCAAAAAACAAACAAACAAGCAAAAAAAAACCCAGTGAACAGATCAATGAAACCAAGAGTTGGTTTTTTGAAAAAATAAACAAAATTTATAAACCTCTAGCCAAACTTCTCGAAAAGAAAAGAGCACACAAACAGACAAAATCATGAATTAAAATGGATTTATTACAGCCAATCTCTCAGAAATACAAGCAACTATCAGGGAATATTATGAAAAATTATATGCCAACAAATTGGACAACTTAGAAGAAATGGACAAATTCCTAAACACACACACACTACCAAAATTCACACAGAAAGAGATAGAAAATCTGAACAGACCCATAACTAGTAAAGAAATTGAATCAGTTATCAAAAATCTCCCAACAAATAAGAGCTCTGGGCCAGATGGTTTCCCTGGGGAACGCTACCAGACATTTAAATCAGAGTTAATACCCATTCTTCTCAAGCTATTCCAAAAAATGGAAATGGAACGAAAACTTCTGTACTCATTCTACGAAGCCGGCATTACTTTAATTCCCAAGCCAGACAGAGACCCAGCAAAAAAGAGAACTATAGGCCAATATCCTTGATGAATATGGATGCAAAAATCCTCAACAAGATATTTGCAAATTGAATTCAACAGCACATAAGAATTATCCACAAAGATCGAGTGGGATTCATTCCTGGGTTACAGGGCTGGTTCAATATTTGCAAATCACTCAATGTGATACATCACATTAACAAAAAAAAAAAAAGATAGAAACCATATGATCCTGTCGATAGATGCAGAAAAAGCATTTGACAAAATACAGCATCCCTTCTTAATAAGACTCTCAAGAAAGTTGGGATGACTTAAACATCATCAAAGCCATCTATGAGAAGCCTTCAGCTAACATCATCCTCAACTGGGAAAAACTGAGAGCTTTCCCCCTGAGATCAGGAACACACCAGGGATGTCCACTCTCACCACTGTTGTTTCACATAGTGCTGGAAGTCCTAGCATCAGCCATCAGACAACAAAAGGAAATCAAAGGTATCAGAATTGGTGAAGAAGAAGTCAAACTTTCACTTTTTGCAGACAAAATGATACTCTACGTAAAAAACCCGACACTCTGTGCTGACTGCCAGCTCAGAGCCTGGAGCCTGTTTCAGTCTGTGACTCCCTCTCTCTCTGGCCCTCCCCTGCTCACGCTGTCTCTCTCTCTCTCCTAGAAATAAAAAAAAAAAAAAAACCCGACAGACTCCACCAGAAGCCTACTAGAACTGATCTATGAATTCAGCAAAGATGCAGGGTACAAAATCAATGTACAGAAATCAGTTGCATTTTTATACGCCAATAATGAGACAACAGAAAGAGAAAGCAAGAAACTGATCCCATTCACAATTGCACAAAAAAAACATAAAATACCTAGGAATAAAGCTAACCAAAGATATGAGATCTGTATGATGAAAACTATAGAAAACTTATGAATGAAATTGAAGAAAACCCAAAGAAATGGAAAAACATTCCATGCTCATGGATCAGAAGAATAAATATTGTTAAAATGTCATTACTGCCCAAAGCAACCTACACATTCAATGCGATCCCAATCAAAGTTGCACAAGCATTCTTCTCAAAGCTAGAACAAACTATCCTAAAATTTGTGTGGAACCACAAAAGACCCCAAATAGCCAAAGTAATATTGAAGAAGAAAACCAAAATGGGAAGCATCACCATCCCAGACTTTAGCCTCTACTACAAGGCTGTGGTGATCAAGACAGTATGGTTTTGGCACAAAAACAGGCACATAGACCAATGGAACAGATTAGAGAACTCAGAATTGGACCCGCGAATGTATGGCCAACTAATCTTTGACAAAGCGGGGAAGAGTATCCAGTGGAAAAAAGACAGCCTCTTTAACAGATGGTGCTGGGAGAACTGGGCAGCAACATGCAGAAGAATGAAACTAGATCATTTTCTCACACCATACACAAAAACAAATTCAAAATGGATAATGGACCTGAATGTGAGACAGGAAACCATCAAAACCCTAGAGGAGAAAGCAGGAAACAACCTCCTTGACTTGAACTGCAGCAATTTCTTACTTGACACATCCCCAAAGGCAAGGGAATCAAGAGCAAAAATGAACTATTGGGACCTCGTCAAGATAAAAATCTTCTGCACAGCCAAGGAAACAATCCAAAAAACTAATAGTCAACTGACAGAATGGGAAAAGATAGTTGCAAATGACATATCAGATAAAGGGCTAGTATCCAAAATCTGTAAGGAACTCATCAAACTCCACACCCAAAAAACAAAGAATCCAGTGAAGTAATGGGCAGAAGATATGAACAGACACTTCTCCAAAGAGGACATCCAGATGGCCAATAGACACATGAAACGATGCTCAGCATCCCTCCTCATCAGGAAAATACAAATCAAAACCACACTGAGATACCACCTCACGCCAGTCAGAGTGGCTAAAATGAGCCAATCAGAGAACTCTAGATGCTGGCGAGGATGTGGAGAAACGGGCACCCTCCTACACTGCTGGTGGGAATGTAAACTGGTACAGCCCCTCTGGAAAACAGTGTGGAGGTTCCTCAAAAAATTAACACTAGAACTCCCCTAGGACCCAGCATTAGCACTGCTAGGAATTTACCCAAGGGATACAGGAGTGCTGATGCACAGGGGCACATGGACCCCAATGTTCATAGCAGCACTGTCAACAATAGCCAAAACATGGAAAGAGGCTAAGTGTCCATCAACGGACGAATGGATCAAGAAGATGTGGTTTATCTATACCATGGAATACTCCATGGCAATGAGAAAGAATGAAATCTGGCCATGTGTAGCAAGGTGGATGGAACTTAAGGGCGTTATGCTGAGCGAAATAAGTCAGGCAGAGAAAGGGAGATACCATATGTTTTTACTTATAAGTGGATCAGGAAAAATTTAACAGAGGACCATGGGGAAGGAGAAGGGGAAAAATAGTTGGGGGGGAAGGAGGGGGGCAAACCATGAGAGATCCTTGAATACTGAGAATAAGGGCTGACAGGGGAGAGGGGAAGGGGGGTGATGGGCATGGAGGAGGGCACTTGTTGTGATGTTATATGGAAACCAACTTGACAACAAACTATGAAAGAAAAAACAGTATCCCAACAAATAAGAGCCCTGCGCCAGATGGCCTCCCAGGGGAATTCTACCAGTCATTTAAAGCAGAGTTAATACTTAGTCTTCTCAGGCTGTTCCAAAATATAGAAACAGAAGGAAAGATTCTGGACTCCTTGTATGAAGCCAGCATTACCTTGATTCTAAAACCAGACAGGGATCCCAGTAAAAAGCAGAATTACAGGCCAGTATCCCTGATGAACATGGATGTAAAAATTCTCAACAAGATACTAGCAAATTGATTTCAACAGAATATTAACAGAATTACTCACCACGATCAAGTGGGATTCATTCCTGGGCTGCAGGGCTGGTTCAGTATTCACAAATCAATGTGATACATCACATTAATAGGAGAAAGGATAAGAACCATATGATCCTGTCAATAGATGCAGAAAATGCATTTGACAAAATACAGGATCTTTTCTTAATAAAAAACCCTCAAGAAAGTCGGGATAGAAGTAACCTATCTTAACAACATGAAAGGCCAACAGCTAATGTCACCCTCAATGGGGAAAACCTGAGAACTTTCCCCCAAGACCAGGGACACGGCAGGGATGTCCACTCTCACCCCTGTGGTTTAACATAGTGCTGGAAGTCCTAGCCTCAGCCATCAGACAACAAAATGAAATAAAAGGCATCCAATTTGGCAAAGAAGAAGTCAAACTGTCACTTTTTGCAGATGACATGATACTCTTCACAGAAAACCCAAAAGACTCCACCAAAAAGCTGCTAGAGCTAATATGTGACCTAAGCAAAGTCACAGGATATAAACACGTGCAGACATTGGTTGCACCCATAATGAAGCAACAGAAAGAGAAATAAAGAAATTGACCCCACTAATGATTGTATCAAGAACCATTAAATACCTAGGAATAAACCTAACCAAAAATGTAAACGATTCGTATGCTGGAAACTATAGAAAACTTACAAATGAAATTGAAGAAGACACAAAGAAATGGAAAAAACATTCCATGCTCACGGACTGGAAGAACAAATATTGTTGAAATGTCAATATTACTGAAAGAATCTACACGTTCACTGCACTCCCAATCAAAATTGCACCAGCTTTGTTCTCAGAGCTGGAAGCAACAATCCTAAAATTTGTTTGGAACCACAAAAGACCCCGAATAGCCAAAGGAATGTTGAAAAAGAAAACCAAAGCGGGAGGCATCACAATCCCGGACTTTAGCCTCTACTACAAGGCCGTGGTGATCAAGACAGTATGGTATTGGCACAAAAACAGACTCATGGAAGAGAATAGTGAATTCAGAGTTGGACCCACAAATGTATGGCCAACTAATCTTTGACAAAGCAGGAAAGAATATCCAATGGAAAAGAAAGACAGTCTCTTTAGCACATTGTGCAGGGAGAACTGGACAGTAACATGTAGAAGAGTGAAACTAGATCACTCTCTTATGCCAAACACAGAAATAAACTCAAAATAGATGATGAAAGATCTAAATGTGGGACAAGAAACCATCAAAACCCTAGAGGAGAAAATAGGCAACCACCTCTCTGACCTCAGCTGCAGTAACTTCTTACTTGACATGTCTTCAAAAGCAAGGGAAGTAAAAGCAAAAATGAACTATTGAGACCTCATCAAAATAAAAAGCTTCTGCACTGCAAAGGAAACAGTCAACAAAACTTAAAGTAACCAAAGGAATGGAGAACATATTTGCAAATGACATATGGGATAAAGTGTGAGTATCCGAATTCTATAAAGAACTCACCAAACTCAACACCTGAAAAACCTATAATTCAATGAAGAAATGGGCAGAACACATGAATAGACATTTTTCCAAAGAAGACATCCAAGTGGCCAACAGATACATGAAACGATGCTCAACATCACTCATCATCATGGAAATACAAACCAAAACCACACTGAGATACCGCCTCACAGTGTCGAAAATGAGTAACTCCAGAAACAACAGATGTTGGCAGGGATGTGGAGAAACCGGGAACCCTCTTGACTGTTGGTGGGAAGGCAAATGGGTGCAGCCACTCTGGAAAACAGTGTGGAGGTGCCTCAAAAAATGAAAAATAGTGCCAGTAGTGGGTCATAGGGTAATTCTACTAGGAATTTACCCAAAGGATACAGGAGTGCTGATTCACAGGGGCACATGTACCCCAATGTTTATAGCAGCACTTTCAACAACAGCCGAATTATGGAAAGAGCCTAAATGTCCATCAACTGATGAATGGTTAAAGAAGATGTGGTTTATATGCATAGTGGACTACTACTTGGCCATGAGAAAGAATGAAATCTTGCCATTTGCAACAGTGTGGATGGAACTGGAGGGTATTATGCTAAGTGAAGTAAGTCAGGCAGAGAAAGACAAATATCATATGTTTTCACTCATGTGGCATTTGAGAAACTTAACAGAAAACCATGAGGGAAGGGAAGGGAAAAAAGTTTCAAACAGAGAGGAAGGCAAACCATAAGAGACTCTTAAATACAGAGAACAAACTGAGGGTTGATGGGGGCAGGGGAGTGGGAAAGAGGGGAAAATGGGTGATGGGCATTGAGGAGGACACTTGTTCAGATGAGTACTGGGTGTTGTACGTAAGCCATGAATCATCGGAATCTACTCCTGAAGCCAAGAGCACATTGTATATACTGAACGTTAGCTAGCTTAACAAGAAGTTGTATTTTAAAAATAAAGTAGCCCAAACTGTAAGTTCTTTTAAAAAGAAAAAAAATGCGGGGGGTTGTCATAAGCTGTTAAGTTTTTGGATGAGGGTGAGGTGACTAATCCAATCAGTGGCTGAGGGCTGGGGGTGGGACAGTCAGGATATTCAACATGGCTTCCTGGGTAGCATACATCCTGGGCAAGAAAATAGAATGACCCTTCTAACATGCCCTGTCACTTAGTTGAGAAATACAGGTGCTTATTATAACATCATTGCCCCTCTAATACCAAGTATTCTTCCAAAGACTGACAAAGAGCAGTCACGTATAAACTTGGGTTTTTAGATGGAGTGATTTTCTTGCTGTAAGGAAGATAGATCAGTAACCTAGAGAAAAGTGTAGCAGGATAGAAAAATACATTTTAAAAAACTGTAATGGTACCTATCTGGAGGCTGAAGTATTTATTGTTATATAGGCAAGGGGAAAAAAAGTGAAGAGCATTAAAAAAAAGTTGAGCAGATTGCTGTATTCACTTAAACCAAATTTTTATTTTTTTAAAATGCGATATAGCCATTTAATTTTCACATTAACAATAGCCAGTATTTGCGTGACTCATTCACATGATTTTTTTATGTACACACAAGCACACACTGTATATAAAAAATAAATTAAGCTTTAATAATGAAAAACAAGTTTACAAATGCAGCTTTTAAAAGCCTATTGGAAAAGAAGAAATGTGGAAATTTCTGAGAGATGGGGTCACTGTCGATCCGGCTCTTTGAGAAGAAAATATTTTAGAAAGGAAAGGGCCCGAGACAAATCACTGAATATTTTTCAAATGCCAGTTTTGTCATTCTGGATATTTCTTAATCTACTTAACTTTCTATTGGCCAGGGTGTGGCTTTTTAGGGTTGTCTCAAAAAACTTAGCAGTCACTCGAGTTGAAAGCTAGCTTCATTCACTTAAAAGTTAAAAGGACTAAGGCCCCCTTTAGCTACCCTTCTGGGTTCCAAGTGCAACGCATCATCTAGTGGCCCTAGATCAAGCCTCCTAAAATTGATGGCTCAGAGACCTCTCTAGTGGATTCTGTAAATCTAAGTATCCCCCTGCACGTTTCTACATTGTTGTCTAAAATTGTTCATCATAAATAGTTGGAAAGGATGTAAGTTGCCAGTGTATTGTAGATCTTTCATCTTTAAATAAAATGGTTACGTTCCTCTAAGTTTACTTAGAGGCTTTAAATATAGTAATTGATAGGCAGTGTCACCCTTTGAAAAAAATCACATGAATAGGGCAATTTTTAACAGTAGAAAAAGCCACACTTTTTCCTTTTATTCCTTGAATTTGTATTTTTATTCTACTTCCCTTCATCATTTTAGCCTAATAAGACCTATACATAAACATGTATATACTTTGTAAATTTTTTTAAACTTCCTTTTTAATGTTTATTTTTGAGGGACACAGAGCCTGAGGCAGGCAGGGGTAGAGAGAGGGGGAGGCACAGAATCCGAAGCAGGCTCCAGGCTCTGAGCTGTCAGCACAGAGCTCAATGCAGGGTCCGAACCCACGAACCGTGAGATCATGACCTGAGCTGAAGTCAGATACTTAACCGACTGAGCCACCCAGGGGCCCCTCTATACTTTTTAAAATCAGCTTAATGATAACCCACAACCCTCGGACCAACTGACCCTGTATACTTTTTTAAAAGTAGGCTTCGTGTCCAGCACAGAGCCTAACTCAGGCTTGAACTCGTGACCCTCATGATATCAAGACCTGAGCTGAGATCAAGAGTTGGATGCTTAACCAACTGAGCACCCAGGTGCCCCAGCCTAATGATTTTTCTCTTTTATGTTGCTTGTTTGCATATTTGTAACAGAATTAGATAATATCCTGTAATCATAAGGCTCTGTGTATTTGAAACTTTCTTCTGGATTGAACTTGGTCAATAAACAAGGTACAATAATTTTAGTAAGTTATTAAATGTAGTAAAATTTGATTGGCAATGTTATCACTTAATGTTGAAGAAAGCTTTGCCCGTCCCACTCCCCCCCATGCCCTGCCCCAGTTATTTCATTTCTGTGTAGATGAATATTACCTTTGTTAGAATGGCCACAGTATCCATTCGGTTCCCCTTTTCAATTTATATATGGAAGTGGTGGTGATCCTTTCTCGCATAGATAAGGAGACAGGTACAGATGGAGATTTGTGATAGCACAGAGCTGAATTCTTCCAAGTCCTTCAGAATTACATGCTAAAATACTCCAGAAATCTTGGGTGTTCCTTCAAATTTATTGAAATCAGAGAATTGAGAGCTACCCGAATCCGAGAAGGATTTGTACCCTATTGTTAAGAGGCTTTCACTTTCCAAACACTCCTATTTTGAATTTTATGCCTTGAGTCATCCTCTACCGCTTAAGACTTTGGGGAAAGAGAGGTTTTCTTTTGTGAGCAGAGAAAAAGGCATTTTCTGAGGCAGATGAGTCATAAGGAAGAGTATGAGTAGGAAGGTAAGGACCTGAAAATTGATATCCTAAAACTAAGCCTGCATATTTCTTGGAAAGCTGTGGTAGACAGTTGGGGGTAAGGCTGGCCCAGTGTGAAGACTATTGGCCTTGGGGGCTTAAATTTAGATCTTATTTTCACTAAGTCTTTATTTTAAAGTAGATCAAGTGTTAGATTCTGTTGCTGGCTACCTTCTTGATGCAGCAGCTGGCCCTGCAATGTGTTGCACTGCACACCAGGTCTCATGAAGTCTCCCTGGCAGAAGGGCTCGGAGATCTAATTGGGGAAATGTGATGTCCTACACCCCTCTTAACTGTGCACACTGGAATATCCAGGTTTCACAGCAGAGAAATGATTTAACTTCGTACAACCCGAGTGTCCCTGACTCTGATGAGGTAACCGGCCTCCCCTCTTTATTTTTCTCTGCAACACAGCTGCCACTCTAGATGATAAACTCAGAGAAACGGTAAATGAAAACAACAGAACAGGTGTGCAGTCGTGATTCGGTCTGTCCTGCTGCCGTGGTCTCTCCGGGTGCTCCGATCACTGTCCTGCTCAGCCTGCACTGTCTGTGCTTCGTCCATGGCTGGAAAGCCCCAATCTCGGCTAATTTATACTTAGATTTTGTGGCATCTGGGCAGATGAGGGGAAGAGTAGTGATGTCCCCTGGACCCTTCACTTTCCTTCCCTGTGTCTTTCCTCTGAGAATCCTAGGATCACCTTCTCTCCGTGAGATTTATGTGTTACCCGATTAAGGAGAGAATGGAGAAGCCAAAGCAAATACTCTCTAATGGTGGATTCAAGTCACTATAGCACCTAGGAGGAGGCAATTTTAGGGAAAGTTCCCAGCACCGTTAATAGCACACCCCTCACTTCATGTGGCTGTTCTTTCTCTGCCCACGTGTGGCTGGGTGTGGATTTTACCCAGCAGCAGCTGAAAAGATGCTTAGTTTCTTCCTTCTGTGCCACCTGGTCTTCATTTCTTTGACACACTAGCAGAAAATCCATTTTAAGCAGGAAGGGGACCCGGGCCTTAGCTTTCTGGCTTTAAACTGGAGTGAAGTGGAAAGGTTTATTATGTCTTTTCCTTACCCCCCACCACCTGGAGGCAAAAGGGACCTGAAGGTAGGGCTGGGGAGGCGATAATTAGACTCCAGTGGCCACCTGGCCAATGGCTAATGGGGAAAGGTTACAGAGTCTGAAAATTCCTTCCCGGTAGCGCTCAGCTCCGTGCCTTTGCGTCTCCCCTTTATTCAAAGTTGTTTGGACCATTTGCCACCATCAGGAATATTCTCCGCTCGGTTGCTGACCGCCAAATAAACTAGCTACTCCAGTTGGAAGAATCACTAAGTAATGTTGCAGGATACCCACCCCACCTCCTCAGACTGCTATCGTCTGGGCTCCTGGCTTTGCGGAAGGTAAAATGCAGGTCTTTCAGAAGCTCATGGATGTGTTCCATGAGTGCGGTAACCATGGCTCTCCTTCTGCCTTAATTTTTTTTTTTACATTGTACCCCTGACCTTGGAGACAGTGCTTGGTATATTGAGGTGCTGAAAAGCTTTCGTGGAACGAAGGCACCGGGTCTTTTGATCAGACACAGCCTGGCTGGTTTTACCGTACTTCCCAGCAGTAATACATGCGTGCTGAGCTCGAATGGGTTTCTAGGATCCAGCTCCACCCTGTAAACCCACCAGGGTCATTGCTAGATTGTCCTGACACATTTTTCTTTCCTCGCAATTACCCCCCGCCCCGCCCCTTTAAACTCTGTTCTCAGATCCCTCTGACCAAGTTGTGACTCGACTGAGTCATCTTCTCCACCCCAACATTATCTTGTCTTTAAAACGCCATATGAAATCATCACCCTGTACACATCATTCAACTGAATATCACGATGTGGAGGAGTATCCCCTTGCCCCGGGTGGGTCTGCATCTTTGGGGATGACTGCCTGTAGGATTTTCTGTAGTTTCCTGCAGCTTAAGGGTTAGCCAGCTGCTCCACAAAGCGGGAGAAACAGAGAGCTGAATTCTGATCACCGTTTTAAGTCCGGAAATGACTTCTTGCCTGTGGGCAGAGCAGGGGTGAGTAAGCAGCTAGCTGAGCCTGCAGCGGGTCTCTGGTCTCTGCGTCAGACTTTCTAAATCCAAGGGGCCCTCAGTAACTCCAGTCCCACACCAAGTCTCCGCCGCGGACTGGAGCTTGTCCTAAGGAACAGAGGCTGCTCTGTCCCCTAGCCACCTGTCTGGGACGGCGGCGGGTCTGTCCCGCTGGCAGCCGCCTGCTGCCCTGGGGCAGAGAAGCCGCGGATGTTCAGCGGGGGCGGGGCCCCTCTTGGCGCCGGATGAAATCCGATGGCCTCACTTGTGGAGCTGTTTCCTTTGCCTTTTAAAGTCCTTTTCCGAACCTAATGAATTCATTCCTTATGTATCAGGCTCATCTTCCGTGGAAGCCAATTACTTGGGTCTTCAGAGGCTGGAAAGGGGGTCCTGCACACGGTACAGGTCAGGGACAGAAGGTGTAACGGGTCAAGATTTTCACTGCCTTTATTCAAGGAGGTTGGGGACATGAGAGGCCAAAAAATGAGGAAACACGTTTTTACGATCCTCTATAGAAAATATAAGTTAAAAAACTGTCCGAGATGAAAAAATTAGCAGGGAATCACCCCGGCTCATGCCAGTTGGGTCTTCAAAAGTGCCCTCTTGACGCCAGGCTTGACGAGAGAATGGCATCACAGCTGAGCATGTCCCCAGGGTCCGAAGAGAGGGCGGCCTCCCACACATGGGCACATGCACATGCGACTCTTCCACGCAAACCCCAGCGTCTATGAGTAAAACCTGCTGTTGCTGACTCTCTTCTCTCTTAACCTGAAATAAAGCAGATTTCACGGTCATCCGCTAGGCTCAGACACAGGCCTGTGTGGAACAGCGTAACCCTTCTACCCCCGCCCTGCAGGGCACTCGTGGCTCGACGAACAGGGCTGAGAGGTGGCGAGGGGGCTCCTGTCAAGACGGGGAACATCTCTGAATCTCCGCTTTGCTCGCTGGGCATTGCGCCGGGGCCACAGCGCGGCTGAAGGGACAGTAATATGGGGAAGGAGTCTATGCTGGTTCCCCGTGGAGGCTGTTCCTGGCACTTGCTTCTGGATAGTTCTTTGTTGAGCAGGACAGTCAGACACACTACAGGACACCAGGCACACCTGGCTGCCTCCCTACCTGTCAGGTCTGTAGCACAACCAGAGGCCTCCCTTGGGGATGGGGGTGGGGTTCTGCGCCAGTTCAGAACCATAGGACAGTGGGAACTCCATCCATCAGGCTCTAGAAGGTAGTGGGCATAGTTTATTTTCACTTTTAGGGCAAAGTCTCCTCCTAGTGGTGACAATTTGACTTAAGGAAAGTGCAGAGACTTAAGATAATTACTCTAAGTGAATTTATACAGGGAACCAAAGGATTTTTCTTTTTCTTAATGCCCATTTATTTTGAGAGAGAGAGCACAAGTGGGAGAGGGGTAGAGAGAGAGGGAGACACAGAATCCGAAGCAGGCTCCAGGTTCCACCGAGCTGTCAGCACAGAGCCTGACTTGGCGCTCAAACTTACGAACCGCACCGTGACATCATGACCTGAGCTGAAGTGGGGTGCTTAACTGACTAAGCCACCCAGGTGCCCCCAAAGGGATTTCTAAAAGTAGGGGTGGGAGACGGCTTTCCTGAAGCCTGGCCCCCGCGTGCCCTGGGGGTTCGTGGGTGGGGGAAGGGCAGGCCTACCTCCGATTGCACTTCTCCTGGTACAGCTGGAGCTGGTTCTCGTTGACGTTGAACTCTTTCACGAGGGCATCCCGGTTGGCATTGCGCAGATTCTGGTGTGTGTCGTACAGAAACAACTGGTTGTTCAGCTCTTCCTGACGCCTTCGCAGCTGGCGACAGGAGGAGTAAAGCTCCTCTTCGCTCTCCTGGAGGGGACAACCACACAGGGATCGCGTGGGTCTCCGCATCTTACCAGTGACAGGAGGGAACAGGGGGTGCAGAGGTGTTGCGACTGGGATCATCCCCGGGAAACGCAGGGCCCACTTTAGCCAAAGATAAAACTCAGTTATTTATTCTAGCGGAAGCAAGAGGTCTGAAAACCGCTTGTTCGTGAGGAAGCGTGGCTTCACTGTGAAACACTGAGATGGCGATCTTACTGGCCCTGATCCCGGGGCGTGCACAGCCGAGTGTCCCATCTGCATCACCTTCTGGTCCTTACCTGAGCGCAAAGGCTCTGAGTCGCTGCGTGCCTGACGTGGGACACAGCAGGGACCGGGGAGAGCAGCCCAAGGGAAGTGGGAGCCCGCAGATGGTTGAACCCCTTAAAAAGCAAGGTCACACACTACAACACGGATGCCCCTTGCAAGCGTTAAGCCAGTCCCAAAAGACCGTATCCCTTGATTTCATTCATATGAAATGTCCTGAACAGGCAAATTCATAGACACGGAAAATGAGTGCTTGCCTGGGGGTGGGGGTGGAGTCAGTGGAGATAGCTAATAGGCAGGAGTTTCTTTTTGGGCTGACAAAAATGTTCTAAAACTGATCGTGGTGATGGTGGCAGAACTCTGTGAATATACCAAAAATCACTGAATTGTCCCTCTTAAATGGGTGAATTATATGGTATATGAATCCAATCTCAAAGCTATTATCTTTGTCCTCCTCCCCTGCCCCCACCCCCCCGAAAACTAAGGTGTAACATAGGTTATGCCTCCAGAGATGGCATGTGACTCAGGTCTAGCCAGTAATGATGTCTTATTCCCCCAGCCCATCACCTGCGAGCATGTGACCCAAGCCAGGCCAGTTAGAAGCATCCATGGGACTCTCGGTTGATGCTCTGGGTAAAACAACAAAACATACTTTCTTTTCTTGGGGATCAGCTGAAAGAGCAGTGAATGCTTCTAGTTGTTCGTGATGCCTTTGCTATCCCATACAGAAAGTTGGGAATGAAGTCAAACGAGAGGAAATAGAGCCATTGAGTGAGCATCTAGAACCAGCCATGACTGAAACAAGGTCTTCCCTTAACCTTTGCAGTTTTCTTACCCAAAATGTTCCCTCTGTTATGCTAAGATAAAAACTTGTAACAGGAATGAGTTTGGGTTTCAGCATGGGAGAAAGTGGATGCTTTATTTCACTGATTTTTTTTTTAATTTAACATTTTAAGTATATACTTGACTTAGAGTATTATATTAGTTTCAGTTGTACAATGTAGTGATTTGGCAATTACATGCACTGGGAAATGCTTACCACAGTAAGTGTAGTCGCCATCTGTCACCATACAAAGTTACTTCAATATTGACTACATCCCCTATGCTGTTCTTTTCATCCCAGTGACTTTTAACTGGAAATGTGTACTCTTTTTTTTTTTTTTTTTACCATCTTTTTTTTTTTTTTAATTTCTAGGAGAGAGAGAGAGAGAGCGTGAGCAGGGGAGGGTCAGAGAGAGAGGGAGTCACAGACTGAAACAGGCTCCAGGCTCTGAGCTGGTAGTCAGCACAGAGCCCGACGCAGGGCTCGAACCCACGAACCACGAGATCATGACCCAAGCGAAAGTCGGACGCTTAACCGACTACGCCACCCAGGCGCCCCTGGAAATGTGTACTCTTAATCTCCTTCAGCTGTTCTGCCCATCCTCCAACCCCCCCCGCCCCCCCACCTTCTGGCAGCTCCGGTTCTGCATACTTGAGTCTGCTTCTATTTTTTTCATTTGTTTTGTTTTTAGACTCTATATCGAAGCAAACTCACATAGTATTTGTTTTTCTAACTTATTTCACGTAACACACCCTCTAGGTCTACCCATGTTGCCGCAAATGGCACGATGCCATTCTTTTTTATGGCTGAGTAGTATTCCACTGTGTATATGCCACATTTTCTTTATCCATCCATCTATCCATAGATGATGCTGAGGCTGCTTCCATTTCTTGGCTCTTGTAAATAAGGCGACAGTAAACACAGGAGTGTATAGATCTTTTTGAATTAGTGTTTTCATTTTCTTTGGATAAATGCCCAGAAGCAGAATTAGTGGATTGTATGGTATTCCTTTTTTTTTACATTTGTTGAGGAATCTCCATATTGTTTCCACAGTGGCTGCACCAATTTGCATTCCTACCAACAACGTATGAGGTTTTCTTCTTCTCCAAACTCTTGCCAACATGGGCTCCTTTTGCTTTTTGATCCTAGTCATTCTAACAGGTATGAGGTGGTATCTCATTATGGCTTTGATTTGCCTGATTAGTGACGTTGGCTGTCTTCTCATGTGTCTGTTGGCCATCTGTATGTCATCTTTGGAATAATGTCTATTCAGGTCTTCTGCCCATTTTTTAAATCAGATTGTTTTTTTGGTGTTCAGTTGAATGAATTCAGTGGTTGCTTTTTCTTTTTTCTTTTCTTTTTTTTTTTTTTTTGATGATTTCTTTGGCTGTGCAAAAGCTTTCTGGTTTGCTGTAGTCCCACTTGTTTATTTTTGCTTTTGTTTCCTTGCCTGAGTAGAGACTGATCCAGAAAAAAAATAGTGTGAAGGCCCATGACCAAAGAGGTTACTGCTTGGATTTTAGGAGTTTTACAGGTTTCAGGTCTTATATTTAGGTCTTTAATTCATTTTCAGTTTATTTTTGCGTATGCTGTAAGGAAGTGGTCCAGTTTCATTCTCTTCCCTGTAGCTGTCCAGTTTTAACACATTTATTGAAGAGACGTTCTCTTCCCCATTGTATATCATTGCCTACTTTGTCGTGGGTTAATTGAACACGTAAGTGCGGTTTTATTTCTGGATTCTCCATTCTGTTCTGTTGACCTATGTGTCTGCTTCTGTGCCAATACCACACTGTTTTGGTTACTGTAGCTTTGTGGTAGATCTTGAAATCTGGGGCTGTGATGCCTCCAGCTTCATTCTTTCTCAAGACTGCATTGGGTATTCAGGGTCTTTTGTGGCTCCATACAAATTTCTAGTTTTGTGAAAAATGCTGTTGGCATTTTGACAGGGACTGCACTGAGTATGTAGATTGCTTTGGGCAGTATGGCCATTTTAACAATATTCTTCGAGTCCACCAGTGCGGTATAACTTTCCATCTAATTGTGTCATCTTCAATTTCTTTCATCATTGTCTGGTAGTTTTCAGTGTATCGGTTCTTTGACCGCCTTGGTTACATTTATTTCTAGGTATTTCATTCTTTATGATGCAATTGCAAATAGGATGTTTTCTTAATTTCTCTTTTTGTTATTAGTATATAGAAACATGACATATTTCTATATTTTAATTTTTATCCTGCAACTTAACACACTTATTCTAATGGGTTTTCTTTTGGTCGAGTTTCTACGACTTTATATATAGTATCATGCCATCTGCCAAGTTGAACTTCTTCCTTAGCAATCTGGGTGGGGTTTTTTTTGTTTGTTTGTTTTTAAGAGAGAGAGCAAGAACAAGTATAGAGGAGGGGCAGAGGGAGAGAGAGGCAGAATCCCAAGCAGGCTCCGTGCTCAGTGTGGAGCCTGATGTGGGGCTCAATCCCACCACCCCAGGTTTCTGACCCAAGCTGAAATCCAGACTGGGATGCTCAATCGACTGAGCCACCCAGGCAGCCCTAATCTGGATGCCTTTTATTTTCTAGTCTCATTGCTGTGGCTAGGACTTCCAGTACTGTGTTACCTGAGAGTTGATGCCCTTGTCTTCCTCCTGATCTTAGAGGAAACACTTAGCTTTTCACTGTTGAATATGATGTTAGCTGCGGGTTTGTAAAGATGCTATTGTTGAGGTATGGTAGGTTCCCTCTAGACCCACTTTGTTGAGAGTTTTTATAATTATGGGTATTGAATTTTGTTAAATACTTTTTCTATTCAAGATAATATGATTTTTTATCCTTCATTTTATTAATGTGATATATTACTTTGATTGATTTGTGGATAATTTGTGAACTACCTTGCATCCCCAAGGTAAATCCCACTTGATGGTGGTGAATGGTGCTTTTCATGTATTGTTGAATTCAGTTTGCTAAAATTTTTGTGGAGGATTTCATCTGTGTTCCTCAGGGATATTGGTGGGTAATTTTCCTTTTTTTTTTTTTTTGTGGTGTCTGTTTTTGGTATCAGGATAATGCTGGGTTAATAGAATGAATTTTGAAGCCCTACTTCCTCTTCTATTGCTCTGAGTAGTTTTGAGAAGGGTAGGTTACTCCTCTTCTTTACATGTTTGGTAGAATTCACCTGTAAAGTCATCTGGTCCTGAGCTTTTGTTTGTTGTGAGTTTTTTTTATTGTTGATTCAACTTTATTACTAGTCATTAGTCCATTTTCTATTTTTTTTCTCATTCAGTCTTAGAGGATTGTATGTTTCTAGGAATTTATCCATTTCTTCTACGTTGTTCAGTTTGTTGGTGTATAATTTTTGGTAGTAGCCTTTTATAATCCTTTATATCTCTGTAGTGTCCCTTATAACTTTTCCTCTCTCTGATTTTGAGTCTTCTTTTTTTCTTGAGGTATCTGGCTAAAGGTTTATCAATTTTATCTTTTCAAAGGAACAGGCCTTAGTTTCATGGCTCAGTTTTTGTAGTCTTTATTTATTTCTACTCGGATCTTTATTATTTCTTTTTCTCTAATAACTTTGGGCTTTGTTTTTTGTTCTTCTTCTAGTTCCTTTAGGTACAAGTTTAGACTGAGTTCTTTTGTTTCTTGAGGTGGAGGCTTGCAGTCCCATAAACTTCCCTCTTAGAGCCACCTCCGCATCCCAAAGATTTGGAACTTTGGCGTTTCCATTTTCATTTGTCTCCAGGTGTTTTCAGATTTTCTCTTTGATTCCTTTGTTGAGCTTATCGGTCATTTAGTTTCTACATGTGTTTTTTTCCAGTTTTTTTTTTCTTATAACTGATTTCTAGTTTCATACTATTGCTATTGTGGTCAGAAAAGATGTTGGAGGGGCACCTGGGTGGCTCATTGGCTGAGCATCCGACGTTAGCTCAGGTCATGATCTCATGGCTCATGGGTTTTAGCCCTGCGTTGGGGATTCTGTGTCTCCCTTTCTCTCTCTGCCCCTCCCCCGCTCATGCTCGGTCTCTCTCTCTCCCAAAAATAAACCAAAAAGAAAAGAAAAAGAACACGTGCTGGATATGATTTCAGTTTTCTTAAATTTATTGAGACTTGTTTTATGGCCCAGAATGTGACCTATCCTGGAGATTGTTCTAGTGCCCCTGAAATGAACGTGTATTCTGCTGGTTGTGGATGGAATGTCCTGTATATACCTGTTAAGTCTATCTGGTCTAATGTGTCACTCAAAGCCACTGTTCCCTTTCTCTTTTTATGTCTGGATAATCTATCCATTTAGATTTAGGTGGTGTTTTAAGGTTCCCTAATGCTGTTTTATTGTCTATTTCTCCTTTTATGTCTGTTAATATCTGCTTTATGCATTTAGGTTGTCCATTGTTTGGCGCACAGATGTTTACAACTATTATGTCTTCTTGATAAGGGATTGATGCCCTTATCATTACGTAATGCCCTTCTTTGTCTTGTTAGTCTATTTTTGTTTTGATAGAAGTATTGCTAGTGCAGTTATTTTTTTTTTCACTTCCATTTGCATGGAATATCTTTTTCCATCCCCTCACTTTGTCTGTGTCTTTAGGTCTAAAGTGAGTCTTCTGTAGGCAGCATATAAGACGGATCTTTTTCTAAAATCAATTCAGTCATCCTATGTCTTTTTTTTTTTTTTCAATGCTTATTTATTTTGGGAGAGAGAAAGAGAATCCCAAGCAAGCTCCATGCCGTCAGCACAGAGCCTTAACATGGGGCTCAATTTCATGAACTGTGAGACTATGACCTGAGCTAAAAATCAAGAGTCGGAAGCTTAATGGACTGAGCCACACATGCAACCCTCCTATGTCTTTTGATTAGAACTTTTAGTCCATTTACATTTAAAATAATCATTGATAAGTAAGTACTTATGGCCATCTTGTTAATTGTTTTCGGACTGTTTTTAGAATTCTTCTCTGTTCCTTTCTCCTTCTCTTGCTCTCTTTGTTATTTGATGACTTTCTTTAGTATTATGCTTGGATTCCTTTCTTTTTCGTGTATCTATTATAGGGTTTTCATTTCTGATTACCATGAGGTTCAGACATAGCATCCTGTCTATATAGCAGTCTATATTAAGTTGGTGATCTCTTAAGTTCAAAGTTTGAACAATCTAAAAGCACTACATTTTTACTCCCTCACACCACATCTTATGTACATGACATATTTTACATTTTTTAATGTTTCTTTATTTTGATAATGTATGTGAGTAGAGGAGAGGAGTAGATGGAGAGAGAGATGGAGAGAGAGGAGTAGATGGAGAGAGAGAAAAGGGGATGTAAGAGAGAGAGAGAGAGAGAGAGGAAGGGAGAGAGAGGGAGAGAGAGAGGGCGAATCTTAAACAGGCTTCATGCTGTCAGCACAGATCCCAACACAGGGCTCAATCTTACAAATGTGAAATCATGACCTACGCCAAAATCCAGAATTGGATACTTAACTGACTGAGCCACCCAGGCGCCCCACGTTTTACATCTTTTTTGTGTGTGTGTGTCCCTTAACTAATTTTGTATATATAACTGATTTTTCTACTTTTCTACTAGCTTTATAAGCGATTGATCTATTATCTTTACTACAGGTTTGCTTTTACCAGTGAAGATTTTCCTTTCATAATTTTCTTCTAGTTGGGGCTTGGCTTTTCTTTTCCACTTAAAGAGGTCCCTTTAGGAGCACCTGGATGGCTCAGTCAGTTGAGTGCCCCACTTCTGCTCAGATCATGATTTCATGGTTTGTGAGATTGAGCCCTACACTGGGCTCACTGCTGACAGCGCAAAGCCTGCTTCTTACCCTCTGTCTCCACTGTCTGCCCCTCCCCTGCTCACACTTTCTCAAAAATGAATAAACGTTAAAAAAAAAAAAAAGTCCCATTACCATTTCTTATAAAGCTGATTTAGCATTGATGAACTCCTTTAACTTTTGTCTAGGAAACTCTGTCTCTCCTTCAATTCTGAATAACTTGCCAGCTAGAGTGTTCTTAGTTGTAGGATTTTTCCTTTTAACACTTTGAATATATCCTACCACTCCCTCTGGCCAGCAAAGTTGCTGAAATCAGCAGATAGTCTTATGGGGTTTTCCTTGTTTGTAACTTTTTGCTTTTCTCTTGCTGATCTTAAGATTCTTTCTGTCATTAACCTTTGACATTTTAATTACTGTATGTCTAGATGTGGACTTCATTGGGTTCATCTTATCTGGGGCTCTCTGTGCATCCTGGACCTGGATGTGTTTCCTTCCCCACCTTAGGGAAGTTTTTAGCCCCTTTCTCTTTGGGACCCATTTAATGTGAATGTGAGTATACATGACGTTTCCCAAAGGTACTATCCTTGTTTTTTATTCTTTTTGCTATTTAGCTTGGAGGCTTTCAGTACTGGACGCTGTCTTCCAGATCATAGATCTCTTGTACATCCTTCCATCTGCTTTTGAGTCACTCTAGCAGACTTTTCATTTATTTCATTCTTTGATTTGGATTTTTTTTTAAATTTTTCATCTTTGTTAAAATTCTCCCAGAGTTCACCCAAACCTGGTGAGCATCTTTATGACCATTACTTGAAACTCTTCACCAGACAGACTGCTAATCTCCATTTCACGGAGTTCTTTTTCTAAGGTTTCATCTTGTTCTTTCATTTGGAACATATTCCTCCGTCTCATTTTGTCTGACTCTCTGTGTCTGTTTCTGTATTTAGGTAAGTCAACTACATCTCCTGGTCTTGATGGCAGTAGCTTTCTGCAGCTGCACTGTGGGGTGCGGTAGTGCAATGGCCCCTGGTCACCAGAACAAGGGGCTCCAGAGGTATCTCCTGTGTGGGCTGCATCTGCCTTCCTGTTGTGACTGGGCCTGCCACCCCTCCCCAGGAGCCACCTTAGAGGGGCTCCAGTCTGGGCCAAGGCTGCGCCCGGCATGTGGCAAGGGGGTGGGGTGGGCTGTGTCTGCAGGGCAGTGAATGGTGTGAGCCAAGTAGATGGAGGATGTCAGAGTGGCTCCCACCAGCATCCTGCCAGCTAGGCTGAAGGAGGGCAAGAAAAAAATGGCACTGGTACTTTGATCCTTAGAGAAAACTCCAGGTCCCTGGTTCTCCAGCACAAGTCCTAAAGCTAAGAACCCTTTCATGTACCACCCAGGTGCTTTCCAGCTGCTGCCGGTGTGCTGGACCTCAGACAGAGTGATACAGCACGTGGCTGTGCAAGAGTGGAGTCCGTTTCCTATAGCTCTCTGGCTCTCTTGGAGTGGACCGCACTGATGTTCAAGGCCAGATGTGGAAGTGAGGGGTGGGGCTCACCTTCCCAGTGCAGGTCCCAGGGGCTGGGAGTTCCTGACATGGGGCTTGATTCCCTTGCTCCTCGGGGATCACCTCTGTGCCTGTGATCTGTCTGCTGCTTCTGGGCCGCTGCCCTCGGGGTTTGGTTCCCAGCCTTGTCTCTGCCCCGCTCACCCTTCTTGCTGTGACATTTTCTTAAGTATTTGGCTGCGGACAATCCACTCTGCCAGGTTTCAGGTCCTTTTCCGGGTGTGTTTCATCATATTTAGTTGTCTCAGTGTGTGGGTGAGCGGAAGTGAGCTCAGGAGCCTCCTCCTACATCACCTTCTGACTACTGTAAAAGGCTGGCTACTCAGGAGCTGGGGCCGTTGGCTGCTCCTACTGATGGAGTAGTTCAAGGGAGACACTCTGGTGCTATGGAAACACGCATGAGTACACACGAATGGGTTTCTCTGGTCATTTTTACAAAAAAAATGGACTCAGACCGTACCCTGCTCTGCAGACTGTTTCCCCACCTTAACAAGCTAATGAAACACCACGGACGTCCCCCAGGCTAACAGGTAGAACTGATTCCGGAGAGCAGGGAGAGCCATGGCGAAGCTTATTCGGGCCACTTGTGAAAGTACGGAGAAGAAAAACAGGGCTTTCTTTGCACAGGGAGTGGAGAGAAGATGGACAGTCGTGACTCTTCAGGATCATGTGAGGCCCTGGGAAGAGTCAGTAATGACTTAAATTTATGCCTTTCCCCAAGGAGACCAGCTTTCCCTCCTATTACGAATGGAGCAAAACAAATTGCATTTTCAGTCTTAACCCTGTACTACAAGTGAGCTCTCTTCACCTTTTTTCTACCCAGAATAAAACAACTTCTCCTGCTTTCATATATGTAATGACTTTTGTTCAGGTGAAGTTCAGAATCCATGTTTCCTACTAATACTTCTATGCCTACAGACCCTCATCTCAATTTTTGAATCCCAAAGCATTCATAGCAGTGTTTATACAATATTTGTATGTTTGTGTGTGTGTGGCATACTGGGGACTGAATTACATGACAGATACTCAGAAAAGTACATAAAACATCTATACCATTTAATGAATAACCATAAACAGCTGTGGAGTCACTGAATAAGGAAACAGAGTGCTGTCTGCTCTGCGTCTCCTTCTCTCTCAGAACTTTAGGTCATTATTTCCTGCGGTTTTTGTTGTTTTTTTTTTTTGAGTCTGAGTTTTCACACAAAAATTTAGTGTTTTAGGTCTATATAGTTATTTCTGTACGGATTTCGTTGGTTACTATCGCCTCTTGCATTGTATTCCTCTGGCCTAAGGGCGGGCTTTGGTAGTTCTTTCAGCAAAGATTTATTAGTACGAAGTTATCTGTCTTGGTTGGTCTGAAAAAGACCTTCATTTTGCCTTTACTCTTGAATGGTAATTATCAGGATACAGAACATCTAGATTTGCAGCCGTGTGTTTTAAGTTTTTTGAAGAGATCTCTTAGTCTTTATGTTGCTATTGCTATAGAGGGGAATGCTAGTGTGGCGTGTCAGTCCTTTACAGAATCCTTTCTAGGAAACCCATCTTTTCATTTTTATAATTTTCTCTTTATTCTGCCTGTGTCTGTAAGTGCATCTATATCTATACTGCTGTGGTTCATTACTGGAGGACACGTGCCTCTTCAATGGTGGAAGATTGTCAGCCATCATCATTTAAAAAAAATTTTAGTGTTTATTTTTGAGAGAGCATGAGCAGGGGAGGGGAGACAAAGCATTTGAAGCAGGCCCCAGGCCCTCAGCTGTCAGCACAGAACCTGACGTGGGGTTTAAACCCACAAGCCACAGCATCATGACCTGAGCCACCCAGGGGCCCCCAGCTATCAACATTTCAAATATTTTATGCTGGAGCTTTTCATTCTGTATTTTTTTTTTTACCCTTTCATATTTTCATCTAGTCTTGCAGTTTGAAAGCAAATTCCCCAACAATCTTCACATCTGCAGATTTTTTCTGTAATGGTATCCATTCTGGAATTTCTCTGCTTAACTAAGCTTTAATAAAGAATTTTAAGATTTGTCCAACTGTATTTCCAAGATTTCTAATTGGCCCTCTCATTCCCACATGTTCTTAATAGTGAAAAGGACAGTTCTTTTTTTAAATGCATGTACTCACTGGATTCTCCTTTTATATAAGAATTTCAGTTATTTTCAGATTCACTGGGTGAATCGTCTTTCACATTTGTCAGCCAGATTTTCCTCAAGTGCTTTAAGAAAAAAATTTTTTATGTAGGCTTCGTGTCCAGTGTGGGGCTTGAACTCACACCCCTATGATCAAGCTCTGAGCTAAGAGTCGGACACCTTGGTTTTGGCTCAGGTCATGATCTCAGAGTTCGTGGATTCAAGCTGTGCATCAGGCTCTGCAGTCAGCGCAGAGCCTGCTTGGGGTTCTCTTTCTCTAATAAACTTAAAACTATATAAAACTATATATTTTTTCAAAAAAAAAAAGATGCTTAACTGCCTGAGCCACCCAGGCACCCCACAAGTGATTTAAAATTTTAATGTGCAAGCTCATCTCAAATGGGGATTCTTTCCTCCCTGAATCTGTATGTTGGTATCTGGTTTTCCGACTGTTCTAAATGGGGGAACCCCCCCCCAGGGCAGGGCCAGCAAAGTGCAGGATGACTGCTGAGAGATCTGGCTTCCGGGGAGCAGTACATGTCCTGGCTTCCTGGCCGCGCCTGCCTTTCTCCCAATCCGTCAGGCAGTGGACAGCTGTCCTGGTTTCTGGAGCCCGTCTCCAGAGAGGAAGCGTGCCTAGCCCTGGATCATCTCTTCGTGTGTGGCTTTCAGCCCCCATTGCATCAGCACCCAAAAGTGATAGGAAATAAAGGAATTCAGTTTCCAAACACAGAAACAGGTCTAAGGAAAGCAGACAGAATCAGTAATGGTAAAACCCAAGGAATGAATGAAGTAAGAAGAATGAGTATGTATTTGCGTTGATTTGTTATAAGACTGGTTTCCTCAATATTTATTATCGACATATTTCCTATTATGGAAAATTATCTTGTAAGGGAAAAAATTGAGGGGACTCGTTTTATCCTAGAGGAAAATGGGAGAGCTCTTAACGCTGGCCCAGGAAGTTTTGCAAACGGTGTCTCTAACATCTGTTAGGATCCGTCACCAGTTATTCCAGGTCCACTCTAGATGTGCCCCGGTTCCGAGGAGGAAGGCCTGCGTGTATTTCGTGTGAAGCAGGCATAACAAAACCTGACCGGAAACTACAGACTCTCTGCACAAAAATCCTAAATAAAATATTAATGCCTAGATCATAGAAGCACGTTGAACGATGAAATCCTACTGTGTTTTGCTCAGAAATCCTCTGTCCTCTCTTAAGATGACTGTTTTCAGGCCTCCCCGACTGCAGCTGAGGGCCTTGCTTCTGGTTTCACATGGAGTAGAGGAGAAACTACAAGGGAAATCCGCCCGTCCTGGGCCCTGGGCCATAGTCATGCCTTCGTCCCTGCCGGCCCCAGGGTCCCCTCTCTCCTGCACCATCTTGGTAAATCACCCCATCAGCAGCAAATACATCTTCAAATGCTCTCCCCCACACCGCCTCCGGCTACTGACCCATCTCTCTTGACCCCTTCACAGCAAGTGTCCTTCAAGAAGTCCCTTCAAGAAGCTCCCCATCAATGTATCGGCTGCTCCTACTTAAGCTTTACATTTTAATTTTTGCTTTTATTATATATGCAGAGTGCTGAAAGTCAAGAACTACTATAAGGATTATTATCACACACACACACAAAAGCAGCAATCTCCTTGTTCACCATCCCCCAGGCCCTCATGATTCCTGCTCCTCAAAATTAAGAGTTTCTTTTGATTATTGAAGTTCTTCTTTAAAAAAAAAAAAAGACTTAGAAAGCAAGGTCTTAATTTTTCAGTTTTCAGGGATTATCTTTAGGGAGAAAGATTGGGCTGTTTTCCCCAATTCTCTCATGTTCCCCCGTGGAGGTTGGTCCATTTTGAGGTCTATCGATTTGTTCATGTTAGGATTTTCTTATTCCCACCTCGATTCCTTGTGTCACCTGTAAGCCCTTGATTTAGATGGATCAATGTGTTTTTAAAATTTAGGGTCGTTGGGGAGCCTGGGTGGCTCAGTTGGTTGAGCTTCCAACCGGCTCAGGTCATGATCTCACGGTTCGTGGGTTTGAGCCCCGCGTCGGGCTCTGTGCTGCCAGCTGGGAGCCTGGAGCTGCTTCAGATTCTGTGTCTCCCTCTCTCTCTGACCCTCCCCTGCTCACACTGTCTCTCTCAAAAATAAACAAAAAAATTTTTTTAGGGTCCTTGACATCCTGGAGAACATCTTAGATTATAAACTGCTCCTGGCCGGTGACAAGATCTTCGTGGGGGTCTGTGTCTTTAGTTTTTTTCAGTTTTTATTCCCCCATTGATGCTTTAGTTTTTTTTTATGATGAAATCTGAAACTTCCAGGAAGTTGCAGCATCAGTACAGAGTTCTCCTAGACCCTCCATCACCCCCGCCCCCTGGGGTTAACACCCTGCACCACCACAGTGCAGTTAGCAAAACTAAGAAGTTGACTGCACATTCTACTCCGTTTTCCCTGGTTTCCCCACCAGTGTCCCTGTTCGGTTCCAAGATGCTGCCAGGATCTCACATTGCTTGTAGTGGCTGTGTCTCCTTAGAGCCTTCCAATCCGTGACACTTCCTCCGTTCTCTCATCTTTTATGACCTTGACACTTTTCAAGAGTACTTGTCAGTAACTGTGTACTGTGTCCCACTGTGTGGGCCTGGCGGGTTCCCATGATCCGTTCAGCATGAGGCAGCTTTGGGAAGACCAAGGAAGTGATGTAGACTTCTCAAGAGACACGTGATATCAACACCTCTTAGTACTGATGGTAACACTGATCACCTGATTCTCTTTCCAGTGAAGAATTTCTTGAAGGAAGAAATTTATTTAAGGAAGTTACTTTGAGACTATACAGATATCCTGTTTTTCCTCAAACGTTTACCAATTTTAGCATCCACTGTTAGATCTTTTTCTGCAAAATTATTTCTGTGGCGTCTCATTGGTGACTTTCTATTTCTTTTATTCCTTTTTACATTTATTATTTGGGATTCTCCTGTAAGGAAGAACTCTCTCTTCCAGTGTAAACACACATTTCTGTATTTACCTCTCTCTATATATTTTTAAAAGTGATTTTACATTGATAACTGGTTCCCATGAGACAATTTTGGAAGGGTTGGTGTCTATTTCTACGTGTTCTGGTGGTAGTTATAAGTTGCATACCTTTATTTAAATTTCATTGTTAGTTTTTATCAATATCAAGAATGAGACTACCTACCTGTCTCCACTTCCTACCACATATTTCCAACTATTCTTTGTAGAATAAAGTGGTTAGATAATAAATACAAGACAAAACCCAGTCTCCTTAAAACTGAAGTCTTTGTTTAGATGTACAGCCATATTTGTGAATGGCGATAATGAGTAAATTGTGGTAAAGAGACGAAATTATTTGGTTGATGCTTGTGTGGCATTGAGTGACTTCTGCTTTTCTCACTAAATGTGTTGCCCAAACACATTTGGTTGCCCACCAAATGTGCATTATTGTAACATATTGTTCTTCCAGTAAATATTTGGAAATGACTTGTTAAATTTTTAAAGAATTACCTATGACTTGCTGAGGGGAAGAAGAGGGACAGGTGTACCATCTTTCTCCAGTTTCTTCAAGACGTTAATTGGAGCATTTCTATTTGTTGATCTCAATGGATTAACATTAGAATTATGTTCTTGGGGCACTGGGTGGCTCAGTCAGTTAAGCTTCCAAATCTTGATTTCGGGGCAGGCCATCATGTCACAATTCATGAGCTCGACCCCCACTCCAGGCTCCGGGGCACATAGTGCAGAGCCTGTTGGGGATTCTCTCTCTGTCCCTCCCCAGCTCTCTTGCTCTCAAAAATAAACAAACATGTAAAAAAAAATGGAAAAAGAATTATGTTCTTGAAATTCATGTAGAACTTGGCTGTAAAACCAACTGGATGTTGTTTTTACCTGAGGGCTGTTTCAGTGCTCCAGGACTCTGAGTTTTGTACAGCTTCTGGAAACAATTTTAGGCCATTTACATTCTTCACGGCCATCACCCACTTGCTCTAGTTTACAAATATATCTTCTCAGTTTCGGGTTCGTTCTCCTTTTCAGTATTTTCTCAGGTATTGTTTTTGTTCTTATTTGGTTCCTTTATTAAGCAGGCAAGTAGTTAAATTGATCCTTTCAGTGAGACAGCATTTGTTTTCTCTTCTTTTATATTTTGCTCAGTTGACTTTTACCTTTATTTTGTTCCCATTTTACTGGTATTTGAAACTTTCTTGAGATGAACAGTGCATGCCTTTTCAGTCTTCCATGTGGTCTGAAGGCAAGCATGTTCCTTTTCTAAATATAGTTAGGGCATAAATAGTTTACTGCTGTTCTTACCAACTTATGAAATCAGTCTTTCTTTGCAACCCAGTATGAAATCAAGTGTATAAAGTTTCTGAGAAAGAGCGGGATAAACAGTTAATGTTAGCTGCTGTAGTAGGACACAGAGTTGTGGATTTTTTTTTTAACGTTTTATTTATTTCTAGGAGAGAGAGAGACAGTGTGAGTAGGGGAGGGTCAGACAGAGAGGGAGACACAGACTCTGAAACAGGTTCCAGGCTCTGAGCTGTCAGTCAGCACAGAGCCCGACGCGGGGCTTGAACCCACGAACCGTGAGATCATGACCTAAGCAAAAGTCGGACGCTTAACCGACTAAGCCACCCAGGTGCCCCGAGTTGTGGACCTCTTAAATCAAGCTGGTTAGTGTTAACTTGATCATCTGTTCTTGATGGTTTTTTTAGTCAGGTAATCGGTGTAGGAGCTTTTGTTTTATACATTTAGGTACTATGCTCATTTCCTAATTAAATCCCCAGGACTCTTGCATCCTGTTGTAAAGCACTCATTCTACACCGTTCCTCTTAATGCTCGTTGAGACTTGTGTACATGTGCTGCCCCAGCAAGCACATCTTTGACACTTTTGATTTTATACTGTGAGACTGACTTTTTACTTCTCAATTTCTTCCAGTAACTTCCATTCCTGGGGGGGAGGGGTTAATTTTTTGTAACCTTTCTGTCCTCATGCAATACCCTGTTGGTTTTAGGCTTATTTCTTGTAAACACTGCTGTTAGACTTTTTTCTTTTCTAATAGAATTCAGCCCATTCGCTGAATCAAATATGTTCTATCCCATTTTGAATACTAGACATTTTTCTTTAATTTATTTTTACTTTTGGTCAGGGTTCTGTTTCAGTTTTCTAATGGTCCTAATTACAATTTTTTTAATGTTTATTTTGGGAAGAGAGTGTAAGCAGGGGGCCAGAGGGGAGGGAGAGGGAGACACAGAATCTGAAGCAGGCTCTGAGCTGTCAGCACAGAGCCTGACGTGGGGCTTGAACTCAGGAACCGTGAGATCATGACCTGAGTCGAAGTCAGACACTTAACCAACTGAGCCACCCAGTCGCCCCCTAATGGTCCTAATTAAATTTTCTTTTTACATTAAGATATCAGAATTAAGTCTCCTCTTTCAGGCTGCTTTATTTGCCTACTGAACCCTCAGGCATCAAAGTCAAAACTTTTTAGGATAGCCTTATTTTAACTCTCAGCTCCAGGGTTTTGATGATGTTTATTTTCAATTCCAGACTGGAACAAAATTTTTCAGACTGTATTTGTTTCAGGGATCCTGGTACTTAATATCATAAAATCTTAATCAGACTTACACTAATTCCTTTTCTCCTTTTCTTCATCTATCTAGCTAGAACATCAATTCAGGTGCTCTCCTGAGGTCTCCCTTGAGTAGGATACGTATCTAAGGTCTTGCATATCCACAAATACATTTCTGTTGCCATGACATGTTGGCGGCTGTTTGCTGAGTTTTTCAGTCCTCCTAGTGCTAAAGAGGACAAGTCTGATGTGAGCTTTGTTTGATTTTCTTAGTAGAAAACTTAGTATGTTGGGAAGTCTAGCTTTCTATTTCTCCTTGGAATTCGAAGGTTTTACAGGCAAACCTCGGATATCATGGGTTTAGCTCCAGGCCACCATAATAAAGCAAATATCGCAATAAAGCGAGTCGAATGACTTTTTGTTTTTTTTTTTTTTTGGTTTTCCAGTGCATCTAAAATTATGTTTACACTATAGTCTAGTAAGAGTGTGATAATGTGCTTATATCTTAATGGTTATTTTTTAGCAAGAATATTTTTAACCTATCTGAGATTTCAGTGACTTACAACCTTTTTTGCTGGTAGAGGATCTTGCTAGGTGGTGGTGGCTGTGGCAGATTCTTAAAATAAGACAGCAGCGAAGTCTGGTGCATGGACAGACTCTTCCTTTCACTTGATCACGTGGAGGCCACTGTAGGGTCAGCAGTTGGCTTACTTACAGTATCATGTCAACAGGGTAGTATGTTTTCCATTCATCCTGCTGGGAATCAAGTAAACCCTCTCAAGCAGCAAATAAGAGAAAGTCACCTCTATTAACTTTCATTAATAGCTCCTTCTTGGGGATATGCTGTCCTGTATGTCTTTTGCATTTGTTCTTTGAGCCTGTCATGGTGGTATTGCTCTGGATTGTGAGACATTTTTTTAAATTATTTTTCTTTTTGAAAGAGAATTTTAAGCAGGAGCCCAGCATGGAGCCTGATGCAGGGCTCAATTCCATGATCCTGGGATCATAACCTGCACTGGATGCTCAACCGACTGAGCCACCCAGGCGCCCCTGGATTGTGAGACGTTTCTTCCATATTGTATTTTCGGTCAATGATGCAGATCTCTATTTATATGCTGAATATTTAAATTCAGAAAATGAAGTTTTTGTTTCAAATTCCAGAAGGTCTTTTTCAGTGCTCTGTCTACTGAGATGTCCTTGAAAGCTCTTAGGACTCATACATTGGGCTTCTCTTTGGATACTTCCAGTGGCTCTACTTCAACTGCCAGCCACTTGTACCACGTGTCCACCTGGGTCCATCTTCCTCTTATTGCTGGGCGCCAGGTTTTCTCTTTTCCACTTCATGCTCATGGTTTTATCTGTTCAAGTCGCATTCGGCTGTTGGGGCTTTGTGGCCATCACAGAAGTCTCTGCTCTTTGGGGTCAGACTGGCACAAATTAGCCGTCGAGGCCCAAGGAGAGCCTTCTCAAGAATAAGGTAATCTTCCACATCCTCAGACACCAGGACTGGCAAGCTCCAGGGTGCAGCTCCCTGCCCTGGGTCTCTTGAGTGTGTGCTGAGCTCTTCTGCAAAGGATTCACACATCTCTTCTGGCCGAGCCCCCGCTGGGAATCACGGCCTCCTGAACTTTCCAGTCCTACACCTGAGCTCCTGCCCGGCACCACTCACCCCCAGATCAGTACTCAGAGACCCCAGGTCCTGCCACCTTGCCCACCGATGGCGACTAGGAGGAATACTCAAGCTTTCATACTTTCTCCTGTCCTACTCAGAATCTCATGAGTTCAAATCATTTGAGTGGAAGCCCTTTTAAGTGAATGGTACGATGGCTAGGATACATCAACCGAAAAGAAACTACTTTGAGGGAATAATTTAACATGCATGTAAATATGTGTGGGTGTTCTTTCTGATCTAATATTCCATTACTAAATGTCTAGTCCCCAGGAAGTAATTTGTAATCAAAAAAGGTTATATGAAGACCTTCATTATTTATAAAGCAAAAAACTGCAAACAACCTCATTGTCCATCAGTGGGAGAATGGCTAAGCAAATGAAGAAGCCACACCTGATCAAACAGGCATTAATGGCTTTGAAAGTCCTAACAACATTGAAAAATGCCCCGAGTCATCTGTGAAGTAGATAAAGGGACTCTGTTCATGTGTATTGTAAGAATCCAACACTGGCTGTTATCAAATCTGCCAAAATGCTACCGGTGGTTATGGACAGGTTGCTTAAGGGGATTTTTTTCCCCAACCCTCCCACTTCCTTTGTTTTACTACTTTTCAAGTGTAATAAAATGGTGTTGAAAACACTTTTTGTAAACCATATATATAACTAACAGGGCAAAGGACTAAAGATTGATCAAGCAATTGTGACGTGTAAATGGCTTTTTCAGAAAAAGCTTCAAGTGCTCATTGACTGTTTTCTGGAGCTTTAAACTCCCTTCAGCCCACACCAGATCAATCATTGGCTCAGGGAAGTCTTCTGTGAAGCTTTTTACCAGAGTCTATCACCATATCCTCTGCGCTGCCAGGGAGAAATAGAACAAGGCTTGACCTTGAACAACGAGAAAGCCCAAGTCTACCAAACAACCCAGCTCAGTTCCCCAGAGATTCCTCATCACAGTGTGACTCGTCATCACCAAATGGCAGCTGTGATCACCTCAGAACCAGGTGACAGATGTGGAATTAAATAAAAGCTCCAAACCCAGCAGCTGAAATGAGATTTGCACATACTCTGACAACTTTTCTGCCAAAAGTCCTTCGGAGAGCAGATCTCTGCAAGTTAACGTCCCCCTTGGCACCCCACACAATGCCTTCCCTCCCACCATGCGCCACCAGTGTCCCCAACAGCTCCCGCACGGAGGAAGTTAAAGCGAGAGGACATTTTCTTTTAAATACAAGTTTCTCTGCTGTTGGTATTACCAAATTATTTATAATGTTTCCAAGTTGTTTACAACAGCTCTGCAGAGCATGGTCTAGACCAGCGTGGCCCTATCATCGTCTGAAACCAAGTTTATCGCATTGTTTGTCCATGAAATGTCTGCCGATGGCCTTTTATGCACACGGGTTCCCTTTCCCCAGGCAAGAGAATCCCAGATCCTTCCCTGGGCTGGGGAAGCTAAGCTTGACGAGGCCAGGGGTCTTCACGCTGATTTATTCCAGGTTTTACAATTTTACCATCCTGCTTCAATAAACTGATCCCATATCTGGTAATAAGGCCTAAGGACATATCTCTGAATTAAAGGGGGAAAAGCATAACCACAGAATCTATGGTCAATCCACTCAGTGAAAAAAACGCTATTCAAGATTAGAATTTCGCTTACAGCCGTTCTCAGCAAGGAAAATTTTGCCAACAAGGGGCCATGGTTATACAAGGGGCAGGGATGCTGTTAAACTTTCTAAATGCAGAGGGACCACCTCCTCCACAAACCTCTAGCCCCGGGGTTTCAGAAGAAACCTGCTTTAAAGAAAGAAGTATATATGGATGCATGGATTTGTATTATTATTATTATTATTATTACATTTACATAAAGAAGGCACCGACCTAGGAAGTGAAGGAGTCAAACAGACGAAATGCAAACTTTATCTACTCCTCTTCCCCTAGATTATAAAATTATAGCTTCCACAATCTGGGCTGTGTGTGTGTTTAAATCCATTAAAAGACCTCCACCAAAATACATGATTTTATATATATATATATATATATATATATATATAAAGAACTCAGTCTTATTGGTGATAAATTGACAAATGAGTAATTCATTCTAAGGAGCCATTTAATTAAGTCTTGGGTATTCTCAACAAGGACTTGACGACTGACTCAGTAGCGCTTTCAGGACCCAGCCTCCCCATCACAATACAAATCATGAAAGGTGATTTTTTGATCCGTAATTGAAAGTTCAAGTGAAAACGATAATGATCGTTTTCTTGGACAGAGTCTAAAGCACTGCCATTTAAATTTTGTTTCAAAATGGGAAACTTTGCATTATCATCACCTCCTTTCCAGACAATTCTGTCATCGTGAGCTTATTTTA